>JAPPVO010000003.1:32100107-32511665 GCA_030407325.1 Camellia japonica | reverse complement strand
AACCATAATTTATTTTACGTAATTTGTGTTTTATAAATTATATTAATATTTCGATTATGTTAATTATTTTCTAAACTCTATTTGCTTAAATTAAAATCCATGGATATGTTTGTTTAAATTTTAGAAATTATTTGATAATGATTTTATAAACAATTATGTTTTGTAAATACCACCACGGGAGTCCCATGCCTTGAGGGACTTAAATAACCATTGGCCTCTGTTTGGTTATTTTGTGGCCCTCTGTTTGTCATGGATCCATTGACCTCTGTTCTAATTGTCACTCTAGTGACCTCTGTTCTGTTTGGTTCTGTACTGCAGTTATGATTATTTTGTTTATATGATCTATGTATTATATATTTGTTATTCAAAATGATTTTCGTATTATATATTATATATTTTAATATCAATCTTTGTTTAGCCCAATAATTATCCATGGTGATTTTTATACCACCATGCTCTCAGTATAATATTTTTCACTCTGCCATGTGCTTATAGTTGTTTACCACTTTCAGATGATATGTCAGGATCAGCACGTGGGGTAGGTACAAGGCACTTTATAACCATAATCTAGGCTCAAGCAATGAGGCTAAATAGAAGCTCTAATGTATATGTTCTGTTATTATTAAATAAAGTTTTGGGTACCTTTTTAT
The DNA here is from genome assembly GCA_030407325.1 of Camellia japonica. Classification (NCBI taxonomy): domain Eukaryota; kingdom Viridiplantae; phylum Streptophyta; class Magnoliopsida; order Ericales; family Theaceae; genus Camellia; species Camellia japonica. Next base: position 32,511,015 of record JAPPVO010000003.1, on the reverse strand, counting down.
TTTACTCCGCTGCACTATTAGTTTGTTATTATTTCAATTATTGTCCTGTTGTGACGCCGAACCTCCGGGTACGTCATGACACCATGTAACAACCCTCATCACTGTTTACCGATTAACTACCGAATACTGCTAAACTGAGACTGATTATGATAAGTAATGGAACTGATTGAAATACTTAACTAACCGACTGAAATCTGAAACTGATTGATTGACTGTATCTGTTTAAATGCATTTCTATCTGTTTGACTGTTTGATTATCTGTTCATATTTTTATGTTAAATTGCAAATTGAAGGCCTTATCAGCGGCCGAACCTAAAATCGATCGATGTTCTGTGTTAATTGGAATTTATATGATTTTATGGTGTATTTAATTGAAAATTGATTTGATATGACTAAATTAAATTAATAGTGATGAAACACAAGATTTGGACTTATTTACCAAACTGCCCCTTAGTGGACCACTATACCAAACATTGAAAGACTCAATCTTGTATTTCACAAAACATTTCCTCAGCCATATTTGAGAGCTCAACCGACCAAGAGAGAGAGAAAGTGAGAGTTTGAGTTCAACTTGTTGATTTGCTTGGAAATTGGAAGAAATTGTAGGAGATTTGCCTTCTTGAGCCTCTAGACTTGTATTTGAGGACCTAGGTAAGGAATTCAACCTCTCATTGTTGTCTTTAAGTTGATTCTTGCATGATTCATGTCAAATTGTAGAGCTAAGGCATGATTTAGTTCTAGCATGTTGAATGAAGCTCATTCCATGCATGCATGTGTATGTTGAAGAGTTTGAGTTGTTTTTTGTGGCAAAAGGTTACATGCATGCTCACATTTATGTTTAAGTCCATGATTTCATCTTATTTTGAAAAGAATGAGCTCCTTAGAGCATGTATTGAAGCTTTGAATTGATTTAAAGTCTTCATGTCACATTTGAATATTGTTCATGAAATTTGGTTTGAAATTGGATTTAATTGAAACACCTTGGGCTTTGATTTACCAAATTGATCTTTGAAACATGTAATATTATGAGTTTTGAAGTGTTTTCCAGAAAATTAGCCCAAGAGGATCGAATTTGATGCATTTAAACTTGTTTTGACTTGGAAGTTCAAATTTGGAAATTCCAGATTTTGGACTCCCGCTCGAGCGGGGAAAGTGGCGCTCGAGCGGGAAATTCGTGCTCCCAGTACTTTCACTGTATTACAGTCCGCTCGAGCGGGACCTTGTGTCTTGCGCTCGAGCGGCTATCGAGCGCCTATCGAGGTGATTTTCGAGCATCCAGTACTTTTTGGTCCGCTCGAGCGGGGAAGTTGACGCTCGAGCGTAGACCTTTGTTGCATGTCCGCTCGAGCGGGACTCTGTTTTTCTGAAAATTCTGAAAATGTTTTCTGAGTGCATCTTTGCATCCTCTTCCATCCTAGGCATTCTTAGGCACTATTTAAGGCATCTTATGAGGATATAGATGTAGAACACACCGAGGCAATTAGGGATTAAGTTATTATCTTTCCCAACTGTGTAGCTTAGTGTGTGTTCAATCTGTAAACTGTGTAGGGTTGGCATCGGGAGACGCGCTCTAGCTTACTTAGCCCAGAACTCTGTGAGTAACAACTGTGTAAAGATATGTTCAAAAATGATTATCTTCTGAACAATTGAACTGTACTGTTTCTGAACTGATACTGTTAATTGAATGAATGTATGTCCTATATTCTGAACTGTATTGTGGCATCCTTAGCAATACTGTTTACTGTTACTGTTACAGAGATCTCTGTCGGTTCCCTTGTTGGAACCACTACTGTTTACTGATTGATGGCCATCATTGACTGTTCGGTCTTTAAGACCTACTGTACTGTTGTGCTAATGGATGTACCACATATGACTGTTTACTGTACTGAACAACTGATATACTGATTGAAATGAACTGTTTTCATTACTGTAAGGACATTCATTCTAAACCCCTTTACGCATTATGTTATTCACTGGGCTTTAGCTCACTGCTCATATATATATGTAGGTGTACAGGCACCAACCGCAGCTAGGAGCGTGGGGTAGACTTCCCTTTTTGTCAAGCCAACCACTGTGCCTCACTGCGAGGTTCGAGCCTGCCAAGCTATGGCTTAGGGGTGTTTTTATTTCCCCTGTCTGTCTCTGTATCTGTATAGACTGTTACTACCGTCCCCGAACTGAATGATTGTATATAATGTACATACTTTTTGCCACTGACTGCATATAGTATGAAAAATCTTTTTGCATACAGACTGTCACAGCTCATTGGACATTGTTTATTTACTGTATTGGCTTCCGCCATGCCCCTGTACTCTGTATTACTGTCTTACTGTTAAGCAGGCCTTGGTAATCTCGGATTACTGGCCGGTTACGGTGCTAAACCCATAGGGGCGGGTTTGGGTCGTGACAGAGTGGTATCAGAGCGATACTTACCACGAGTTATACCGCACACACGTGTCCAAATGAGCTATAGGGTGTCCTAGAAAAGCAATTAGGGCATCGCATGAGCATGATAAGTGTGTGTGGACATGACTGAATATGTGTTAATGTGATAAACTGTTTAAGTATGCAACTGCTTATGTTGATAACTGTTATAACTGCTTATAGTGAAATGGATAATCAAGAACTGCAAATGAATCTGAATCCTCATCTCTGAGGCAAGAATGGCAAGACTGGAAAGAATGATGGAACTGATAACTGAAAGATTAGATCAACAACAGAACCAACAGCCCCCACCTCCTCCTCCGGTACAGCCGGAACAGAATGTGAATGTTAATGATGGGGACATAATTGCTCTTACCCAGAAGTTCAGCAAACTGAAACCGCCATCCTTTCAGGGAGGCCTTGAACCGTTAAAAAGCTGAAGCATGGGTTTTGGAGACCGAAAAATTGTTTGAAGTGTTTCCGTGCTCGGAGGCACATAAAGTACTGTTGGCCACCTTCACTTTGCAAGAAGAGGCTAGAAGGTGGTGGATGCTTACCCGTGATGACAACACTGTTATGACTTGGGCTCAATTCAAAGGAGCCTTCTTTGAAAAGTACTTCCCTCAGTGTGTCAGGGACAGAAAGGTGACTGAATTTGAACAGCTGAGACAGGGCACAATGTCCGTTGCTGAATATGAAACAAAGTTCACCGGCTTGCTAGATATGCACCACACATGGTGGACACTGATTACAAGAAGGCCAGAAGGTTTGAAGGCGGCCTTAATGTTGCAATACTCGACAGAATAAGTGTTCTGAAATTACCGACTTATGTGAATGTTCTTGACCGAGCCTTGATGGCTAAGCGAACATCGAGGCACTGAAAACTGAAACACCAGCGTCTGAATGGCGTGGTAAAAGGCAGGGTTTTAAGTTCAAGAAAGGCAAGCATAACCCATTGAACAAGAAACAGAATACGGGGTCAACAACTAGCCCAGCCAAGGGAGTGGTTCCATACCGCCCTGTTCCGAATGTGGTAAGAACCATAAGGGAGTTTGTTATAAACTATCTGGTGCTTGTTACAGGTGTGGCAAGGTGGGCCACATGGTTAAAGATTGCCCTTCCACTGCTCCGGGCAATAGTAAAGCTGCAGGCAGCGCCGCAGCATCAACTGTTGCACCAAAACCGAACCCCAAAGCTACCGGGAAAGAGCCATGAGGCAGGGCCGAGTGTTCGCCCTAGTACCGGGAGATGTACAAAATACTGAGACCGTTGTGTCAGGTATCCTCTCTATTTGTACTCAAAATGCATATGTACTGATTGATTCGGGGTCTACACATTCTTATGTATCGCATGCTTTTTCGCGAAAATTGAATAGACCCTTAGAACCCATGAATTATCTGTTAGCTGTATCATCACCCGTTGGGGGATCCATGACTTGTGCATACATGTACCCTGCTTGTGAAATTATTGTTGGAGATCACATTTGTTTATTGACTTACTGCCTCTGAACATTGATCATTTTGATGTAATATTGGGGATGGACTGGTTAACGAAATATCATGCCACCATAGACTGTGTAACAAAACAAGTAGTTTTCCGTCCACCGGGTTTACCTGAATTTGTGTTTAATGGGGTTGGAGTAGTACCTCCTCCGTATTTGATTTCATCTGTGAAAGCTGTTAAATTGATTAGAAAGGGATGTAAGGGGTATTTCTGTTCTGTATTGACTGTACTACTGATGATAAAACTAAATGAACTGTATTCCTATAGTCAGAGAATTCCCAGATGTTTTTCCAGATAATCTGCCAGGGGATTTGATTGACAGGGAGATTGAATTTACCGTTGATGTGATTCCGGGAACCAGCCAGTATCTAAAGCTCCTTACCGAATGGCTCCAACTGAACTGAAAGAACTGAAAGTGCAACTGCAAGAACTGTTAGACAAAAAGTTCATCAGGCCTAGTACTTCACCGTGGGGCGCACCTGTCTTTGTTGTGAAAAAGAAAGACGGCTCACTGAGACTGTGTATTGACTACCGCGAACTGAACAAGGTAACTGTGAAAAATAAATACCCATTGCCTCGTATTGATGACTTATTTGATCAGTTACAGGGTGCTCAAGTGTTTTCTAAGATTGATCTCAGATCCGGATATCATCAGCTGAAAGTTAAACCAGAAGACATTGATAAAACTGTTTTTCGAACGAGGTATGGACATTATGAATTTTTAGTTATGCCTTTCGGAGTTACCAATGCACCTGCTGCATTTATGGACCTCATGAACAGAATCTTTAAACCATACCTTGATGACTTTATTGTTTATTCATTGATGACATACTGATTTACTCCAAAAGTATAGAAGAACATGAACATCATCTGAGACTTGCCCTACAGACCTTAAGAGAACAGAAACTTTATGCTAAACTGTCTAAATGTGAATTCTGGCTTGATCATGTTATGTTTTTGGGGCATGTTGTTAGCAAAGATGGAATTTCCGTTGATCCGCAGAAAATTGAAACTGTAGTAAACTGGCCTAGACCAACAAATGTGACAGAAGTCCGAAGCTTTTTGGGTTTGGCTGGATATTACAGAAGATTTGTCAAAGATTTTCCAAAATTGCCTTACCATTGACTCAATTGACCAAAAAGGGATATCATTTGACTGGACTGACCAAAGGGAATCGCTTTCCAAGAGTTGAAAACTCGATCGTGACTGCACCAGTTCTTACCTTACCTTCAGGTACGGATGGTTATACTGTATTTAGTGATGCTTCTCATAAGGGTTTGGGGTGTGTTTTAATGCAGAATGGGAGAGTAATTGCCTATGCTTCCCGACAACTGAGACCGCATGAAAAGAACTACCCGACCCATGATCTGGAACTTGCTGCAGTAGTATTTGCACTAAAAATCTGGCGTCACTACCTATATGGGGCGACATGTGAAGTATATACCGACCACAAGAGTCTGAAATATTTCTTCACACAGAAGGAACTGAACATGAGACAGGGAGATGGCTAGAATTGATTAAAGATTATGACCTACAGATTTTGTACCATCCGGGAAAAGCCAACACCGTTGCCGATGCATTGAGCCGGAAATCGATTGGGAACTTAGCCTGTTTGCTTACCGGGCAGAGAGAGTTGCTTTGTGACCTTGAAAAATTCGAAATTGAAATTGTTTTGCGAGAACAAGGTGAACCTAGCTGCTATTTCTGCTCAACCGGCACTGATTGAAGAAATTAAAGAGAAACAGCAACAGGATGACTTCTTGAAGAAGATCATCGAAGAAGAGAGTCTAAACCAAGACCGGGTTCGAATTTTAGAATAATGTACTGAAATTTCAAGAGAGACTGTGTGTACTAAATGATACTGAACTGAAAAGAAGAGTCTGCAAGAGGGCCACAACTCAAAATTTTCTATTCATCCGGGGAATACGAAAATGTACCAAGATCTGAAACTGAATTTCTGGTGGCCGGGAATGAAGAAAGAAATTGCCATTTTGTATCGAAATGCCTTCATTGCCAACAAGTTAAAGCTGAACATCAACGACCCGCAGGCTTATTGCAGCCCTTACCGATACCGGAGTGGAAATGGGAACATATTACTATGGATTTTATTGTGGGATTGCCTCGCTCCAGTAAAGGTATGGACTCGATTTGGGTTATTGTTGATAGACTGACTAAATCTGCTCACTTCTTACCTGTTAAAACAATTTATAATGCGGACAAATTGGCTATACTCTATATTGATGAAATTTTAGACTGCATGGAGTGCCTGTGTCCATTGTTTCTGACAGGGATTCGAAGTTTACATCGAGATTTTGGCAAAGCTTACAGACTGCATTGGGTACTGAACTGAGACTGAGTAGTGCTATCATCCTCAGACAGATGGCCAGTCAGAAAGGACCATCCAGACTCTGGAGGATTTATTGAGAATGTGTGTCCTTGATTTTCAGGGAAACTGGGAAAGCCATTTGCCCTTAGCTGAATTCGCCTACAACAACAGCTATCATTCAAGTATTGTATGGCGCCTTTCGAGGCATTGTATGGCAGAAAATGTAGATCTCCGATTTGCTAGGCAGAAGTTGGAGATGGGCCTTTGCTTGGGCCCGAGATTGTTATGAAACGACTGAGAAAGTGAAACTGATACAACAGAGACTGAAAACGCATAGAGCCGACAGAAAAGTTATGCAGATGTCAGAAGGCGAGACAGAGAGTATGAAGTGGGTGATCACGTTTTTGTGAAAGTGACACCGATGAAAGGCCAGACTCGTTTTGGAGTCAAAGGCAAGTTAGCGCCAAGATATGTCGGACCGTATGAGATTATCGAGAAAATCAATCCGGTGGCGTATCAAGTTGCGCTTCCTCCTGAAATGGAGCATATGCAAAACGTCTTCCACGTTTCTATGTTGAGGGACTACCTCCGGGATCCTTTCCATATGATAGAGCCTACTCGTGTAGTGTTGAGTGATGACTACACTTACGAGGAACGGCCTGTTCAGATTGTAAACAGACGGATCAAAAAGTTGAGAAACAAAGAGATCCCGTTAGTGAAAGTCGACTGGCAAAACCATGGTGGCGTGTATGCCACTTGGGAAAGGGAAGATGACATGGCTAAAAGATACCTGAACTGTTTCCACTGAATCCGTTTTCTTCCAGAATGAAGGTAATTCGAGTTTAGAGGACTAAACTCTTTTTAAGGAGGGGAGACTGTAACAACCCTCGTCACTGTTTACCGATTAACTACCAAATACTGCTAAACTGAGACTGATTATGATAAGTAATGGAACTGATTGAAATACTGAACTAACCGACTGAAATCTGAAACTGATTGATTAACTGTATCTGTTTAAATGCATTTCTATCTGTTTGACTGTTTGATTATCTGTTCATATTTTTATGTTAAACTGCAAATTGAAGGCCTTATCGGCGGCCGAACCTGAAATCGATCGATGTTCTGTGTTAATTGGAATTTATATGATTTTATGGTGTGTTTAATTGAAAATTGATTTGATATGACTAAATTAGATTAATAGTGATGAAACACAAGATTTGGACTTATTTACCAAACTGCCCCTTAGTGGACCACTATACCAAACATTGAGAGACTCAATCTTGCATTTCACAAAACATTTCCTCAGCCATATTTGAGAGCTCAACCAACCAAGAGAGAGAGGAAGTGAGAGTTTGAGTTCAACTTGTTGATTTGCTTGGAAATTGGAAGAAATTGTAGGAGATTTGCCTTCTTGAGCCTCTAGACTTGTATTTGAGGACCTAGGTAAAGAATTCAACCTCTCATTGTTGTCTTTAAGTTGATTCTTGCATGATTCATGTCAAATTGTAGAGCTAAGGAATGATTTAGTTCTAGCATGTTGAAATGAAGCTCATTTCATGCATGCATGTGTATGTTGAAGAGTTTTGAGTTGTTTTTCGTGGCAAAAGGTTACATGCATGCTCACATTTATGTTTAAGTCCATGATTTCATCTTATTTTGAAAAGAATGAGCTCCTTAGAGCATGTATTGAAGCTTTGAATTGATTTAAAGTCTTGCATGTCACATTTGAATATTGTTCATGAAATTTGGTTTGAAATTGGATTTAATTAAAACACCCTTGGGCTTTGATTTACCAAATTGATCTTTGAAACATGTAATATTATGAGTTTTGAAGTGTTTTCCAGAAAATTAGCCCAAGAGGATTGAATTTGATGCATTTTAAATTGTTTTGAGCTTGGAAGTTCAAATCTGGAAATTCCAGATTTTGGACTCCCGCTCGAGCGGGGAAAGTGGCGCTCAAGCGGAAATTCGTGCTCCCAGTACTTTGCACTGTATTACAGTCCGCTCGAGTGGGGTAATTAACGCTCGAGCGGGACCTTGTGTCTTGCGCTCGAGCGGCTATCGAGCGCCTATTGAGCGTGATTTTCGAGCATCCAGTACTTTTTGGTCCGCTCGAGCGAGGAAGTTGACGCTCAGCGTAGACCTTTGTTGCATGTCCGCTCGAGCGGGGAAACCTGCGCTCGAGCGGGACTCTGTTTTTCTGAAAATTCTGAAAATGTTTTCTGAGTGCATCTTTGCATCCTCTTTCCATCCTAGGCATTCCTAGGGCATATTTAAGGCATCTTATTGAGGATATAGATGTAGAACACACCGAGGCAATTAGGGATTAAGTTATTATCTTTCCCAACTGTGTAGCTTAGTGTGTGTTCAATCTGTAAACTGTGTAGCGTTGGCATCGGGAGACGCGCTCTAGCTTACTATAGCCCAGAACTTTGTGAGTAACAACTGTGTAAAGATATGTTCAAAAATGATTATCTTCTGAACAATTGAACTGTACTGTTTTCTGAACTGATACTGTTGATTGAATGAAAGTATGTCCTATATTCTGAACTATATTGTGGCATTGTAACAACGCCCGCGGGGGACCTCGCTACAGCTCGGACTCTTCCGTTTTTGTTTGGATTGCGGTTCGTAATCCGAACCAAAGAGTCCACCTCTGGCAAATCGTTTTTGAGAAAAACAGATTTTTGAAAAAGTAGTGCCAAACATGGACTGCTTTGCCAGATTACAGAGTCGCCACCTAAATATTTTTTAATGGGGGAATTTAGGAAACCCTGACTCGGTGCCGAAGGCCACGTGTCCGTCATCACCAAATGTCTTGGCTCGGGAGCTTGGGTACGATCGGGGAAGGTCAGCTATGAGCACCCCCTTTCGCCCGGTCTGAAGACCGGCCTCTACTAACCGTGATATCCAATTTTGAAAACGTTATGTGTTCTTATTCCAATTATTAGCCTAGAATTACTATGTTATGCGCACAGCAAACAAGTATAGACTAGATCGCCTAATTTGGAAACAAACATTGCATATCCGTTCGTTTTGAAAATGCTTTGGAATTTGCTACTCGCAAGTAGGCTAAAACACGATTTCAATGAGTTTTCTAACTCAAGCAACCCAACCTCCACCCACAGGCATTCAAACAGTAATATCACATAAGCACTTAGCCGCATGGTAAGCATACTGTCAGGCAACATTCACACGCATGCGATATGCTAAAGCGTAAAATACTTACATCGTACTCCGAGCCAAAACAGAAGCTTATCAGAAATCCATGCATGGACCTAAGCATACTGAAATGTCTAATGCAACACATGCAAGGATGCAATTTAGAGTAGGCTCGGCTAACCCTAAAAATGGCATGTGAAATGCACGAGTAACACGTATTCAATTTAGAAATTGAAATACAAGCAGTTTGTATAATGTGCCGAGCCCGATGCATGTAAACAAATGCATGGATGCACGCATGCATTGCATAAGGTATGCTAAAATAAATATGCCCTAATCTACCATCATAAGCAGGTAAATAAAAGAGGAAGAAAGAAGTGGGGGTTGGAAGACATACACCGCACTCACCCACACTTATTACAAATTCGCCCTCACACGGAGGGACCAAAAGAATATACAGTCCGAATAATAAATGAATTTAATTATTACAAAATTCTAATTACTTAATAAATTAAATGCAGAAAAGGAAAGGCCGCAGCCCCGCCTCGGGATGCGCGAATGATGCATGCTCGATTCCGACTCGCCCGGAAAACCCACACCATAGCACTGTTGCCTCTGTTCTTGCTATCCTGCCTTTCTGAAAACTGCCAAAGTCCCAGAACATGCTCCCTGAACACTGAAGATCATCATCGGCTGGGTGAAATTTCCACCGGCCGTGTAAAATATCCATCGGCTAGAGATGAAGCTATCGGCTACCCATAAAGTGCCGGGCGGCACTCTATACTGCCGGTCGGCACAAAATTCCTGCAGAGGACAGTTTGACAGCAACAGCAGGCAGACAGTGCATGATATGGATTTTAGAGCAAATGTAAGCATGGTCAATGCTCCCTATCATGTATGGGACTCAAGGAAACATGACCCTTGGTTCTTGGGCCATCACTTATGCATCTTAATGCATGATGGCCTAAGGAGCCAAGATTGCAACTTTAATGTCAATATGCATGCAACACACAAATGAGAACTAAGTCCCTATCACGGTAAAATCAAGGGCCTTAGTGACCAAGAGTTGAGACAAGTTGCACCACTTGTAGTGTGAACCCCTCTCAACCCTTACACTTGGTTTGACACCCCAAACCAAGACATGGAATGCATGTATGCAACATGGCTTAAATGATGCAATATGAGGTGAAATGCAAGGCATACCAAATGCAATGCAACATACTATGGCAAGTGTGCAATACTAAGCATGCGAGGTGCAAAGTGTAATACAAACATGGACCATTTATGCCATAGAGTTAGCATGTGACAAGACCTCATTACTCAAGCATGCAACCAACATGATGCAAGCATGCAAAAGTGGAATTAACCACAATGGGGCAGCCCTCAAACCAACCCAAAACAATGGCGAAACATGCCCAAAGTGGTGACAATACTTGTGCAAGATGCAAGTCAAATGGCTAAGATTAAGGCACAAAAGGGAGCACCCTTTCACCACATAAATACAGATAAAAAATATAATTTTTGTGAAAAAAAATCTTTCAAAAATTCACTTAGTATCAAAAATATTTTAAAAAAATGAGAATTCAATATATTTTTTATATTTTTATGTATTTATTAATTTATTAAAATATTTTTTCACAAATTTTTTACTTCTTAATAAGATACATTTAAAAAAATTAAAAAATACTTAAAATTTTAAAAATATTCATTAAAAATAAAAGAACACGAAAATTTTTTAAAAAAAAACTTAATTTTTAAAAAATTTAATTCAAAAATCTCAAACCAAACACACATTATTTTTATTTTTTTCCAAATACTTTTACACATCAAACACATTTATTTTTCCTAATTTTACGTAAAAAGTAAAAGGAAAAAGCTAAAAACATTATCCAAAAAATCAAAAAATAACATAACAGCCTAAAACAGAAATTTATTGATCATTTTTTATGATTTTGTACGGTAAAAAAATGCATGAAATAGATACTAAAATCCAAGGAAAATTCAAAAATCAAATCATCTAAGAAAATGGGTTATTCTATGATATGAAAAAAGGTATTCAGTGAGTGACGCCTGGCCAAAACTTGGTAATTTGAAAAAGCCTAGGGCTCATTGTAAACTTTAAAAACAAAAATCTATGCAACGCAGCCTCCATTATGAACCAATTTGCTTTCACAAAACATTCATGATTACATGAAATACCAGAGGTACATTTACGGAACCATATTCAAATCAAATCTTCCATTACCTCAATGAGACTTGTGCTTCACCTCTGCTCACAATAGCATCATATATTTTTCACGAAAATACCACAACCTGCAGATATTCCAAGATGTGCATACATGATCTACCAAAAAGTTTAAATACAATTCTGTTACCATTTCAATCAATTAGTCGCAATTTCAACACTTCAACTACACTCAGTTTCCTATATCAGACTACTGCCTCACTTCATACAGCCCGTGTCCAATACACCCATTGTACAGTTCAATTTTGGTAGATGCCACAACAAAGCGGGAATGATAAGTTACAGGCGGCAAAATTGGTCTCTGATAAACTCGCCAGCTCAGTAGTAACTTCCATAGTAGGCCTGAGGAGCAGCAACCGAAGCGGGGGGTTGTGCTGGAGTTAAAGCTGCCGCTGATGTTGCTGGTTGTGCATAATTTTGCTGAGGATAGGCCTGCTGTGATTAAAAAAACACCAAGCAATTATTAGAATAATATGTCGAGTGCAAACCCCAAAACCAAAGAAAAACACATGTTATCCAACCAACCAAATACCAAGCAATTAGATTAATATGTTGTGTGCAAACAAAAAAATAAATAAATCATGTTATCCAACCAACCAAACACAAAAGCTTAATTACTCAACCATACCACACCTCAACCACAACAAATGAAAAAAAAAGCAGGGGTTTAGGGGGCATAGGAATGACCTAAGTCATGCATTCAGGGAGCGAGAGCAGCCTTTTTTAAAAAACCTTAAGAGTGGGAGAGCCTCCAAAGTGCACATATATGTATTTATAAACATATAATTACTTGCATAAATCTTTAGCTTTTAAAATGTCACATTACTGTCGAAGTGAATATTATTACGTTTCATAGGCCTCGTTTGGGAAGTGACTATTTTAGTAGGCTATTTGGCTTTTTGGCTCTTTTAGTAGGCTATTTTATTTTTGTGTTTGGGAAGATGAGATGATTTTTTAGTTGAGTTGTTGTATTGGCAAGTGTGTTGAAATGATGTTTGAATGTAAAATGACAAATTTGTCCCTGAATTATAATTTTTTAAAATGATGTGAAGGGGTAAAATCGTAATTTAGCCGGCATTGTTGACTTTTCCGGCTGTGACAGTGTAGGCTGCGCCTACACTGTCCAGCGCAGTGCCTTTTTTTTTTTTTTTTATTTGAAAAAGTTGCAAACAGTGGTGCTTTTAGGCTATTTTCTGAAAATGGGCTACAATAGCCTCATTTGAGGCTTCCCAAACAGCGCCATAGTCCTAATAAATAAAATACAAGCCTAAAGTAATATCAGAATCTAATAGTGGTAATTCTTCTACCTTGCAAGAATTTTTTCAATTCCATTTGATATGAGGTATGCTGGCAAAGAAGCTAGAGAATAAACAAAAAATACTAGCCTAAAATTATCACACATGATGAATTTGCCCCAATAGTATAGTAATTTGTGGATTAGCCCGGGGCAATTCGCAAATTTGATGCAGGAGCGGGAGCCTTGATAGGAGTGTTCAGTGACTTGTGAAATGACCTAAAACCATGCATAGTTAAAATGTGTACTCACTAAAGTTGATTTCACAGCCCAAGGGGAACACGAATGAACTAAAACTGTCGACCTGCCAGAAAAAAGAAAAAAGAAAAAAGGAAGCCACAACAGTCGACCTGGCAGTCCAATGGTTACCCGGCCAGAAATGATGAAAAAGAGGATAAAGGAATAGGAATGCTACTTCACCCACAAAAAGGCAGATAATGTTTATTACATAGTCAATGGGCAGTGAATGCCAAACCTTACCAACAGTTTCAACCCTAATCTCGAGGAAAGTGTACAAAAGTGAACTACGAGCTTAAATTTTCTTCAGTAAATCAGGATATATATGATATAGCAGTTCAAAAATAACGTAAATTCTTTGGGCTAAGACTCCAATTGTTTACAAGCAGTGTAGCATGTGATTAAATGCTCATGGAAAAAATGATACATCAACACTAGAAGTAATAGAATTATGCAACTAGCTTAAAGTACAACTAATTCATAAGTTCACAAAATGATCACTGAGAATAAAAGGAGCAAACTCGAGTTACCTGGACTGGATATGTAGAAGGATAAGCACCATAAGCAGCATTCTGCGGTACAGAAGCTGGTAGTTGTGGAGGTGCATAGCTGCTTCCATAACTACCATATGCACCATATGCAGCCTGTACAAACAAAAAAATGGATAAGGATTCAGGATAATTTCATGTTGCCAAATCAAGACATCAACATGGGAATATATATGTAATAATTGGACTGCTTTGAATCATCCATATCCATCCATAGACCATTACGAGGACAAAGCTAAATACGCTTCCAAGGTAAGCCAAACAAACTTCGAACAAGATAACTTTATTCTGATTCTGGTGCTGGTCATCTTGCAGCATACATTCTCCGCCTAATTTGGATAAGCAACATAATTTCACCAAACTAAAAACAATCTTATGGTATACTAGACAATAAGAAACACCAGCCTTTCTCCTGCCTTCTTTTAACAAGTATGTTAAACAACAGTATCAAAATATCATTGGTAAAGGATAAAATACCTGTTGGGTATAGCCAGGATTCCACTGTTGCCCTTGGGCTTGTGTGGTTTGTGTGGCTTGTGGCCAAGCTTGAGGTTGTAAGCCATAACCTGCTGCCCATTGGTTTTGCACACTTGGATATGCACCCATAACTGATGGGGCAGATGTAGGAACACCAGAGTAAGACTTGGCTACCTTTGTTTTGTCTGAAACTAGAATATCCTCTGCATTACGTTTTTTTGACTCTGATGTGCTCTTGTGGTGTAAGAAGAGCTTGGCATGCCGATCATCAGCCTTCTTGATAGATTGTGCATCCCCAAAGAGATCCAAAAACTGTAATATCAATTGTTGGCACAATGCTTTCAGAAAAACATAATTTGCCCGAAAGCAAACGTAACCCATAAACCATATTACATACAAGGCGAAGTATTTATTTCAACTTAAAAGATAAGCATGATAAAATATGTGTGCTTATTTTATTTGATTTTTTTTCAAAACAAAGCAACAACAACAATAACAAACATAGAACATTTATTGAAGGCCAATCCAAATCAGCCCATCTCAAACCACAAAAGTGGAGAAATTCTCAAACACTGAAAACAACAAACACAAATGTCTAAAAATGTAAAAAATGAAATGAAACAAGAATTAGAAAATGGAAAGGACATATAATGTTAGACATGAAGGACAGAGCTTCAACAAAAGAAATAAAGAATCTCAGAAAACTTTTATCACACTCAATACAACCAAAAAAAAAATCATACAGTAAACAAATACATAAACACTCTGTTCTTGTATCCATTTGTAGCTAAACAATAAGTGGACAAGATGGAATTTTTACCTTGGGGGAACACACTAAAGGTTGGTTAAGAAAAATGAATTCAACAAGCAGTTCAGGCAGCTCAAATAAGAATTGGTCAAAGCCAAATTTGACTAATATCTTACATGAGTAAATATAATAGATGAAAAAGGGCAAAAGCTAAAATCACTGACTTTCGCAGATAAGCCTGAAAGTGGGTGTTATTTTATATTCTTTAGGGAGTGCCCTATAATTTTCAAAAGCCTTATTGGGTGTTAAGTGTAATTTTCAAAAGAAAAAAAGAGTTACACAGACTAATCTTGAGGTTTGTCTTCAATATACTTGGTACTCTAGTGGCTCTGGAAGATACATTAACCGGCTTTATATGAAAATTTTTATTGCAGAAACCCCCTGTTTCTGGGCCATAAGTGAGAACCACGGATATTCTTAACATCGTGTTCAAGATTTTTTAAATACCCAATTTTACCATAACAGAAGTCACTATATTATATATTTTTAAAATTTGATAGCTTTTTAAACACTGTTAGCCAATAAATTTTAACAGAGGTCAGTATAATTTCTAGACCCACAAAGGTATAAATATTTATCAGAACTAGTCAGTTTAATTTAGCCAAATAAAAAATAAATAAATAAAGTCATACTCCAATTTGAAGATTGTGGTTTGATTTCAAAATATTCGAATGCAGATTGAAGACACAAATCATTATATTTGAGTTCCAACATACAGATATATGCATGGAAAACATGCTAATGGAAATTCAAGATTTAACTATTACGCCATTCAAATTAAAAATAAATTAACAATGTCCTAATGCACAATTGAAAAAACTCATTGCCTCATCAACTAACCAACTTTGGAAAAAATACTCCATCCGTCCCAAAATAATGGTCCCTTTTGGGGAATCCAACTTTTTTTGATAGTACAATTATTATATTTTAAAAATATTAATTTTCCAAAATTATCCTTTGATAGTACATTTTTTTTTGAGAATATCAATTGTCATAATTGTACTTTTTGTATTATTAATAATGAATTTAAAAGAAGGGCAAAATAGCAAATTTATATTATTTTATTCCTTGATTTTTGAAAATGAACTAATATTTTGGGACAATGAAAAATGGAATAAGAGACTAATATTTTGGGACGGAGAGAGTAAATCAAATTTGCCAACATATGTAGACATGAGCAATACAAATTGATGCAAAATCAAAATGTATACTCCAGCAATATTCTTAAACAAAAATGTGAATCATCACCTCCAAAAAAATGCTAGATAACTCTTCTCTCTCAGCGATACTTGCAATATTCGGGTTATCAGGGCTTGGAACTAAGAACTTCTCAACCAATGAATCTAAATATCCCATTTGTTTTGGAGGTGGTTGAATTGATTCTAAATGGATCAAAGCCTGCAACGTATCACAGAAAAAAAATGGTACATGTAAGTAACAAAAATGAAATTGTCAAGGAACATCTGACATAACACATAAAAACCAGTGTGAGAGGGAAAGAACCTCCAGAAGAGGTTTTGACAGCTGGACATTCTCAAGTCCTTGAACAAGAACTTCCCGAGATTTTTCTACATTGTTGGAAACCTACCACCCAAACATAATGAATAAGAAGACGTCATTAAAATCAGCAAGAAAATATTTGTTACAGAATAAGGGACACATAAGAGGCATCCGTCACAAATCCAAAAGGGAACAGGATTCTGTGTTGAACCCAGCATATCTATTTACTAATTTGCACAAATCTTCAAGATTTCAAATTTTCAAGTATGATGAGATTATACAACTTAAAGGTAAACTATCTAATCCAGTCAGGTCCAACTGAATCTAGAATGGAAAACAAAATTTAGTTAGGCAACAAAAATTTAATTTTGGCATGATTTAAATAGTGATTGAAAAGGTGATAGCCGAAGGGGGGGAACCAAATACTGATCAATACTAGAACCCAAAGACTTTACACTTGCCTACGGACATTGGGTAAGAACAGCAACAACAAAAAATAAAAAAAAATGGTGAAAAGATTTTTTGTATGGACATAAATTGCTTAAATTCAACAATTTTTTCCTGGAAATTGATTATGGAAAATGCCATATTAATCTTTCACTTCATTCAGATGAAATTTCAAACCAGATTTTGATGTTCAACCTGCATGACAGTATGGGAGAAGGGGAGTTGTTATTGTTATTTGTTTAACAGTTCTAAATGAAAAGATTATCAGCAATACATACCAAACGTAAGAACCGAGAGTATTGTGCAAACAAGAAAGGCAAAGTTTGGGAATGTTCTTTTCCTTTTTCGATGGCAATGGCTTGTTCATATACAGAACAAGCATCTTCCAGATTTCCCTGCAGAAAAAAGAAACCAATTATTATGATACACAGCATGAAAACCATTATTGGAATCGCAGCCGCTAGCTCAAGCAATCTTACCAGGCGATGTTCCATGTTTGCATGCTTAATAATAGCTTCTAAAAGACCGGGGGAAATTTCAGTATGTACAAGTTGAAAGGCAGATCGAGCTCCTGGAATATCCCCACTATGCTCTTTAAAACGAGCTGCAAAAAGATGAATCTCTGGTTGTCTCTGCGTAAAATGGCAATGAGTCACACAATAGAAATATAGTACGCTAAAATAAAACTGCACCAACCAAAGATGTATTCATATTATTTTATTATAAGTCCTCAATGAAAAAGTACTACAAAAAAATTCCATGCTATTTCGAGGTGTCAGTCTTAAGAGAGAAATAGTATTCTGTCCATTTAATCTGGACAGACTTGAACAGTAGCAACTGGCTAGAGCCATCTGAGCCAGACCTTTAGAGAGTATTCAACTCTCTGATAGTAATGTCAGTTGTGATTTGATGTAGTACTGAGACTGGATATTTAAGACTGAAAATTTTAATTCAGCAGAACATGCTACATCAGCAGTGAAGGTCGACATAGTAAGTATTAAAATCAATAAAACTTCTAAATACAATAGCATAATTTTTTTACGCCCACCACATCGTGCATCGACACCCTTGTACATAGGATGAAATTCCTTGAGTGAAATTCTTTGAGTGAATTTAGCACCTTCCTAAAATCTGTGTCCAATCGATCTCTCGAGAACAGGACAAGTGACCATGTTTCCATTCTCTCTCTCTCTCTCTCTCTCTCTCTCTCTCTCTCTCTCTAGGTGGTGCACTGTTAAATTATGCTCTATTTTGCTTTTTGTTTCTCTGCATCAACTAATAGGTCTGTTTCATGATCCCTTTACACTAATTCAGAAAGAGTATTTTCACCTAAGTTTAACTCATGATTGATTTAAAAGTGCACATGGTGTCAGCAAATGTCAGAAGCATCCTTCTAAAAGTTCAATCCACATCTTTTTTCTCTCTAACTTGTCCAAAAAGACAAATCATAATCTATCAAAAAATAAGAGGAAAAAAAAAAGTAAATCAATTTTGGACACCCTTTCTATGCTATTAAACTTCATTTTTTTTTTATAGGCAACTATACTACTGAAGTTCATACAATAAGCATTTCATGTCCACTACAATTTCTTGAATTTTCAAAAAGATAAAAGTTAATTAATTTAGAATGGGGAAGAAAAGGCATAGCAGACTCTATCAACTTGACCTGAAATAATCCCAATCGAGAAGCAACATCATAATTAAGTATTCTCTGAATTTGAAATACAATGTACTAGAAAAGCAGCACGGTCGGGATTGTTTTATCTTTGTTATGAACATATTCAAAGCCAAAAATCTTTGCCAGGCGCCTAAAATAAAACTGCCTCTGTCCCATTTTATTGGTCCATTATTCCATTTTTTGTTGTCCCAAAATATATGTCCACTTTTAAAAGCCAAAACTTTAAATTTAAAATTTTCCAAAATTATCCCCTGTAAAGTAATTATAAATATAATTAAAAATGAGAATACAAGGGTATTTTGGAATTAATCCTTTAAAATTTGAATTCAAAGTGTAATGATTACATTTCCTTAAAAAGTTCGAATTTTCAAAAGGGACTACTAACATGGGACAGAGGGAGTATTATATTTGTTTGATTAAAAATGGCAGCAGGGAAAAGTGTAAACCTAATGCATGTGCAGAGGTATAGTTGCATTTATTGATCTATATCGAACTTGTGCTGTTAAAGTAGACCAAAAGTATAATATCTAAGAATCAATCCCAAATTAAAAACAGTAGAACATGAACTTAATTCTATACCTTGACAAAGACTTGAGTAGCACGAGCAAGTGCATTATTTGCAAGATCCATGCTTCCACTGGTTTCCATGCACAAAACATATCGTATCCAATAATCCGGATAATTTGCACAAGCAATTAGGCATCTTTCATATAACTTGACAACCTGATTCGTATGAATAACATCATGGGTTAGCAAGTACTAGTTCAATGTTGCAAGAACTAAAGCAATAATATAAAACAGAAAGAACCAAGGAGAATGCATAAGAAGTACTCCGTTGACGGAACAGGGAGGCCCCTCAAATACGAGAGGAGGGACCCTCCTTGCCTGACAGATAGATGGTTAGGAAGTAAGAGAACAGACCTGCATGCATAACATTTGAACTTTAAAACAAGTATTTTACCATACAACACATCATGAACCCAGAATGTCGACTCACAAATGAAGGTTTGAAATACTTAGCCTTACAGAAACCAAATGGAAGGGCCCATGCTTTGGTCCAAGTTCAATATCCCGTTTTAAAAGATGCTTCATCCAACGGTTTAGCCAATAAAGCATATGACGCGGCAGATATTACTAACTGTAAGTCAATATATAACGAGGACAACTAAAACTACAAACCATAGAGAAACTCAAATGTGGCCAGATCAATAAACTCAAAATACCTTGTTAAAGTCATCTCCTCCTTCAATAAAGTCAAGATAGTTATGCCAATTTTCAAGTTCTGCAACATTGAGGGGCCGCACGTGAAAGTAGGGCCTCCTGATAGCTGTTTCAAAACCAATGATCTTCGAATCAAACTCTTTAGCTTTCTTATGCATCTCTTCTCTAATGGCGATGTATTTCTCCAACTCCTCAGCTTCTGTTAGGCCAGCACTTACAGGTTTAGGAGATTGTTCCACAGCATTAGGATGAACCTCTAGATCAATTTCTTGAGCTCTAGCCTCAGAATTTGAAACAGACGCAACAGTTGCTTCCTCAGCAGTCCTCAACTCCGACAAAGGTCGACTTCCAGCTAATTCCTTGAAGCTGTAATGCAAACAACATGAGAAAATGAAGTACAACAAGCAAAACTGCAATACAAATGCTAAGAGTTATATACATTGCGTCTTGAGTACATCCAACACATATCAATAATCAAATGCTCAATGGATAAACAACCTGGGACAAGCAAGTCATCAGGGAATAATATACTAGAATGGCACCTCAACCATACCACGTTGTTTGACATATGTGAACAACAGGCGAGCAGTGAAGCTATTGAGTGTCAAACAAACCAAACCAAACCACTTGTGTCCCAATCAAAGGGGGCTTGAGTGTCAAACAATTAGAATTGAATAGATTTTCTTTCTACATAGATTAAATTTAGCCAATACGAAATACTTGAGATCATACAAAAATCCATACACAAGTTCTTACAGTTACATAAACCAAACCAAGCTTTAATTCCCATCAAATGGGGTCGGCTACATGAATTCTTCTTCTCCACTCGATTCTATCAACGGCCATTTGATTTGTCAAATTAAGGAGATTCATATCTCTATTTACAACACTAACCCACATCAATTTAGATCTGCCTCTTCCCCTAACACTTTCATCTATCATCACTGTATCACATCTTTTCATTACTGCCTCTATTGGTCTCCATTATATATAACCAAACCATCTCAATCTATTCTCTCTCAACTTATCTTCTATCAGTACTAGTTCTACTCATTCACGAATATACTCATTCTTAACTCTATCTTTTCCAATCTTGCTACACATCCACCTTAACATACTCATCTTATCTACATGTTATTTCTTAGTTGCCCAGCATTCCATCCCATACAACATCGTTAATCTAACAGTCGTTCTATCAACTTTCCTTTTAGTCTAGTGGGTACTCGTTTATCACACAATATCTCAGACGCACTCCTCCACTTAAGTCACCCTGCCTTAATTCTATGGACCACATCTGCTCTAATCTCCCCAGCCGTTGTGATAATCAATCATAAATAACAAAAATGTTCACTCTTAGGTAGTTCTTGATTCTCAATCTTCACTTCTTCTCTGCTTCCATTGTTACTGTTACTAAAATTACATTCCATATACTCTATCTTAGTTTTACTTATCCTAAATCCTTTAAATTCAAGTGTGTAAAATAATAAAAAAATGGGAAGAACATGTCAAGTGTGTAAAATTTCCCTGCCCCTCAAGATGTTCTATGTTGTCCATGTCCAGTTTGTGAAATAAGTCCTACTTGGCAGCAACACTTCATGTCCTAGGTAACTAGATATTGAAAAGTGAAAGTAGCTTTTTAAAAAAACTCAACTTTGCCCCCAAACCCCCTCCCCTTACATGGGAGAACATAATGCCAAGTTACAACAGTTGAATGAACGCATAAAACAAGTGGAGAATAAAAAGAAAAGTTAAGTAAAAAGAGAAACAAAGGATGGATGATTGGGTGATTGAAGAGAGAACATGGAAGTGAAAAAGAGAGAAAAAATAAAGAAGAAAAATAGTGAAAGGGACAGGTTTGAGGGTGCAGAGAAAAATGCCATCGATGTTTTAGTAGAGTTTATAGTTACGAAGGTTTATTGGAGGGTAAAATTGCAGATGAGTATGATTTGTTTGGCTCCATAAAAGTGTGTATGCCATTAACGACTCCCTTTTTTAAAACAATAAAGTGCTTTTTCCATTTAAAATCTCATAAACTACTTCAATTCAGAGCATCCAAAGACAGCCACATGGAAACTAATCAATGGTTATCAGCAATGAGACCAACTACACGAGAACATAATTCTTCACACAAGGAACTCCTCCTTGTATAATTGACTACTTTTCACATAAATGGCATCCTCAAAGCTGTAAAAGTGTGAATACAAGTATCAGTTAGATATGTAACCCACGGGAGCAGACCAACTCCACAATAACATAATTCTTCACACAAGGAACTCCTCCTAGTTAATTGACTACTTCTCACATAAGTGGCATCCTCAGAGCTGTAAAAATGTGAATATAAGTAGCAGTTAGATATGGAAACAATGATGATTTATAGTTACATGAATTCTGCTATCGACCAGACAAATTCCAACACTACAAACTAAAAACAATTTCCTGGTCTTATAGACAAAAGGAGATAAAAAGTAAAACCCACATCTCTGTGCTATAAAGTGAACAAATGCATAAATAATGGGTGCCACAGAAAAGAGGAACCACCTGTTGAAATAGCGATCCAGTTGTTGATTAGGATTCTCTAATATCCGTGTGTAAATCATGGCAAGACGGGCCCACTCCTGCTGCATGTATTCATATTCAATATATTTATCCCAAAGAGGGAAAGATAGGTAATCTGTACCAACATATGCTAATCCTCGCTCAAACAGCCTGAAAGACAATGAAAATAACAATCATTGTCATATTCATAGAAACATCAACCTAGCCATGGCAAGCACGTCGACAAATGTCTGACAGTGGCACTACTGTTGAACAACGAGGAAGAATTCACTCTAATAGCACATGACACTTCCAAACATAGGCACAAATATGCTGCATTTACCTTCCTGACAAAAAAATCATACAATGTCCACGAAATGTAGCAGAGATTGAGGCCATCTTAGCACTTAACTTGGACGAGATCTTCTCAGCAGCAATTTGTTATTGATGCACCTCACAGTGTCAAGAACTACATAGACTATGACATAGTCCAAGTGGAAAAAGGCGGGACCGGGGACGGGTAGTGAGGCCATAAAATAGAATTAAACCCTAAAATAAATTTAAACATCTACAGTAGCATGCACATCAGAAAAATCTTATTTCCGAAGTGCATACCAAACAAACCTTCCACCACACGAGATGTGTCGCTGTAGCAGGCATGCCAAAATCCAGTTAGAAAGCACTGTAAAGTACCTACTCCTCGTGACAATTATAAAATCAAGCAATCATGATATACCCGTAGGGAACTGCAGTAACAATGAACCAACTAACAGAAATTACCTTCGAACAGTCTCCGGATCTCCGTATGTGCTTATGGCAAATACACAATAGTGCAACCAAATATCCACAGAATATGTCACTCCTTGAACAGCTCTTTCATACACCTCCATAACTTTGTCAATAGAGCCTACACGTGCCTCATGATCGGCATACTTCTTCCAATAACCATAACACAAAGGAAATTCTACTAAAAAGGCATCATAAACTTTCCGGATTTTCAAAATATTTTCCTGCATGAGAAATAAAATGGATGTTAACTCCAACATGAAAAAATGGACCCTTATGTGCGAATTTATACATAAATGAATTGGGAAAATAATGATCCATTAAGAAGGGAAAAAATTAATGATCCATTAAAAGCCTGTAAAAATACTCATAAACAATGAGGAATAATAAGCCACATCATGAAATGAGAGGACAGAACCTTAAAAACAAAGTTCACACAACATACAATGGAATCAAATAAGAAGCTGATAATACACATTCAGTATATTGCTGAAAATTAAAAAGTGCATCATAATATCTCCAAACACCATGAAATCAAATGTAATACCCACGACCAATCATCAATACAGTTTTTCAGAAACTGAAAAAGAAAACCACAGAATGTGAGGGACAATCGATTCAAGGTCATTCTGAATTTGCCACAATAGTAACTTCCCCTTGTCCAAATGCAAGTTTTTAGGAAGAAGTAAAAATGGTAGCAATCAGTTCATAAAATGGCCAGAACTACAAGAAAACCACAAATACTCCACTAGCCACCTAAGGTGGTGTTACTACATACATAGTCAGCAATTACTGCTATTCTCAATGCTTAGTGAGATTCCTGAGTCTTTCTTCAGGGTCTACATTACCAGCAATATGTAATTCATACCACAGAACTAAACTAATAATAGTTGGCCAACAATTAAGTCAAATGCAAGATGTTCCAACATAGAAGACCTTCCTTGGGATTCAGAAACTTGCATAGAAAGATAGTGACAACATAATTAAACTCCTTAAAGAAGAAGATAAATGAGCTACTTATCAAATAACTTCAGAATTTGAAAGAAAATTAACACAGTTTCACCCTATATACATAATATACTATCAGAGTGTCGCAGAAGGAGCTTAAGTCTGACTTCCATGCAAAATTTATCTTTTTGTAGTACCATGGAGCTTTTGAAATAAAAATATTATGGAAAATCAAATGAACATAAAAGAGATGGACAATAGGTTGAACAATTAATACAAGAAATGTATATAAGACCAAGGGTAAATTTCAAATTTCACAAAGGGCATAACTTCTGCTTTCGGTAATTTTGCTTAGGAACAATTTTGAATCTTATTTCACATTTTTAAAGCTTAAAAGACTGCATGATTTTATGTATGATTTACTACAACTTTATGAGTTGGCAATATTTTGGTAAGGTCAATCCATGTTCTTGGGCCTCATTTTATTTAGGTCCAGCACATAAAAACAGATGGCTGCAGATGTACTTTCATATTATTTTTTTTTATAAAAAAAAATCTTTTTCAATATCTAAAAAATCAACTTTACATACCTCCGCCACCTTCTCTGTCTCGTCAATTAGGGCAGTCCACGTGTTAAAATCTAAGGAATTAGCCCTCACTATGCTCCACAATCGTTCTTCGTCAGCCGACAACACTGCCAATAAAAAAAATGTCACAAACAGAAATCATAGAACATCCAACATATTTGGTATCGTTTTCATTTTCTATTTTATGTGATCAAAAAAGAAAATGGACAACAAAAATTGACACAATTATTTTCACATTATTTTCAAACTTTTCATTGTTTTGGTTTTCAAAAACATGAAAAACAAAAACAACACCAAACACGCTAAATGCAAATATGCAAATATTAAGCACACAGAGAAGGCCACAAGAAAGAAGACTTGGTAGTTTAATACCATAATCAACAGAGCTGCAACCAATGCGAAGTAAAATGAGAGAGAGAGAGAGAGAGAGAGAGAGATATTTAAAATCCCAACTCAGCCAATAAGAAATGGTAATTCATGTACAAAATCAGGTATCTAAATCACCTGTTTGGTAACATTTTTGTTTTCTATTTAATGGTTTTGTATTCAAAGATTTTGAAATCTAAAAATGAAAACACGCTTGGTAACTATTTTCATTGCCAAAAAATGGCACCAATTTCACAATTTATTGCCAAAACAACTGAAACATATTTTATACAATATATAAACTTAAAACGGGCAACATTACCAAACACAACCTAGATCTAACTACTTATGAACATAAAATGAACCCCATGAACGTAGAATCTGTAATGAAGGTGAAGCACACAAACATAATCAACACAACTGCAACTTCCAAGTAACAAGAGAGTGATAAATTGAAATAGGGAGAGAAGCTTATCTAGTCAACCAGTAACAGATGGTTAATTCAAAGCATAGAAGCAAGTATATAAACCTTCAACCAACCAAACTCCTGAATCTCCAACAACATTAACAAAGAGGCAAAATATTTGTAAAAATTATAAAAACTATAAAAAGCAAAAAGGACTGAAAAAATCTTCAAGAAAGTTGCATGAGTTCTTCACTCAAGTAAAAACACAGTATGAAGAAAGAAATTACGAATCAATGTAACCAACAGAACAAGATCGGAATTTTGGCCCCCTAGACCTTCACAGTCCATCAATGAATGTATCCTTAGCATATTACTTTTTTAAGCAATGCCACAGAATTCATCCAAGAAATTTTTAAAAACATTAGTATAAAAAAAATACCACCTCAATACTTGGACCAACCAACCACTTCAACCATATCTCAATTTCCAAAGGAACGTCAATAAACATGGTCGCTTCACAGAGAAAAGAGTTTGCAGCCCAAAATTGTTTGTTCTCAAAGGCCATCATTGGCATAATAGAGAAGAAAAAATATGCATTACCATTTTCTTTAAAAATTAATATTGAAGAAGAATAAAGCTTGAGAAAACGGCTGCTAAAGCCTTAACGTTGCGTTCATTGATTCAGAAATCAATAAATGTCAAATATCCAGAAAAATGGAACCATGAAATGAGCACAGCTCAGACAACCTGAAGCCTACCAGAAAGCTAAAAACAAGTGAGATCTTAGTAGTACCTGCAGCCTGGACTTCCCAAAAAAATGAAATAAGAAGAGTTCAACAATATATATATATTCTAGGCCCAAAGAAGTAGTACTGACTTTTTCATTACTAAATGCATTCAAATGAAAGACATGACTAGAAGTATAACAACATTGTTGCACTCATGCAACATTAATACCAGTTGCAAGATGTCAAGTGCTCAAACAATCAAGTTCCCTGATTACCAAAACCTAGTTAAAACAACTGACTTTAATACCATTATACTAAAAAGAGTATTTTCCTCAGTTATTCGAAAATTAGAAAGAGTACTTTTTCCTCCACAGGTTCTGATTCCATTTGCAACAACAGAATATAAAGTAGTCAATTTTATGGTGTACAATTTCTAAGAAGCTTGCATTAAAAAAAATAATAAATGAAGTTTTTATCATTTATATACATCACAACTGATATAGCAACCATACAAGGCCAGGCTCACTACCCAAAGTCTAAATTAAATTCAGTGCATACAAACCTCCATCCTGGATTATAATAGAGTTTTTATCCAGTTCAATTAACACAGATTTCGAGCTTCTTAGCAACTGTGCAGATTAAATTAACATTAATTACTAAATTTGCTACACACGTAGGTGGTTTTAGTTAAGTTTAAACTATCATTTGGATTCCAATAGTAGGTTTAAGAGCTTCATGTTGTCATATATTGAGAAGCAGATTGAAAGCACATAATCTAAAAGAAAGCAAAACATGATCATAGAAGGCCAGCCAAGTTACAAGGGAAATATAATAAAAAAAATTATCTCCATACATGCAATGAAGGGAATTCAATAGAATTCAATACTGAAAATGTAAGTTGTACAACTAAACGGGTGGGGCATTACTACACTTAGTAGGGCCGGGTAGGGGGTCTAGCTACTAGGATCAAGTATGGGGATAATGTTCATAAACGGGGGGCGGGTGTGGGATAAAAGTCCACTGCCCGTACCTGTCCCGATGCCATCCCTAGTTTAGAGCAAGCAATGTACATGAGCTTCCATAAAGCAACACTACCAAAGCTCTTATTAATGTACTCCGGTACTATAGACACTATTAGGTATAAATCACCTCGACAACACCCAAGGGGAAAGCATATGTTGCAAACATGGCAGAGAGACATACCAGACCCATCCACCGGCTGAAGCACAGAAGTAGATCCATGACCGTCATCTGATGGATTCCCATTCTCACTTATACCACCCGCCGCAATATTTCTTGCTTCACTAACATCATGGCCATTTATGGTAGAATCATAACCAGCAACTTGACAAGAATCCCCAGAAGTGTTTGTAGGGCCCGAGAGATTCTCACTAGCATCAGCCACTTCATATGACGGCTTAGACTCATAATGGGTAGTTGGAGCTCCCTGCAAGGAATAATTTAGGTCTCTACTGTATGCTTCATCACCTAAATTAGAAACATTAGGAATGGTATTAGCAGCATCTTCCACAGAAGCAGCAGTAGCAGGCAACTCTCCAGCAGTTGTTGCAGCAGCAGATGCAGCTAATTCTCCACTAGCCACATCAGCAACGGCGCCAGCATCAGGAACAGAATCTGAGTTGGTGTTACCATAATCAGTCGAAGAATAGCCAGCAGATGTGTACCCCATAACAGCAGATGTTTGAGCAACCACAGTTTCACTGTCTCCCATAGTAACAAAATAAAGTTTGTACGTTCCTCGAAGGAAAAAAAAACTGCAATATTACAAACAGCACACCCACAGTGATCAATATTTCAGAATCAAATGTGCAGTTTTTGTTGAAGTGATGTAAAAGTAAGCTTAACAAAAGTGCGAGGCATTGACAAAAAAACAAATAAAAATCAAATAAGAAGACCTCAATTAACTCCAGCTTAGAGTACAAAATATAAACCGATGGAGTAAGAATCCCATAGTTTCATTAAGTCCAAGAACAATAATATGCTGATCTCTAATTCCCATAATTGTCCGTGGAATCCATTATCTCAAACAAATAAATAAACAAGTCTTTTTTTTTTATATAAACTATTATGTCATGCATCAAATTATAAAAGAAATTGAGCACTACACGCACAGATCTGCGATTTGGATAACAACCATAACCCTGCAGAGGAGCAAATAAGTGTACAATGTATACTTATTTATATCTTTTACACAAAAACTTCGACAGGTAAACCACCAAATGGCAAAAACCCAAGTCAAAGTATAAAAAAATTAGTAAATAGAAAAAAGTTCAACTATCAATCTGACAAAAACTCCACTAGCCATACACAAACAAAGCTCAAGCCATGGTTTCAAATTGCAGAATTGGCCAGTGAAACGATTGCAATAGTGTGTACCAGGTATCAATTGTATCGGTCAATCAGTAACGGGAATTAGAAATTGAACTTTGAATTTTTTCCAAGCTCTAGCAAATGTCATACACAAACCCTAATAAGCACATTCTAACATTATTTATCATAATTTGAATGTTTTGTAATGATTTTTAATCAATAATGATACCAACAAACATGTTTTGCACAATAATATTAACAGTTACGTTGCTTTTAAGACTAAAAAGTACATTATTACATCTAATAAGGCCAAGTGTTCTGTCAATCTAGTGATTCCCTAAAAACAATCTCCCAAATAACTTGCAAAAATCAAACCGTTCACCATAAAAATGGGTAATTTTTTTTCTAAACCCTTCTATTCAAGAACTTGAGACTACTCAGATCTAATTAATACTCAATAAAGTTTCTACCAGAAAACATAGAACCATAACGCATTTGAATTGTAACTACGACTAAACCCTCAACTATTCTCAAATTATCTGGGGAAAAAAACACATATAAACCCTAAACAAGCATAAATCAAAAAAAGAGAAAGCGCGGAGAATAGAGAGATAGAGAGAGAATGAATGCGCACCTGAGAAGACACAGAGAGACAGAGAGAGAGCAGTGGAAGCACTAAAAAGA
The DNA here is from genome assembly GCA_030407325.1 of Camellia japonica. NCBI lineage: Eukaryota > Viridiplantae > Streptophyta > Magnoliopsida > Ericales > Theaceae > Camellia > Camellia japonica. The sequence goes on along the minus strand of JAPPVO010000003.1, from coordinate 32,481,774 downwards.
CTAGGGCTCCGATTTGGGGAGAACTTATAGACGGGCGGTGAGGGTGAGCCGCTGATCTTTTATTTTTTTCCTACTCTAGTGAAATCATACAACGTCGCCGTACCGCAAAAACAACAACAACAAAATAAAATTCTAAAAAACAAAAAAAATGTCAACCTTCTCTTCCGTATGAGATCAGACTGGAACGTGTTATTAGTACACTATGGATTCTGTTTTGATAATTCGAATCTTTTGATATATAGAGTTTATTGAATATTTTCTCTCCATAAAAATTAATATTTATTAGATCATATTTATGTCAACGATAAATATAATTTTCAAAATAAATTATTGACAAAAATCTAATCCGATCAAGTAATTATTTACATCCGATTAACTTAATTTTTTACACGAATAAATTACTCGATAAGTTTTACACATTGAACGGTTTAAATTATCGAAACAAGACCCGTGATGGACTCTATAAGCCCAGTAGTACCTCATAATTTACAAAATAAACTAGAGACAAGCCTGGCCCATAAAAAACTCCATTGTAAGGATTCAAACCCGTTGTAATCTCATCTCTGGATTTATATTTAGTCATCATTTGGCAAGTGAACTGGGTTTAAGTTAGGAGTAAAAAAAATATAAAAAAATAAAATAAACTAAATAAGTTAATAAGATAAAATGTCACATTAAAATCGTAATAATCTCATTGTTTCATTCCAAAAAAAAAAAAAATCTGCCCAAATGGAGCTAATTTAAATTAACTAAAAAGACAAAAAAAATCAGGCTACAAAAGTTGTTCCCAAATGAACTCATAAGCTACGATGGATATTGTGATATATCTGTCGCTAGATTCCATCTTCTAAAAATTGAATTTTTTTTTTTTATTTTTAGTGATTAATTTCAAATTTTTTTTACTTTTACTTTTAGATGCATCTTACTTAAATTTATCTAAAAAGTAAAATATTTGTAAAAAAATATTTTTGAAAAATTCATTAAATACACAAGAATACAAAATATACTGAATTTTCATATTTTTTGTAATTTTGGTATTTAGTGAATTTTTTTCAATTTTTTTTTCACAATATTATAGGATTGAGCAAGGAATCCGTGAAATCCGTAATCCGATCCAGTCCAGTCCAATCCGATAAGTTTGAATTGGTTTTTTGAATTCGCAGTTCGGTTTCGGATTGAAGAATTAAAAATCCGTAGTCCACGGATTGATTCTGGATTGAACCTCACGGTTCCAATGGAACCGATCCGGATCGTATATAAATAGTCTATATTTTTATTATACATCATCCCCCATAGTATCTTCTCTTATTCTATATAAAATCTAGACTCAAACCTAAAACCGTATAATAACTTCTTTTATTACTTTTGTTTGTTAGTTTTTAGTTTTAATTTGTAATGGTCTAAATATTTATGGTGAAACCAGTTTTTTTATGATTGTTTAAATTCTAGAACAGTATGTCGCTATTATAGAAAAACATGTTGCTATTGTTGAACTAATATAGCGCTATGTTTATATTTTTATGAAATTAAAGTGTTATATATATATTTGTTATTTAATTATGTGAATCCGTGATCCTAAACCGATCAAATCCGTATTTAAATGGATTGGTTCGGATTGGTTCCATGTTTTAAACGGATTGGATTAGTTCCAATTTTCAGGAACCGTAGATAACGGATTGGTCCTGGTTTTACTCTAATCCGGACCATGCTTACCCCTACAATATTATATTTTAAAGTATATTTATGTTAGGTGTATCTAAAAATAAAAATGTTTAAAATATTAAAAAAAGTTAGTGAAAAAAAAAACACGAAAAACAAAAATATTTAATTTTTTAAAAAGTGAATCCTGAAAAGTGAAACCAAACAAGCTGAAATTTGGTTTTGATTGATTTTTTAAAATTAAAATTTTATTTTTAGTATTTTTTTAAAATTTTAATTATTATTTTTTATTTTATAGATCTACTTAAAAAGTAAAATATTTATAAAAAAAATATTTTAAAAATTTAATAAACAAACATGAATATAAAAATGTACTGAATTTTTGTAATTTTTGTAGAATTTAATAGATTTTTTTAAAAAAATTTTATAAATATTAAAAAAATAAATTAAGTCGTCTAAAAAATAAATTTTTTTTGCTTAATATTAAAAATAGTTACTAAAATTTTTTAAAAAAATTAGAGGAAAATAAAAAACTCAACTTTTGAAACGGGAGAAAACTATCACCATGTCCTTGCAAATGACCTTTGTCAGGAACTTCTTGAGCGATTACCGCCGCCTTGTTGCGTTTCAACTTCACCTTTGCATGAAAAATATCAAACGTTTCTAAATGTTTTATTAAATATTTTATATGAGTATGAGATTTATATTATATGAATTTTTTATAAATTTTATACTCATATAAAATATTTATTAAAATATTTAGAATTCTTAGCATTACTCCCATTACACTCGCTCCGTTTAGGATATACATTTAGACTAAAATAGTTATATATGATAAAATTAATTATTTTATTCAAATAGGACAAAATGTTACATTTAACTCAAAATTATTATTTTTTTACAAAACATAAAAAAATAAAAAAATATCTATCCAAAATAAAAAATTTAATCTCAAACTAATATGGTCAAAAAAATCAATCCACATGACCACATCCAACAAAATCTCACTCACTCTCTAACACTCTCTAGGCGCATAGGGTGATATAATAGGTGGTTATCGCAAAAAGTATGCACTACCCTGGAGCCGTTTTTTTTTGTTTCCTTTGTTTTTTTTCCCCTCCTTTTTAGTATATGCTTTACCAAAGAGTATATATTAATTTTGTCATGTAATATATGAAAAAATTAGGGATATTATTTTTAACAAAAACACAATTTACAATAATAAAAAATATAAATCAAAAAACATGATAAATTTAAAAAAATTATAAGTATCAAATCGACTTTGTTTTTATGAGCATATATGAAAAATCTTGAAAAATTAATTATTTGATCATTGAAATAGGATTAATAATGTGCTCTATGCGTTTAGACAACACTTTCTACTTATCATTAAATAAACTATTACTTCACAATAACTAGAAAATAAACAAAGTCTAAAGCTTAACAACCACTACTAAAAATTCAGTAGTTCTACATAAACTAATTAGTATACTAATATTAGTTATGACATTATTATTGACTCCACTCATTAATCACATTACAAATATCAAAAATGTTTTAAATTATATCACTGTTGGCTACATATTTTGTACAAACCAATTACAATTCGACGCGTAGCAAAATAAGGATAATATAGGAAGATTATTTAAGTCTTCGATCCTGATCGTACACATGGCAGTTAGTATTGGTTATTACGAGATCTGAGTAGCAGTGGATCAACAAAGAGATGCAAGGTGATGTGGCTTCAACGGTTACTCACATTTCAAATTCAAATTTAGGAGGGAAGCCTAACTGCAAGTAATGGCGTAATAGAGCTAATCTTGAGGCAACATGATCAGCGATCATGGAGGAGCAGTTCGACGGTTAGAAATGCAGTTCGATGGTCATCATTGAGCAGTATTGTCACGACCCAAACCCGCCCCTATAAGTTTGGCACCGTAACCGGCCAGTAATCCTCAGATTACCTACGGCCTCTGAACAGATTAACAAAATATTAGGGGCTAGCGAAAGCAAATAATAATATACAACGTCCATTGAGCTGTGCAGACTTATATGAGACAGAAAAATTTTAAACTTTTTATATACATATATACACATCATCCTCACGTCATACTATATATACAGATTAGGCAAGAAGGGACTCGGTCCATTTTTCAAAATACACATGACTTGAAGAGCCAAATGAGAAAACATAACTTAAACCTTAAATTACATATCGATAACACTTAATGTAATCGGAACCTCCACGGGAGGCACATAGGTTGGCTGACAGAACAGATTCTAGACAGATGCCTCTAAGCCTGGTCACGCGCCTGATCACCTACATACATAAATAATACAGTAAGCTAAAGCCCAGTGAATAATAACAGAGTAAAGGGTTTAATGAATGGTGTCCATTGCAGAGTTCGAATCAGAGTTTATATCAGAAACATAATCTTGTCAGAAATAGAGTCTTCTGCATATTCAGATTTTAAATCAGAAATAGATTCAGATACATGCTCAAATTCATATTCATATTCATATTTTGCATAAGATCATACGTGGTACACCCATTAGCTAACAGATCCATCGGCCACGGTATTGTTACCCCCGGGCAAGGGCCATCGGCCACGGTATTGTTACCCCCGGGCGAGGGCCATCGGCCACGGTATTGTTACCCCCGGGCGAGGGCCATCGGCCACGGTATTCTTACTCCCGGGCGAGGGCCATCGGCCACGGTATTGTTACCCCCGGGCGAGGGCCATCGGCCACGGTATTGTTACCCCCGGGCAAGGGCCATCGGCCACGATATTCTTACCCCCGGGCAAGGGCCATCGGCCACGATATTGTTACCCCCGGGCGAGGGCCATCGGCCACAGTATTTTTACCCCCGGGCAAGGGCCATCGGCCACGGTATTGTTACCCCCGGGCGAGGGCCATATGAACTGAGGGTGTCACAATACTTTTCAGAAAACTGGACATTCATTCATTCATTCATTTCCAACATATCATAGCTTTTCAAGAATCAATCATTTTGTACCATAGTATCCTGAAAATACATAACATTGAACATAACTTTACAAAGTTATTACTCACAGAGGGCTGCAGAGCCAAATCAGACAGACTGGATATATCAGATAAACCGGGCAGACAATGGCACGTGACCTACACAAACATATAACATATACACATTGAAATACAATATTACTCCCTTGATTAAACTTGTCATTTCAAGTCTCTAGTCTGTATAGCCCAAAGTTCTACTACGTTTATTCTTTCTCAATTAAGTAAACTGGGTTCTTAATTCACATATTCTTTCATTACTAAGTCCTTCTTTTCCAAATAGATTGATCATTTACTTGGCTTCTTAAACAATTACCACAAGATCAATGATTCAATCCTTAACTAACTAATCTATGTTGATTAGTAGCTTATTAATCTTTATTGAGTCATAAATCATGTCTAGAATGCATTGGAAAGAGATGAGGATAAAAATATGAACTAAATGTAACTTTCCAAAATGTGCTGAAAATGGGGTCTTCGCTCGAGCGCCACTTTGGTCGCTCGAGCGAACTGTAAAATTTGAAAAACTACTGGGAGCTTGATTTTCACACTCGAGCGAGACTTCCCTCGCTCGAGCGAACAACGAAAATTCAGAAATTCTAAAATTGAAATTAAAGTTCAAATTTGGTATTCAAAGCTTTAAAACAAGTACTTTGGTGTACAAACATGGAGAACCATTTATTAAAGTCATAAATTACTAAATCATCTATTCAAAATCATGCCCCAATTGCCAAATTTAGTTTTAATTCATTTTCTCTATATCAAACTCACAATTTTAAAACATGAATTATACTTTCCAAACTCTTGAAATTTCATGATGCATGTATAATTAGGGTATTAAACTTGTAAAATTTATTCATGCATGTACCAATGAAGCTTAATTTCATGCAAAATCACAACATCAAACCCAAAATAATTAATTTCTAATTTATTTTCCATAACCACTCACATGCATGCAACCCATTTCAAATTAACTTCTATAATTTGGAATCTAATTCAATTCTATCACTCTCTTACTAATCCCCTTTAATTTACATGAAATTAAAGTTATATGACTCTTAGGAAAACATTTGCATGTATGAAAGTAAGATTAAAACCAACTAATTTTCTATATTCAAAATCAAATCATAATTTAATTCTTGATTTAGCCAAGTTTAGATTAAATTAATTTCCTTCATAACACACCTAAAACTTAATTCATAATCATAGATGTTCCAAAACATAATTAAATTTTGAATAAAACTCTTTCATTATATTACATGCATGGGTTAAAGATCAAAACCAAATCAATGTCTAATTTTCCATAAACATGAGCCTAGCTTATTTTTTTTTTTTCATATCTATTCCAAATTTAAGCTCATAAATCTTTAAATCATAAATTAAGATCTAGAATCTTAGAAACCCACAATGCATGTGAGGTTAGACTTTAAATTTATGAAGAATGACAAAGATCAAACCTAAATATTAAATTACAACATCAATCTCTTAATCATCAAACTCTCCTCAAATTTTCTTCATCTTCATGCCAATTTCTTTTTAATTATATGCAATTGAACCTAATTACTTCTTAATTTCAGTTGTTAGAAGATGAATCTACAAGAATCAAGTTTGAAATCCTTACCTTAACCTCCCATGGCTGAATTTCTTTTTTAATTCCTTGAGTCCTCTTTTTATCTCCATTTAGATCTCCTAAACTCAAGCTTTTTCCAGCAAAAGATGGACTTCTCTCTCTCACTCTCTCTCTCTCGGTTCTACTCTCTCTCTCTCTCTCTACCTCTCGGTTTTGTTGTTCCAGCACAACACACAGATGCCTTCATTCCCTTTTCTTTCTCTCTTACATTGTATTTTCTACTCATGGTTGAGTTCAAGGTGAACCCACCAGATTATACACTCACACACACCTCACTTCTTGCCCAACAATGGGACACGTGCACACACACTTGATTTCTAACACATACACACACATGCACAGATTTCTCACTACACCCACACCCATTTACACCCCCAATATTAATTTGGTCCAATTTAACTTATGTCTAGGAATAATTTAATTAAGTACCACTTGATTTTAATAAATCTTAATCAACACATGATCAAATTAATTATAACAAATCATAAATCTCTCATAACTAAATTAATCTATTTGACTTCCATTAGGGTCCAATTAATTATATTTAAATTTATCGGTACGAATCAGATTTTTAGTCAGACTCCCAAAAGGCTCCAAATATTAAATTAAATTTTTATCAATATCAATTTTGATTTCCCAAATCATTTAGGCCTTCAATTCCTGATCAGACTCAAATTTTCATCAATAAATCACATATTCAAATTGGATACATTGTAATTAAATTTAATTTATAATAACCACAATCCTCAATCCTCATGACTTAATCAACTCCAATTGAGACCTAATTAATCGAATCTCAATCTTACTAAACTGAATCGAATATTTAATTAAACACCCAAATGGGTCCGTAATTAAGATTAAATTGATTCAACTTCTTAACTTCACTTCCTTAAGCCATTTGGACCCTAAATTTTTAATTCCAAAATAAACCTTCAATCAAATCATATACGAGTCAGATTTCACAATTCTCATAAATCTCAAATAAATTATAATACTCGGCAATTAAATCTCAAATCTTCTTAATTAATCGAGTACTAATCATTATACGTGATGGGGTTGTTACAAGTATAAATAGCAGAGAAGGCCCCAGAAAAAGCCCCCAGACTCAGATCCAAAAAACCAGTCTTATTATACTTATTTTCCTTTTCATTTTTACATTTCCAGTCTTACATTTCCTGTACTTTAAATTCATGTACTGCACTTCGTTCATAGGAGTAGTTTCAAGTAGATTGTTGATGTAAACCTCTACGAGGCTGAGTTTGGATCATTATAAGTTTTTCATTTTAATGAAATACTTCAACTGTTCTTCATTTAATTGTTATTTTGCTTAATTCTCCTAAATCAAGCCACCAGTAAAAGTCCTCTTCATTGAGGCTGAAAGAACTAAAACACAATTGTCTGATAATTGGTTGACAATTAATTTTCTGTAAGGACTGATTGATCCTTGCTGGCACGCTCGCAATTACAATAATAACCTTCGAAAGCCAAAAAGCCAACATATATTTTTGGCACGCCCAGTGGGACTAATTGAAATGGCTAGACGTAGGCGACAGGGAGAAAATGAACGCTTGGAAGAAGGCGTGGAAGGAGAGGTAGAGATACTTAATCCGAAGGATAATGTGATAACACATCCTGTGGAAACTCCCATTTTATTAGAACCTATGGTCGAACAGACCAGCACTTCAGAACAAGTACCACATGTTCATAATATTGGACAAGACCAAGGAATTGAACCATCCACCGTTCCATCTACTCAGCCAATAAATCCATGGGGTGGCCTAGTAGATGCTATGGGATAGCAATTAATGAACACAATGGAAAGGTGGGCAACATCCTTTTTGGATCAAATGAATAACCACCAACTAACAAACGTAAGACACATGGAGGAAGTTTCGAATGTCCCCCAGCAAAGATTGGCTAGAGATAAACAGCCTATGCAAGTTAATGGGCATTCTAATGGTCAAACCAGTAATCAGAACTATGAAAGACCATCACCTCAGTCTTTGTACGAAACCTATTCCGAGGCCTATAGCAGGTCAAAATGCCTCAGTACTTAACAGTGAAGCCATGCAATTTAGTGGATCTAGCCCAGTACAAGAAAATGGCATAAGAATGGTTCCAAATCCCATGTTCGAAGCCATACCTGGCACAAGGGGGTTCACTAATCCCTTATTCGAATTTATACCCGGAGGGTTGGAAGGTTTTCCTATAAATAAAAGAGACACAACACCAGTTCCAGCACCTTTCACAGGACAGACTCAAAGAGGTTACCCACACCCCCAACAGCAACTTGCACCACAGGGATAACCAGTCCCAAATATACCACCTTATGGACCAAGAGGACCACAGACACAAGTTTGCCCACCAAATCTTGTGTTTGCCCCTCTAGTAGTGGTTCAACAGGCACAAAATATGGTCCCTATGGACCAAATTACTGACACTGTTAGAGAGATGTGTGGACCAATGGCTTGGGGGGTCCAGACTCCAGTATACAGGAAACCGTACCCAGAATGGGTAGACAGGGTACATGAATACCCAAGAGGTTTTAGGATACAAGATTTTGCCCTTTTTTATGGAAATGGAAACCAATCAACAGTGGAGCATATTGCTAGGTTTGCTGCTCAATGCGGTGAATTTACTAATAATGACTATATGAAGTTAAGGTTATTCCCAAATTCCCTAACTGGGGGAGCATTTGTATGGTATATTAGCCTTACACCTGGCTCTATCCAGACTTGGCAACAAATAGAAGAGGTATTTCATGCCCAATTCTTCCAATCGGAGCCAGAGGTTTCCATGGTAGACTTGGCAAGATTGAGTCAAAGGCCTGACGAGAAGGCTACTCAGTTTATTGCCAGATTTAAAAGGGCTCGAAATAAATGTAGAGTCATCCTGCCAGAGCCAAAATTCGTGAGATTGGCTCAAAATGGCTTAGAGTTTAGGCTTCGAAAGAAGTTTGACTCAACTGAGTTCAGAGACATAGTCGAACTCACTTATAAGGTGTCTAGATACGAAGCATTACTAGAGGAGGAACAAGATCGAAATAATGCATCTTACAAGACATATTATAGAGATCCTAATTATGAGATCGATGCAGCAGAGATTGTGGGGAAAGTACCTGTGATCTGTGAAGCATTAATTCATAAGGATACAACAATTGACCAGCAATTTAAAAAGAAAGACCTTCACAGGAAATACTCTTTCGATTTAACTAAGGCAGATGACATTTTTGATCATTTGCTTGCGGCCAACTTCCTTAAGTTACCAAAAGGAGTCAAAATTTCATCTCTTGATGAACTTAAAGGAAAAGTATATTGTAAATGGCATAATTCTTGGTCTCACTCGACTAAGAATTGTATTGTTTTTCAAGACAGGATCCAAGAACAAATTCGGAAAGGAAGTTTGAAACTTCCAGCCAAAGCTGAAAAGGCCATGGGGATCGACAGTAATCCATTTCCAGAAATTGGAGAGGTTGCAGCCAATGTCATTATGCCGGACTTTCAGAACCTGTCTTTGAAAGAATTGGAAGAGGTCAATGTGCAGATGCATGTGGCCAACCAGACAACTATCAAGAAAGACACTGGAAATCTACCAACTATTGGACAAGGTTTTTCACACCAGAGGGAAGACTCTGATGAAGAAGCACTGGATGACGATTCCTTAGAGGCAGTTGTAATGCAAAGGATGTGTCCCAGGTGCAGACTAAGCTACAAGTGGTTGAAAGGGCTTCCAATTGATGGAAAGCAATATTACAAGGATGTGCAGAAACGTGTTAAACCAACCAATGCTTACAATAAAAGGCCATATCCATCTGGTGTTAGGCAGCAGCCATTGATGGTTGAACCAATAGCCGAAAGAATGCATTCTAAAGGCAAGAGGCCTTTATATGAGTCTAGGTCACCTAATTATTACAGAATGGAGAGCAATCATTCTGAAAGAAGACTGGAGAAGAATTCAGTTTATGGGATCAAAGCCAGAGATTGGCCCCCTAGACCAGCCTCACACAAGATAGAAAGTGGACACCTTCATCGAAGGCCTGAGTTAGGCCTAAAACATGAAGTCAGGGCCAAGCAGTGGCCTTCACAGCCACCTTCGAAGGTGACTTCGAAAGAAGAAAGAAGCAGTGCAACAGTTGGGTCAGTAAGTTCGTGGGTACCTGGGGTCCCAGATTGGTTTGTGATGCAGAACAAACCTAGGGAAGTGTTTACCTAAAAAGATATAGTTGGAAACCAATGCAGGATGGTCAAGCCTCCTTTGGTGGCTCCAAACAATTGGGTATTGCTTAAGCACCCAAAAACAAAGGAACCAGATATGGTCCCCGTAATTTCTAGATCACAAAGGAGGAAAATTCAGCATAGGTACACTCAGTACCAGCAAGACCTGAAAAAGAGAGTGGAGAGAGTTCTTCATTGGTACAGACAGAAGGAAAAAAGAATCCAAAGTCAGACCATACTCCAAAACCAACTCTACAAGGCAAAATGGGTTGCAGCAGAGAACAGTTGGCCAAAGTTCATTTTGAACTAAAAGCCATAGAGAAGTCCAGTTTAGCAGGATTGGAGAAGGCGTTAATGGAGAGTGACAGCGAGGCAGAGAAAGAAGTTGGCTTAGGCCAAAAGAAAGAAATGGTTGAGGAAGAAATGTTCGAAGCCTTCATGGCTGAACAAACATTTTTGGTTGAAAAGCCAGTCAGAGAAGACCATTCGAAGGAGCTCGTTAGTAATGCTGTACCAGAATACAGCATAGAGGATACTTCCGCAGTAATTGAACAAGGCGGCCAAAAGGAGAAACAGGCACAACCAGCCATCCAATTTGGCTCAGTGTCAGTAAATATGGTTCACATACTACCGCATGAATTCCAAGCTGGAGATGAGAACCAAGAGGGGCAAGAAATTGACCCAATTCCAGTCTCTAGTGAAGACTCACAAGTGAGTATGGTGCACGATGAACCAGGAATGGCTACCCCAATCGAAACTGAATATGAGAGTGAAGAAGAGGTGAGCATTAACCTCTCATATCCTTTTGAATATCCCTCGAACTCTATGACACAACATGTCAAGCCTTTGTATATCAAGGCCTTTTTCGATGGGATACAATTGAACCGAGTCTTGATAGATAATGGGGCAGCGGTGAACTTACTACCGAAATCTTCCTTAAAGAAACTAGGGAAAAGGAACCCTAGGTTAATCCCAACCAGCACAACCATTGCTGGTTTCGCTGGAGACAAACAGATGGCTCAAGAATTCTGCCTATCAACCTGAGTGTGGGAACTAGGGACTGCATGACAGCATTCTTCGTCATCGACAGCAATGCTAAGTACAATGCTTTACTTGGTAGAGATTGGATTTACACTAACAAGTGTGTGCTTTCCTCTTTGCATCAGAAAATAATGATGGCCTTAGGCAATGGGGAGACAGAGGAAATTGATGTAGATCCTCAACCATTCATAGCTTGTGCAGACTTCGCAGAGGCCAAATTGTATATTGAGGGAGTAACACCACTCAGTATACTGAGGAAACTTGATGGCTCAGCCGAAGTGACGGCTGATGAGGAAGTGACACACCTGAAGCACTTAGTCCAGGAGAGTGCTGATGAAGAGGTTGTCGTTAAGGATGACAATGATGCCTGGTTGTAGGCAAAGAAATGAAGTTCAAGAAGCCAAGTCTTTGGCTCTAATTAAGTTCTCAATATTGGATGTAAAATCAATAGTCCAGAGAATACAAAAGCAAGAGAAAGAAGCCATGATAATTGGCTGCAAGCAGAAGCAACAATAGGCCAGAGTTTTGGTCCTTGACAAATACTGTGCATTGGACATTGAAACAAAAGTCTAGGAGATATAGGAGGAAGAAGCCATATGGACAAACTTTGTCTATGAGAAGGAGGGTAAAGATGTTGAATTAAAGAACCTGGGAGCAGAACAAAGCAAGAAGATTGCTTCGAAGGCAGAAAGGATCAAAGAAGAAGCTTCAGTAAGTTCTCAGACACAAAACCCCTTAGAAGAAGTAAATTTAGGGGAAGGTTCTATACAACAGCCCACCTATATAAGTGCTTATTTGAATGCTCTGGACAGGGACCAGTTGTTGGTTGTTTTGAAAAAATATAAAGATTGTTTTGCATGGTTTTATAATGAACTACCAGGATTGGATAGGTCATTAGTGGAACATAGGCTTCCTATGAGGCCTAATTTCAAGCCATACAAGCAAAAGCCAAGAAGAATGAGTCCAGAAGTGATTCAGAAAGTTAAGGAAGAAATTCTTAGACTACTCAAGGCAGGCTTTATCAAGACAGCCAGATATGTTGAATGGCTATCCAATATTGTGCCTGTAGTTAAGAAGAATGGTAAAATGAGGGTATGCATTGATTTCATAAACTTAAATCTAACAACTCCAAAAGAATAATATCTTATGCCTATAGTAGACTTGTTGGTAGACAGTTCAGCAGGGCATTAAATTTTATCAATGATGGATGGGCACTCTGGTTATAACTAAATCTGCATTGCAGAGCAGGATGTTCACAAGACAGCATTCAGATGTCCTGGGAATATTGGGACCTTCGAATGGGTTAAAATGCCATGTGGCCTGAAGAATGCTGAGGCTACATATCAGAGGGCTATGAACACTATCTTTCATGACCTCATTGGAGGGTATTTAGAGTGTTATATTGATGACATTGTAGTTAAATCCCAATCCATAGAGGAGCATCTGTTTCACTTAGAAGCAGTCTTTGAAAGAATGAGAAAGTTCAAGTTGAAACTCAATCCTCTTAAGTATGCTTTTGGCGTATCATCTGGAAACTTCTTGGGCTATGTAGTACACAAGAGAGGAATACAGATTGACCAGAATAAAGCCAAAGCCATCATTGAAGCAGACCTCCATCAAATAAGAAAAAATTACAAAAGTTCCTTGAACATGTTAATTTTCTTCGAAGATTCATTTCTAACATTGCAGGGAAAACTAAAGTATTTTCTTCCTTATTAAGCTAAAAGATGAAGAGTAATTTGTGTGGACAGTAGAGCATCAAATTGCTTTCAAATGTATCAAAGCCTACTTGGCCAACCCTCCAGTGCTGATGCCACCAAAGGGTGATAAGCCCTTAAAGTTGTACATAGCTGCAGCAGAAGATTCATTGGGAGCTTTCTTAGCCCAAGACAATGAAGAAGGCAAGGAGCAAGCTGTTTATTACCTTAGTAGGATTTTAAATTCTTGTGAATGTAAATACTCAGCTATAGAAAAGTTGTGCCTTGCATTGTATTTTGCTGCAATGAAATTGAGATACTATCTTTTGCCTACAACTGTCTTGGTAATTGCAACCACAAATTTGGTTGAGTATATGTTATCTAGACCTATGTTGCAGGGAAGAATTGGCAAATGGATATTAGCCTTATCAGAATTTCATTTAGAATATGTTCCCCAAAAGACAGTAAAAGGACAAGTTTTAGCCAATTTTTTGGCAGACCATCTATCTCAAACAGAAAGCCAAGAGATAATGGAACTTGGTATGGCTAGTGTTGAGCTATGGAAAATGTGGTTCGATAGATCGAAAGCCAATGGCCTAACTGGAATTGGTATAGTGTTTAAGTCACCCCGAGGAATAGTGTCATGACCCGAACCCGCCCATATGGGTTAAGGACATAACCGGCCAGTAACCCTAAGATTACCTACGGCCTCAAACCAAAACAGACGTAATTCAACAGAGTAAAGGGGCCAAAAGAAAGCAATAATTAAAAATTTTGTCCATAGAGCCGTGCTTATATGCACTTTAAAGCGAACCATACGCATATACGTTAATAACCCACAACAAAATACAGTACCGTAGAATCCTTTACAGACAGGATCATCCAAACTGAGTCAACCCCTATCAAAACTATATATACAGATATACACAAAGTCCTTGCCAACAAGACAAAGTATAAGTACATAACAAAATGACAAGGATGGGTCTTGTGCGTGAGACACAAGGCTGACTCTCCAAAATTCATGTTGATCCACTTAGGCTTTATTGGGGCTGGGTCTGGACCTCCCTTGGCTCACCTACAAACACATGAATGAGCGTGAGCGAAAGCCTAGTGAATAATATCAAATGAGGGAAATGCATTGAAACATTAAACGATAGACGGCCCGAGGCCCAATTCATTCATGTCAACTGGCCTTTGGCCTTTTTAAACTTTCATATCAGACTGGCTCTTAGGCCCGTATATCAGACTGGCTCTTAGGCCTTTACATCAGACTGGCTCTTAGGCCTTTATATCAGACTGGCTCTTAGGCCCTTCAAACTTTTCAGATCAGACTGGCTCTTAGGCCCTTCAAACTTTCATATCAAACTGGCACATAGGCCTTTCAAACTTTCATATCAAACTGGCACATCGGCCTTTCAAACTTTCATATCAAACTGGCACACAGGCCTTTCAAACTTTCATATCAAACTGGCACATAGGCCTTTCAAACTTTCATATCAAACTGTGTCCACTATTCAAATTAATGAACTTCACAAAACTTACATAGAAGTAGCAATTGGACAATAACGTATGTCAGATATTACTCACAGTGATCGGCTTGTGGAGTTGCCCTGGAGCTTGACCCTACATATCATGTAACACATATGGGTCACAATTAGTTCAATCCGTTCTTTAATTCACATATTCCTCTTTAGGCTTCATTCTTATCTTTTTTACTCAATTACAATGTTCAATGCATGCCTAAGAGTGCTCACAAGTGAAAGAGAACGGAAAACGAAACACAGAATGAACATTCAAAATTTCAGAAAACAGGGTCCTCGCTCGAGCGTGGACTTCCCCGCTCGAACGGACCCTTGAGGCCTGCAAAAGTACTGGATAGGTGAAATTTACGCTCGAGCGTTCATTCTGGAGCTCGAGCGGAAGGCCTCTCAAGATAGCTCTCCGCTCGAGCGTGATCTTCCCCCCTTGAGCGGACTCCATGTCTGCAAAAAGTACTGGATGCATCATTTTTACGCTCGAGCGTGAACTCGGACGCTCGAGCGGAAGTTTATTCTACAAGACCCCCGCTCGAGCGTGAACTCCTCTGCTCGAGCGGACACCATGCCTGCAAGAAAAATACTAGGAGCTCGAAATCCACGCTCGAGCGGCTATTCCCCTGCTCGAGCGGACATCAAAATTCTGGATTTCCCAAATTGTGTTCTTGAGCTCCAATTTAACTTTCAAATAACGTTTCTTGCATGCAATGGCTCAAATATCACATATTCACATACTAACATAATACCAATACCAAATTACGACATTAGGAAGCTCAATTTCTTGATCTATCTACATGCATGTCCCAAAATATTTCAAACTCATCACCAACATGCTCAAATTCGAACATTCAAGACCTATTCTCCCATGATTTGTACATGCATGTGACATAACTCCCTCATTCTTAACTCATATGATGAAGAAGTGGTTAAAACATGAGGTTCAACTTAAAACTTACATGGATCATGCATTTTGTGCTCAAATACACAAATTCAAAGCAATTATACCCATGCATGCACACATTGACCTTTAATTCAACATAAACAACTCAATTCCATTTCAATTCTTACTCTTGATTACCCAACTAGCTTGAATACACAATATTACACATTAAACTCATGATTTACTCACCAAGGAGCTTTAATCTTCCCAAGCTAAGGTTAATTCTTGTATTAGACTTCAACTTCCAAGCCTTCAAGACCAAATTGCACAATCCCTCTCTCTCCCTCCCTATAGCCGGCCCTCTCTCTAATTTTTGAGTCCAAGATTAGCCAAAATGCCACTAAGGAGAAGAATGAAGGTGTAGTGCCCCTTTTACAACAAACTCCACTAATGTATTATAATAATAATAACAATTGGGCACTAATTCACCAATTTAATCAACTTAATCTGGTCCGAATCAATTTTTCAATTAAACTTCACCGTAGGCTCTAAAAATTATGCTAATTACAATGACGCAGTCAATTTCGGGTTCTATGGCCGATAAGGCCTTCAATTTAATTTCCAAAGCAGATAATTAAACAGATATTCCTACGGTGAACAGATAGAAATTCAAAACCACATATTTTCACATAATGGCACACAAAATCATATTAGACACATAATCATACTCGTATTAAGGACCAATTAACAAATTACGGAACAGGGGTATCACAGTCTTCCCCCCTTTAGGAAGTTTGGTCCTCCAAACTTAATTTACCTTCATCGGGAAACAAATGTGGATAGCGTAGTCGCATTTCTTCCTCTTTTTCCCACGTAGCCTCCGTCCCATAATGTTCCTTCCATTCCACTTTCACCATTGGGATGGACTTGCTTCTCAATTGTTTCACCTGCCGATCAACAATTCATTCCGTCCATTCGGCGTATTCCATATTCTCATCAATAGCTACTCGGTGATAATCAATCACATGAAACGGGTCTCAGAGGTAACCCCTCAACATCGACACATGAAACACATTATGGATTTGTTCAAATCCCGGTGGCAAAGCAACTCTATAAGCAACTGGACCAAGCCTTTCCAAAATCTGAAACGGCCCAATGTAACGGGGCGACAACTTGCCCTTCTTTCCAAACCTGACTTGGCCCTTCATTGGAGACACACGAATGAACACATGGTCACCGACCTCATACTCAAGAGGTCTCCTTCGAACATCTGCATAGTTCTTTTGTCGGTCCTGAGCTGTTTTGAGCCTTTGACGAATAGTCTTGATTTTCTCAGAAGTGTCTTGCACAATTTCAGGTCCAAGCAAAACTCTATCCCCGACCTCTGTCCAACAAATAGGTGATCTACACCTCCTACCATACAAAGCCTCGTACGGTGCCATACCGATGCTGGAGTGGAAGCTGTTATTATAAGCAAACTCTGCAAGTGGCAAATAATTTTCCCAACTCCCTTGAAAATCCAAAGCACACATACGAAGCATATCCTCCAAAGTCTGTATCGTTCGTTCTGATTGCCCATCTGTCTGTGGGTGGAAGGCAGTACTGAACCTTAGTTCTGTTCCCATGGCTTCCTGCAAACTTTTCCACAATCTAGACACAAATTTCGGATCTCTATCCGACACAATGGATACCAGAACTCCATGTAAACGAACAATCTCATCAACATAAATAGTAGCCAATCTATAAGCATTAAATGTAGTTTTGACAGGCAAAAAATGTGCCGATTTAGTCAGTCTATCAACTACAACCCAAATAGAATCCATACCTCAAGAAGTCCGAGGTAGGCCAACCACGAAATCCATAGTCACATGCTCCCACTTCCATTCAGGAATAGGGAGAGTTGAAGTAGACCGCCCGGTTTCTGATGTTCAGCTTTGACTTGCTGACATTGAAGGCACTTGGACACATATTTTGCAATTTCCTTCTTCATTTTAGGCCACCAATAAGTTTGTTTCAAATCCCGATACATTTTGTTATTGCCCAGATACATAGCAAATACAGATCTGTGGGCTTCATCTAAAACCCTCTTCTTTAGTTCCGGGATATCAGGGACACATATTCGGTTCCGGAATTTCAACATTTCATTCTCAATACTGAATTCTGCTTTCGGGCTTGCCTCAAATTCGTCAGTCACTTTCTTGAGGAATCATCCTCTTTCTGTTTTGCTTGATTTCATCAATGATCGCCGGTCGGCTGTAATAGCGGCTATCAATCCCCCTGTTTACACATTACCACTTCAATTTCAGACTTCTCAAAATCTTGCAGGATCTCCTTCTGTTCAGTAAGCAAACAAGCCATACTCCCCGTTGATTTTCTGCTCAAGGCATCAGCAACTGTGTTAGCTTTCCCGGGGTGATACTGAATCTCTAAATCATAATCCTTTATCAATTCCAGCTATCTTCTTTGGCGCATATTCAACTCTTTCTGCGTGAAGAAGTATTTCAAACTTTTGTGGTCCGTGTAGACTTCACACTTTGCTCCATATAGATAATGCCGCCAAATTTTCAAAGCAAAAACAACTGCGGCCAATTCTAGGTCATGCGTTGGATAATTCTTCTCATGTGGTCTCAACTGTCGGGAGGCGTAGGCAATAACCTTTCCGTTCTGCATTAACACACAACCCAGACCTTTATAAGATGCATAACTGTAAATTATAAAATTTTCCGTACCTGAAGGTAGTGTCAAAATTGGTGCCGTGGTCAATCTTGTTTTCAATTCATGAAAGGCTGATTCTCTTTCTTCGTTCCATTCAAACGATTGCCCTTTGCGTGTCAACTGAGTAAGAGGTACAGCTACTTTTGAGAAATCTTTCACAAACCTCCTGTAATACCCAGCTAAGCCCATGAAACTGCGAACTTCCGTCACATTAGTCGATGTAGGCCAATTCACAACTGCCTCTATTTTCTGTGGGTCCACTGAAATCCCTGCTCTGTTGATCACATGCCCTAAGAAAACAACTTCATCCAACCAAAACTCACATTTCTTTAATTTAGCAAACAATCTCCTTTCCCTAAGTATTTGCAGGACAGTTCTCAAATGCTGTTCATGTTCAAGTCTATCTTTGGAATATATCAAAATGTCATCAATAAAAACCACAACAAATTCATCAAGGTAGGTTTTAAAAATTCGGTTCATTAAGTCCATAAATGCTGCTGGGGCATTAGTTACTCCAAACGGCATAACTAGAAATTCGAAATGACCATACCTCGTTCTTAAAGCGGTTTTCTCAACATCCTCTGCTTTTACCTTCAACTGGTGATACCCGGATCTCAAATCAATCTTAGAAAACACCTGTGACCCCTGCAACTGGTCGAATAAGTCATCAATACGGGGTAGGGGATATTTGTTCTTTATTGTTACCTTATTCAGTTCCCGGTAATCAATGCATAAACGTAAAGTTTCATCCTTCTTCTTTACAAACAAAACTGGTGCACCCCAAGGTGACGTGCTAGGTCGGATAAACCCCTTGTCAAGCAGGCCTTGCAACTGTTCTTTCAATTCTTTCATTTCGGCAGTAGCCATTCTGTAGGGAGCTTTAGAAATAGGTTGGGTGCCTGGCATAGTCTCAATTGTAAACTCTATCTCCCTGTCTACCAATTCCCCTGGCAGTTCATTTGGGAACACATCCGGAAATTCTCTAACAATAGGGATATCATTCAATTCAACATTTACAGTTTGTTCAGTCAACACATAGCACAAATAACCCTGGTATCCTTTCTTGATTAGTTTACATGCTTTCATAGCAGATATCAAATAAGGTGGAGGCACTACCCCATTACCCACAAACACAATCTCTTTCTGTTCTGGTGGTTTAAACACAACTCGTTTTGTCACACAATCAATGGTGGCACAATATTTGGTTAACCAATCCATGCCCAGAATTACATCGAAATGCCTAAAGTTCAAGGGCAACAAATCTACATATAGGGTAGCATCCTCGATATCCATGTCACAAAACCGATATATATGTTCACATAACACAGATTCCCTCGATGGAGCACACACACATAGCAAATAGGGCAGTAATTCTAAGGGTCTATTCAGTCTAGATGCAAATGCATATGTCACAAAGGAGTGTGTGGATCCGAAATCAATTAATACAAAAGCGTCCTGATTACATATAGAAATAGTACCTGAGACAACTGCATTGGCATTCCGCATATCGCTCAGAACAAGCGCAAAAACTCTCCCCTGCCTCACAGTATCCCCAGTGGTAGCAGATCTCAAAGTGTTTCCTGGCTTTGGGATTGATGCAGTGGAACTAGCAGCTTTCTTTCCCCCATTTTGATTACAATCTCGGGCCATGTGCCCTTATTTACCACACTTGAAACAGGCTCCTGACACGCGGTAACAAACCTCACGGTGCCTTTTATTGCAAATGTTGCACATGGGAGATGTGTCTTGGGAAGAATTCGAGGAGCCCGTGTTTTGCTTTTTCAGAAACTTCTTCTTTGAAAAGAAGCCTTGTCTTTTGTTACCTTTCCATTCTGTTGTTGGCTTGGCTTGTCTAGCTATGTTGGCCTCTGATATAATGGCCCTGTCTAGCACTCCAATGTAGGTTTCTAGCTTTAAGACATTCACTCTTTCAAGGATGTCACTTCGAAGCCCACTTTCAAAATGTTTTGCCTTCTTATAATCCGTATCAATCACATGTGACGCAAACCTGGCCAATTCAGTGAACTTGGCCTCATACTTAGCCACTGTCATACTGTCTTGCTTTAATTCCATAAATTCTGCCACTTTCCTATCCCGAACGCACTGCGGAAAGTACTTGTCATAAAAGATTTCCAGAAATTTTGCCCAATCGGCATCTCTATAACTTTCACGCATTAACATCCACCATCTTCTTGCTTCGTCTTCTAGCATAAAGGTGGCTAGAAGCACTTTCTGTGTAATGACCCCAAAATGCGTAGAGGAAGTCATCCTTATTTAATATGGGGTTAACGTGGTTTAAATCAATCATATCTATTGGAATTAACGACCTTTACTGTAACGATCTGAAATTTTTCCTTCTGCTCGAGCGGGAGAGTTGGCGCTCGAGCGGACTTTTGGAGTTTTCAGTAATTTTGCAGGCAGACTGAAATTCTAGAAGTGGTGATTTTCCGCTCGAGCGTAGAAATGGTCGCTTGAGCGGACGACTTTATTGGTCTTCGCGCTCAAGCGCAAGGTTGGGCGCTCGAGCGGGTTGCCTGGTTAAGTTTGAACTTCTGAGGCACGTGGGCTCATTTTTGACATTCTTATTAATGTATTTGGAATGTTCTTATCCTATTTTGGGCTATTGATTGAGGTGGTGGTATGATGGTAAAGCAAGATTGGACCAAAGAATATAATTCGGATAGTTATTCTACGATCATCCGTCATTCATTTGTCCTTTTCTTTTTTCACACTTTGAATTTGGATGTGAGGTCAGAACCATTGGAAAGTTTATTTCCGTGGGTTCAATTCGGACAGAAGAACGACCTAAAACGGAGTCTGGATGGGAGAGTTATACCTGTTTGAAGTTTTGAAATCTGTGCTGGAAGCAGGTACGCTCGAGCGAGAAAATAGACGCTCGAGCGGGTTTTTACGGGTCAGCAGCTTAAAAACGGGATTTTTGGATCATTTCATATATTTTCTTCTTCCCTCTTCCTTCCTCTCTTCCTAGGTCCGAATACCTAACCCTCAAACCTTTGATTTCAGCCATTCTCACCAACAAGCCACCATGGATCGTGCATCAAGGATGAAGAAGAAGGGAAGATCAACTTTTCCAACCGATTAGATTATGGGATTTTCGAAAGGACGCTTTTGGCCTAGCTTCTTTGCTTCCAATCTTGAGGTAGGGGGTGTAACAGGTGGTATCAGAGCACGAGTTGCTATCTCACACACGACTCCATTGAGCTTTAGGATGTCTAGAAAAGACTCAGGCATCATACATGACATTCTTCGTGCATATGAAAGGAATTGATAGCAACGATAATGGTATATGTAATGCCGCTAACCGTAATGGTTATTATTCATGTCTGTTATACATTTCCTGTATATATTGTGATTAATTGCTATGCAGAACATGGTAAGACCTGCAGATGGGATTAAATCAATAAAGTTACGCAGCGGAAGCGTGGTAAGGGTTCGAACTGGTCGGTAAGACAATCTATATGTCAATGATTAAATAAGATGTATGTAATCGGTTGTTATTTGTGGATTGGAAGTTGCTTATCATCTGTTTAGATGAAGTGATTCAACCCTAGGTATGGAATATTCCTAAGACTAAAGAAAATGATATAGTCTTCCTTGTCCATGTTTAGATCTGTGATTTTGTGCAATTACTGCATATGAGTATTTTGAAATTGTGTTGAGTACGATTGGCTGTAAGAAGAAGCTATGCATATGATAACCCTTTTAGAACTGTGTCATTTATTTATGGAAACCCGTGACCTGAAATCTGTAAGCTGAAAGTTGTACCTTATCATTTGTAATCTGTTTTGTTATGTGTAAATTGTAATCCGCAATTAAGATTTCTTGTAAAGAATAGTTGAACAAGATGAAGGACCTACCCACATTCCGTGTCAGTGTACAAGAGACTTGTAAAAGAAAGGCAATTAAGGACTATTGCAGGAATTAAAATCCTACTTCTGTATATCAATGACTTAAGAGTGAGAAGATTGTGTTTTCTGACTAAGGAAAATTGGATAATTGTTATGATGTGAGGATGGGTTATATAAGGCCAATGTTCTGAAAGACGTGAAATATCGATGTTCTTTGGTTAATCAAATCAAATTGACAAGTATAAGCATGTTTGGGGAAACGTGATGTGAATAAAGACTAACCTTAGTTTCTATATGGATTACATGTGAAATTAACCATAAGAAATTTTAGGCAATTTGAGGTTGTGGCTGATTATGACAATTAAGGAATGTGTTGATCAACAATGAGTATGGAAGTTTGGAAGTCTTATGAATTTTAATTATAAGAAGAGATTAAAATGTGTTTGGTTCATAGCGCAAGTCTTGAGCCCCAAAAGGTCATTTCTCTATGTATAAGGAAATAAAAGGCTAAGATTTATGAAATTGTAGTGTTTTGATTTGAATAATGGGAAGTGCAAACATGTTGAGTTCTGGGAACATGAAAGGATAAGAGATTTAGAGCTTTGCTTAAAACCATAGAAAGAATATTTGGAAAAGAGACATTAGAATTATGGTAGCTGACAACTCATGGAATTATTATGATTGAAATATTTAATGATTGATAACGAGCATGGATCTAAGTGATTAATGTCTTTGTAAAAGATACTTTTGTATAAATGACTATGCTATACAATGTTTAATGAAATCCATATTTTGGGTTACGAAATGTTTTATATGATAAGTATTTTCTGAAATGATAAAAATGCTATGAACTTCCGACATGTTTATGATATGATAAGCTTTCTGGGTAATTTTTCCCAAAATGACTAAATACGCTACAAAATTCCGAATGTTCAAGATATGACAAGTTTTCTGAACGAGATATTTTGTTATGTATGAATGAGTTCTTTATTTAATAATTTATTGTGGCATGCTTGATGAAAGCTCTATGTTGAGCTTCAAGGTATTTTGTCTTATTTGTTATAAGTTGGACTGAAGATTGTTCTGTTAAAGTTTAAATAAGTTTAATGCCATTGGGAATGATTCCATCATCTGATATTTTTGAATGATAAGTTTCTGAGTAATACCACGTATTGTATGTAATTATGAAGGGTTTGAAGAACTTTATGTATTACACATTTTTGGAAAATGTTTCTGTCCATGTTAGGAACATTTACTACATATGGAACAAGAATATAAGAACCTTATGGTAAATGTATTATGTGCTTGATGTTATAATGTTGACTTTGAAATCTTCTAAGCCAGTATGGATTTTAAATGATTATTACCTTACTGTAATTTGGAAGTATGACCATTAAGGTTTGATCTGTATTTGATTTTACTAATACTTTACTCTGATTATGCAATTCCTTGATATGAAATTTAAGTTGATATTTGGAGTTTATTAGAGATTTGATTTGAACTGATAAGTCTCATTCAGATAATGAGCAAAAAGCCCTGAAGTCGTTGATTTAGCACTTAATTGCTATTATGGGTCTAATTGTTGTAAGAAGCTTATACCTTTGAAACATGCTTATGTTGTGAATGTTTCCTTAACCTTTGAGGAAGTACGATAATGGAGGTTATTTGTGAACTTCAAAAGTTTAAATTATGTTTGGTAGCTTATGAATGTTTCCTTGAAATGAATTCATTTCTGAATGCCCTTAAGCTGTTATCTTATGTGGAAGCTATGATTTGTGGAGGAATCAATTAAAGTGTACAAGGTTATGAATAATGAGACGATGTCTTGATGGTATTAAGTATATTATCAATTGGGTTTCCAATTAGTTAGTGGAGTTGAATTACTTGTGATTTTGGGAGCAAACTCCATTGAAATTGACTGTATAGAATTGTGAATGGCTTAATGATTAAGAAATGTTATATGTTCAGGACGGAACTAGACTTGTGACAAGGTGAATCAAGTTGGAGGACCAAACTTCTTAAGGTGGAGAGAATGTAATGACCCCAAAATGCGTAGAGGAAGTCATCCTTATTTAATATTGGGTTAACGTGGTTTAAATCAATCATATCTATTGGAATTGACGACCTTTACTGTAACGATCTGAAATTTTTCCTTCCGCTCGAGCGGGGGAGTTGGCGCTCGAGCGGACTTTTGGAGTTTTCAGTAATTTTGCAGGCGGACTGAAATTCTGGAAGTGGTGATTTTCCGCTCGAGCGTAGAAATGGTCGCTCTAGCAGACGGCTTTATTGGTCTTCGCGCTCGAGCGCAAGGTTGGGCGCTCGAGCGGGTCGCTTGGTTAAGTTTGAACTTCTGAGGCACGTGGGCTCATTTTTGACATTCTTATTAATGTATTTGGAATGTTCTTATCCTATTTTGGGGTATTGATTGAGGTAGTGGTATGATGGTAAAGTAAGATTGGACCAAAGAATATAATTCGGATAGTTATTCTACGATCATCCGTCATTCATTTGTCCTTTTCTTTTTTCACACTTTGAATTTGGATGTGAGGTTAGAACCATTGGAAAGTTTATTTCCGGGGGTTCAATTCGGACACAAGAACGACCTAAAACGGAGTCTGGATGGGAGAGTTATACCTGTTTGAAGTTTTGAAATCTGTGCTGGAAGCAGGTACGCTCGAGCGGAAAGATAGACGCTCGAGCGGGTTTTACGGGTCAGCAGCTTAAAAACGGGATTTTTGGATCATTTCATATATTTTCTTCTTCCCTCTTCCTTCCTCTCTTCCTAGGTCCGAAAACCTAACCCTCAAACCTTTGATTTCAGCCATTCTCACCAACAAGCCACCATGGATCGTGCATCAAGGATGAAGAAGAAGGGAAGATCAACTTTTCCAACTGATTAGATTGTGGGATTTTCGAGAGGACGCTTTTGGCCTAGCTTCTTTGCTTCCAATCTTGAGGTAGGGGGTTCTCTTAGCCTTGAATGTTTATGATTCAAAGTGATTTTGTTGACACTTTGGGATTTTGTTGACATTTTGGAATTTTGAGTTGATTATGGGTTAGAAACATTAATGGCTTGCTGTTGATTCACAAATGGGGCTTCTACTCCAATTTTCAAAGCATGTTGAATGTTTTTAGCATATTGATCTATAGTAATTGTTGATTTGAAGATTTAACTAAGAAATGAGGAAAACCCCCAATTTTCTTTAAAACCCTAGGTTGATTAATGATGATAACCAATGATTTGGCCCAAATTGAAAGTAGAATAATGAAATTGAGGTACTGAATTATATGTGTTCAAGTTTAATTGGAATTTAGAAATGTTTGAAAATTATGTTTAAAATTTGCGAATGAACTTTATTATGAACATTGTAATTTATGCTATAATGTGAAGGGAAAATTGGGGAAATAATTTATTAATGATATGAATGATATGAACTCAGTTTTGGAATGTTGAAATGGGATTCAAGGATTTATTTTGAATTATGTTAAATTACAAATGGTGTTGATGAACTAAATGTTGAAATTATGTTGTGTTGAATAATGTTGAATTGAATGTTGTTGTACTATGATGAATTGTGTAGGGTCAGCTACAGGGGCGGACCAAGCATCTGAACACTGTGAGTAATAGTACGGAAATGTACATTTTATTTACCATTGATAATTATTGTCACTAATGCTCTGTTCCTCGTAAGTGATGCATGAACATTTATGACGATTGGAAGTCAATGTGAACGTTGAAAGATTGGCATACATCGGTATGACTTTAAAATCATTATGTCCTGTCAATAGTTAATAAATGGAACTATGGTATTCCGATATCTCTGGAATCATTCAATCGGTAAAATGTGTTTACCTTTCGTTAATACTTATCAAGAACGTTTTGGTAAACTTAAGTTAACTGCATTAACTCAGGTGAATGATGCAATGGTTACCAGTAATACTCTGTTAATAGTAGGTCAACTATATTAACATATATGAACGATTAAATAAAGGTGTATGTTACTGATTAATAACTCAAGTGAACCATGTCATTTCTTAATGAATAAAGAGACTTTGTGTTCATCTTCGAAGAATCAGAATACTTGGAAAGTTATGTAAATCCATATGAACTCAAAGTTATTCAGAACCTATGACATGAATGCAAAAGTTTAACATCATTATGTGACCACATAAGAATGTGAATTATTCTATTTTGTTAAGCGCACGATAATGACATGATATAACAAGAAATGCTTTATTTTCTGATATATTACGTTGTGAATTAATGAATGGTTATCCATACATGTAAAAGTATTGATGGCATCCTTGGCACAAGGCCTTTACCCGGGGGTAATAATACCGTGGTCTTATGGCCCTTGCCCGGGGGTAATAATACCGTGGTTTAAGTATGTTACAAGATATCTCTTGCCATCGACGGTCTTGTACGGATGGTACCACCGACGGTCTTGTACGGGTGGGTTATGATCAAGCATAATTAAAAATATGTATGAATATGTTTCTATTTAGATAACATGATGTGAATTGATCGATCTTTAAGATGATTTTTAGTATGGAACAAAGTGTTGTACGGAACTAAGTGCTGCAATGCGAGTCACCTCTAGAACCCGTACGGGTCAACTCTTGAGTCCATATATACATGAACGGGGCTTAAAGCCAATTTGGGCCTATGGCCATTTCGTATAAGTTATTAGGATATGAAACAAAGTGCTACACGGAACTAAGTGCTACAACGTGAGTCACCTCTAGAATCCGTATGAGACACCTCTTGGGTTCATACATGTATGCTCAAGGGCTATATGTTAATATGTTTAAGGGCTATTGCTATTTTGATAAGGGCTAATGCCACTCTGTTCAAGGGTTTGAAGCCATTTTAGTTAAAAAGGGGCCTAAGGCCGTTATGACATTAGTACAGAATCCAATTAACTACCTGTCTTCTATATTATATACGCTCTGCCTTGTATTATAATTCAAGTTGAACATTGAGTTATTCAAGTACTATTATTCACTGAGGTTATCTCACTCTGTATTTTGTCTGATTCCGTAGGTCATACGTTTGGAGGTCAGCCACAGCTCTTAATGCCCGTCTCCCTTTGTCAGCCTCTGTGTGTTCAAGCATTTGGGTGAAGTCTACCCGTTTTGTGAAGTTTTGGCTTACATTCTGATTGTCTACAATATGTTGTAAATTCTAATTTTGTTTTTGTTATACACCCAATCAAGGGGTGGGGTTGTATATGTGTACGTAATATTATTATCTATCTGTTTGTGATCCTGGCATGATAGTGGTCGCTCAATGGATGTAGCTCTTTTCTTGCATGTTATTATATAGAATTTACGCTTCCATTCAGGCCCCATATGTTATATATAACAGGTTAAGTGTCCGTTTCTGAAGTGGTCATACCCAAACTTCTAGGGGCGGGTTTGGGGTGTGACATTCTGTGTATCCGAACACGGAAATACTTCAAACAGTTTTTCGATGCCGAGGACCCATGCTTCAGCTTTCAAAGGATCCAATCCACCATGAAACTGTGGTGGTTTCATTTTCTTGAACTCTTTGGTGAGAGCTATGATTCGGTCGTCATTCTGATTATCTGGCACAGGGGGTGCCAGAGGTGGTGGTGGAGGATGTGGTTGCTGCCACTGTTGTTGCCATTCTTGTTGTTGTCTCAATGTCTCTGCCATTTTCTGAATTAGTTTTTCCATTCTATCCAGTCTGGCAGTAGAAGATTCCTCTATCTCGTCACCTCTTGTTCTCACCATCTGATTAAACTTGCATTATTCTTTATACAAAGGTTCACAATTATGCATAGAACAAAAAACATACATATTCAACTAATCCGCAATGCAAGTAAATCACAATCTATAACACATAGTTGTTCATATTAAAACAGTTAAGCATATTCTCAATGCTTTCAAATTCATACTTATGAATGCATCCTAGATCTTTTATAGACGCTTATTGCTCTTTTGGACAAGTGTGTGAGTTATTAACTCATGCTCTGATACCACTCTGTCATGACCCGAACCCGCCCCTATGGGTTAAGGACATAACCGGCCAGTAACCCTAAGATTACCTACGGCCTCAAACCAAAACAGACGTAATTCAACAGAGTAAAGGGGCCAAACAGAAGCAATAATTAAAAATTTTGTCCATAGAGCCGTGCTTATATGCACTTTAAAGCGAACCATACGCATATACGTTAATAACCCACAACAAAATACAGTATCGTAGAATCCTTTACAGACAGGATCATCCAAACTGAGTCAACCCCTATCAAAACTATATATACAGATATACACAAAGTCCTTGCCAACAAGACAAAGTATAAGTACATAACAAAATGACAAGGATGGGTCTCGTGCGTGAGACATAAGGCTGACTCTCCAAAATTCATGTTGATCCACTTAGGCTTTACTGGGGCTGGGTCTGGACCTCCCTTGGCTCACCTACAAACACATGAATGAGCGTGAGCGAAAGCCCAGTGAATAATATCAAGCGAGGGAAATGCATTAAAACATTAAACGATAGACGGCCTGGGGCCCAATTCATTCATGTCAACTGGCCTTTGGCCTTTTCAAACTTTCATATCAGACTGGCTCTTAGGCCCGTATATCAGACTGGCTCTTAGGCCTTTACATCAGACTGGCTCTTAGGCCTTTATATCAGACTGGCTCTTAGGCCCTTCAAACTTTCATATCAAACTGGCACATCGGCCTTTCAAACTTTCATATCAAACTGGCACATAGGCCTTTCAAACTTTCATATCAAACTGGCACATCGGCCTTTCAAACTTTTATATCAAACTGGCACATAGGCCTTTCAAACTTTCATATCAAACTGGCACATAGGCCTTTCAAACTTTTATATCAAACTGTGTCCACCATTCAAATTAATGAACTTCACAAAACTTACATAGAAGTAGCAATTGGACAATAACGTATGTCAGATATTACTCACAGTGATCGGCTTGTGGAGTTGTCCTGGAGCTTGACCCTACATATCATGTAACACATATGGGTCACAATTAGTTCAATCCGTTCTTTAATTCACATATTCCTCTTTAGGCTTCATTCTTATCTCTTTTACTCAATTACAATGTTCAATGCATGCCTAAGAGTGCTCGCAAGTGAAAGAGAACGGAAAACGAAACACAGAACGAACATTCAAAATTTCAGAAAATAGGGTCCTCGCTCGAGCGTGGACTTCCCCGTTTGAGCGGACCCTTGAGGCCTGCAAAAGTACTGGATAGGTGAAATTTACGCTCGAGCGTTCATTCTGGAGCTCGAGCGGAAGGCCTCTCAACATGGCTCCCCGCTCGAGCGTGATCTTCCCCGCTCGAGCGGACTCCATGTCTGCAAAAAGTACTGGATGCATCATTTTTATGCTCGAGCGTGAACTCGGACGCTCGAGCGGAAGTTCATTCTACAAGACCCCCGCTCGAGCGTGAACTCCCCCGCTCGAGCGGACACCATGCCTGCAAGAAAAATACTGGGAGCTCGAAATCCACGCTCGAGCGGCTATTCCCCCGCTCGAGCGGACATCAAAATTCTGGATTTCCCAGATTGTGTTCTTGAGCTCCAATTCAACTTTCAAATAACGTTTATTGCATGCAATGGCTCAAATATCACATATTTACATACTAACATAATACCAATACCAAATTACGACATTAGGAAGCTCAATTTCTTGATCTATCTACATGCATGTCCCAAAATATTTCAAACTCATCACCAACATGCTCAAATTCGAACATTCAAGACTTATTCTCCCATGATTTGTACATGCATGTGACATAACTCCCTCATTCTCAACTCATATGATGAAGAAGTGGTTAAAACATGAGCTTCAACTTAAAACTTACATAGATCATGCATTTTGTGCTCAAATACACAAATTCAAAGCAATTATACCCATGCATGCACACATTGACCTTTAATTCAGCATAAACAACTCAATTCCATTTCAATTCTTACTCTTGATTACCCATCTAGCTTGAATACACAATATTACGCATTAAACTCATGATTTACTCACCAAGGAGCTTTAATCTTCCCAAGCTAAGGTTAATTCTTGTATTAGACTTCAACTTCCAAGCCTTCAAGACCAAATTGCACAATCCCTCTCTCTCCTTCCCTATAGCCGGCCCTCTCTCTAATTTTTGAGTCCAAGATTAGCCAAAATGCCACTAAGGAGAAGGATGGAGGTGTAGTGCCCCTTTTACAACAAACTCCACTAATGTATTATAATAATAATAACAATTGGGCACTAATTCACCAATTTAATCAACTTAATCTGGTCCGAATCAATTTTTCAATTAAACTTCACCGTAGGCTCTAAAAATTATGCCAATCACAATGACGCAGTCAATTTCGGGTTCTACGGCAGATAAGGCCTTCAATTTAATTTCCAAAGCAGATAATTAAACAGATATTCCTACGGTGAACAGATAGAAATTCAAAACCACATATTTTCACATAATGGCACACAAAATCATATTAGACACATAATCATACTCGTATTAAGGACCAATTAACAAATTACGGAACAGGGGTATCACAAATAGAAACCACACATGGTTTCAGAGTGGATGAAATTACTTATTCTAATAATCAAGCTGAATATGAAGCCTTAATAGTGGGATTGGAAATTCTTATTGGACTACAAGTTCATGCAGTTGACATATTTGGAGATTCTCAATTGGTGGTTAACCAAGTGAAAGGGATTTTCAAATGTCAAAGTATAAGCACGTTGCCATACTATGTTGTTGCATTACATCTGCTTTCTCAATTTCAAATAGCAAATGTAACTCATGTCCCAAGATTCTTGAATAATAGAGCTAATGATATGGCTCAGAAAGCTTCGAATTTTAAGAGAATGGATAATACTCAAAGGGACATAAGCCAAACAACATACCAGAAATCTATGCCACCCTTAAATAAAAGGAATGTAGTCCTGGAAGTCAATCATAATGACTTACAGGAACAAGATTGGAGGTATCCAATAATGCAGTACTTGGCTGGCCCATCCTCGAAGGCCAACAGAAAAATTAAATTGCAATCTATGCAATACATCATATACGGTAATGCTCTCTACAAAAGGGGGGGAGATGGTTTATTGCTGGAATGTTTAGGCCTAAAAGAAGCATTGACAGGTATGGCTGAGATTCATGAAGGCATCTGTGGTGCTCATCAGCTTGGTGTGAAGATGAGGTGGTTGCTTCGAAGGCATTCCTACTATTGGCCAACTATCCTTAAAAACTGCATAGAATATGCAAGGGGTTGCCAGGTATGTCAAAAGCATGGCACGATCAGGCATGTGCCCATAACTGACCTGTATGCAGTAGTAAAGCCTTGGCCATTTAGAGGATGGGCCATGGATATGATGGGGAAAATACACCCACGTTCTTCGAAGCATCATTGTTTCATCTTAGTGGCCACTGATTACTTCACTAAATGGGTCGAAGCTAAGCCATACAAGGCTGTAGACCAAACTGAGGTTATTGGATTCATTAAGGATTTAATCCACAGATTTGGTATCCCACAAACTATAACTGTTGATAATGAGACTATGTTTGATGGGAAAATGGTAAAGTCTTTTGTGGCAGAATTTGGAATTAGCCTTGTTAATTCCACCCCCTATTATGCACAAGCCAATGGTCAAGCTGAATCATCCAATAAGTCCTTGAAAAAGGAAATACAAAAAGTTGTGGAAGACAATCCTAGGGATTGGCATAACTTGTTGTTGGATATATTGTGGGCTTATATAACTTCCCCAAGGTCAAGCACAGGAGTCACTCCTTATGCCTTAGTATACGGGCATGATGCAGTGTTACCTATGGAAATTAATGTTAAGTCCTTGAGGGTAAAATGCCAAGACCAGTTAAATCCTGAGCAATACCATCAGAGTATGTGCTTGGAATTAGAAAGCATAGATGAAGCTAGAATTCTGGCATTAAATAACATTCTTTTCCAAAAGAAGAAAGCAGCCAAAAACTATAATAAAAAAGTCAAACACATTGGCTTTGATGAAGGTGATTTGGTGTGGAAAACCATACTCCCAATAGGGATTAAAAGCCATAAGTTTGGCAAATGGTCACCTAACTGGGAGGGACCATACCAAGTCCATAGAGTCCTTCCTTTTAGAGCATACCATTTGAGAAATTTGAATGGATATGTACATCCCAAAAAGATTAATGGCAGGTATTTGAAGCCTTATTTTCCAACTATATGGAAAACACAAGGAGTAAAATAAATGCCAAGTACAAGAACACAAAAATACTCAAATGATAAATAAGAATTTGTCTTTCATAAAGAGCTGAATACATTCTGCCATAAATTGGTCCAAAAATCATTACAATGCCTCAGTTGTTCTTTTACAATGGATGCTCTATTATTAAAAGATGAAAACAACTGAATGGCTGTGGTCATTTCCTGCTTTCGGTCAGCCAGTCCTTGGTTGGTGATCTGCAGTTTGGTGTCAGTTCGGATTAAGGCCTGGTTTACTGCAAATAGCTCTTCCTCAAGTTGAGCTTTCCTCTCCAATAGTTGAGTTCGAAAATGGGAGACAGAGAAATGTTGTTCCTTTAGCCCTGAGACTTCAGCATGTACTGTGAAAACAAAGCCCTGGTCTCTCACTAATTTCTCCTCTGTAGCCCTGGCAGCATGACAAATGTTGATGTAAAAGTCAATAGTAGCTGCTGCTTGAGATAGATGACTTGAGATAGTTATACTGGATTGCTCAACAACTTTGCAGCACTGAAGGAAGCCATTTCTTATTATAGGCCTTTGTAAAGCCTCGAAAGGAATCCTTGAAAAAGATGTCAATAACTCCAGACAGCTGTCTAAGTCCATCAGAGGTGCAGGAGGCTTACTACTGGAGGAAGATGAGCTCTCAAGAATTTCTAACAAGGAATCAGCCAGAACTAATGGTTCAGCCTCATCATTAGCTATTGGAGGGGTAGAGGGCATGTTGAAGAGACTGGCTAGTCTTGTGTAATAACCCGACCTCCGATTAATGTAATTCACGATTAATTATGCTTAACAGTAATTTAGAAGGAATCCGGAATTAATTTGCATAAGTATTGCATTATCTTTGTGTTTCTATCTGTTTGCCATAAAATGATCTGTTCATGTCTTTGACTTTAAACTGCGAATTGAAAGCCTTATCGGCGTCCGAATCAGAAATTGACTTGATGTATGTGCTAGTTAGGATTTATAGAATTTTATGGTAGGTTTAATTAAAATTTGATTTGGTGCGATTAAACTAGATTAAATGACATTAAATTACATTAGTTCAATTATTTACAAATTGCCCTTGATTGGGCCACTTTCTTATACATTGTGTAGGATTGATTCATACACCATTTTTTCAGCCTCTTACCTTGCCAAACCGTGAGAGAGAGAGGGAGAGGAGGAAGAGAGTGAATTCACCTAGAGTTTTGCTTGGAAATTGGAGGAATTGTAGAAGAATTGTATAATTAAGCTTGTAGACTTGGAATTGAAGGCCCAAGGTAGAGATTTCATTCCCTTGAACTTGAATTTGATTTGTTTCTTTCATGGTTCATAGTTAATTAGTGTCTAAAGCTAAGAATTGGTGGATTAAAGCTTAATGCATACATGCATGTGTAATTCATGGCATTTGGAGTTGTCTCTCTATAGAATCCTTGCATGTATGTCATAATCCAAGTTTTGGTTTAGAAATTCTTCATGTTCCATGTCATATCATCATAGTTAATCTTGTTTTGAGTTGAACATTGCATTTGGCCATGTTTTGGAGGACTTGAGTTCAAGGATTTGCATACAAGTCATGTGCATGAAACTAATTTCAAGTTTCAAGTTGAGTTTTTCACAATTGGTTTACTCTTGGGCCATGATTTCTTGAATTGAAGCTTTAAACTTGTTGTTTTATGAGTTACTAAGAGTTTTTCAAAGTTTTGGCCCAGAAAAAAAATGAGTTTTGGAAGGTTGATTGTCGAGGTTGAGCTTGGAAGGTCAATTTGGATTTTCCAGAAAAATTGACCCACGCTCGAGCGGGGACTTTCACGCTCGAGCGTGAAGCCTGAGTACATGCACTTCCGCTCGAGCGGCGAGAGTCGCGCTCGAGCGTGAAATGCGTATACCCAGAAGTTTGCATGTTTTACAGTCCACTCGAGCGAGGGAATACACGCTCGAGCGGGGGTCTGAGTCTCACGCTCGAGCGGGGGTCGAGCGCCCGTCGAGCGTGAAAATCATGCTTCCAGCACTTTTGTCCAAGTTCACAGTCCGCTCGAGCGGGGAATTTCACGCTCGAGCGGAGCTCCCTTGTCTGCATGTCCGCTCGAGCGGGGAAAGCCACGCTCGAGCGTGGACCTTGCCTTCAGCAAAATTTGAGAAATGGTTTTCAATGCATTTTTGCATCCTCATTCCATCCTAGGCATTCCTAGGCCATGTTTAAGACCCCATAAGGAGGATAAGAGATTAGAAACACACTAAGAGCCAACGAATTAAGTTTTGTATAATTAGAACGTGTGTTTCAAGTGTGTATCTGTTATGTGTCGTGTAGGTCACGTGCCACATCCTGTCTGATTGATCTGCTCTGTCTATCTGTTTCCAAGCCCACTGTGAGTAATAACTTTGTAAAGTTATGTTCAATGTTAAGTATTTTCTGAATATTATGATACGAAGTAATTAGTTCTCTGAAATGCTATGCTATGTTTGAAATGAATGAATGGTTGTCCAAGACTCTGAAAGTTATTCGTGACAGCCTTAGCATCATATGATATGCGTCCCTTCATGGGTCATCAGGTCCCTTTATGGGTCATCAGGTCCCTTCATGGGTCATCAGAAACATCTCTGTGCACATGAGTCATCAGAATGCCTTCAAGGCTGTCCCTTTATGGGTCATTGGATTTGTTAATGCTAACGAATGTGCCACGTATGATTATATGCAAAATCTGAATATGGAAATGATTATGAATATGTATATGAATCTATTTCTAATAAGAATTTGGGTTCTAACTCTGTGATGGACATCATTCACTAAATCCTTTACTCTGTTATTATTCACTGGGCTTTCGCTCACAGTTTATATTATGTATGTAGGTGAGCCGGCACATGACCAAGGCTAGAATTGACAGCCTTCTGTACTGTTTTTGTTAGCCAACCGTTGTGCCTCCCAAGGAGGTTCCGATCGAAGTCTTATATCTTGGCTGTTTTTATTTTCATGCTAGTTCTTGTGTATGTTTTGTAAAGACAGGTCTTGGGAAGTACACCTTTGTAATTAGTTGTAAATATTGTGTATCTGGATTGGCATGTTTATATATATACATATAAATAAGTTTTGATATGTTCTGTCCCATGTACGTTATCACAGCTCATTGGACCTTGTCTATTTTGTATTTTTGCTTCCGTAGCCCCATACTATTTGCTAATCTGTTCAGAAGCCTTCGGTAATCCACGGATTACTGGCCGGTTACGGTGCTAAACCTATAGGGGCGGGTTTGGGTCGTGACAGAGTGGTATCAGAGCACGAGTTCTACCGCACACACAAGTCCATATGAGCTTAGGAAGTCCTAGTAAGAAGTAGGGACATTCCATCTGCATGTTTATGTGTATTGTTCGAAAGTGAAAACATAAGTTCAAGTATAAACATGTGAATTTGAATACATAAAGTTTTGTTTACCTATAGCAAATGGACAATGCAAGGAATGATGACACA
The DNA here is from genome assembly GCA_030407325.1 of Camellia japonica. Taxonomy (NCBI): domain Eukaryota; kingdom Viridiplantae; phylum Streptophyta; class Magnoliopsida; order Ericales; family Theaceae; genus Camellia; species Camellia japonica. The sequence continues at coordinate 32,445,799 of JAPPVO010000003.1, read as the reverse complement.
GCAGGGTCCTTTGATGCCCGAATGAATAGAATGGAACAAATGCTTGCAACCTTAACCGAAGTGGTGATGCAACAACAGAGGCAACAACCTTTACCACCTCCACCCCTGCCGGCTCAAGTTGAAATGGGCACCGGTGACATCATCAACTTGACACAGAAGTTCATGAAAATGAAACCGCCAACATTCTATGGTGGAATTGAACCGTTGAAAGCAGAGACGTGGTTACTGGAAATGGAGAAACTGTATGAGGTGTTCCCTTGTTCTGAAGTCCAGAAAGTCCTCCTAGCCACCTATACTCTGAAGGATGAAGCCCGAAGGTGGTGGTTACTGGTTCGAAATGGCCACGAGAATATGACATGGACTCAATTCAATACAATTTTCTATGACAAGTATTTTCCTCAGTGCTTCCGAGACTGGAAGGTTTCAGAATTCCAGGAACTCAAACAAGGCAGAATGTCTGTAGCCGAGTATGAGGCTAAGTTTACTGAGTTGGCCAGGTTTGCTTCTCACATGGTAAACACAGACTACAAGAAGGCCCGCAAGTTTGATGGTGGGTTGGACCTGGACATACTGGATAGGGTGGGAGTCCTGAACCTACCCACGTACGTAAACGTTTTGGATAGGGCATTAATGGCAGAATCCATCCTAGCAGCGAAGAAACAAACCCTCGCCCCACGAACGAATTGGACGGGGAAAAGGTATGGAAACAGTTTCAAAAAGGGTCGTTCATTTTCTGGGAATAAGAGGCGAAACACAGGACATTACAGTAGCTCAAGCCAAAGTAGTGGTACTATACCGACTTGCTCGAAATGTGGTAGGAAACACAAGGGGGATTGTTATCGAGCTTTGGGCGCCTGTTTTAGATGTGGAAAGACTGGTCATATGATGAAGGATTGTCCTATCAGGTTCGAAAATACCAACCAACCAGCGGCAAGCTCAGCCGAATCCGCTTCTACATCCAATACGAATATGAGGGCCAATATTGGGAAAGAGCCTCTGAGACAGGGTCGAGTGTTCGCCTTAGTGCCCGGCGACGTACCAAACACCTATACTGTGGTGTCAGGTACACACCCTATATGTTCCCAAAATGCATGTGTACTGATAGACTCCGGTTCTACACATTCTTTTGTGTCGCATGCTTTTTCTCAAAAATTGACTAGACCCTTAGAACTCATGACATACATGTTATCTGTATCTACACCGTCTGGGGATTCTATGATGTGTGCTCATGTTTACCCTGTATGTGATGTTATGATTGGCGATATGATGTTATATGTGGACTTATTGCCCTTGGACATTAACCATTTTGATTGTATTTTGGGGATGGACTGGTTGACTAAATACTGTGCTACCATTGACTGTGCAAATAAAACTGTTGTATTTAGACCATCGGGTATGCTTGAATTTACTTTTGTTGGGAATGGGGTAGTTCCTCCCCCATATTTGATTTCGGCTATGAAAGTTGTAAGACTCCTTAAGAAGGGATGTAGGGGTTATCTGTGTTGTATACTGACTGCACCATCTGACAGTACTACTGTAGAAACAATCCCTGTCGTTTGTGACTTTTCCGATGTGTTCCCGACGGACTTACTTGGGGACTTAGTTGATAGAGAGATTGAATTCACTGTTGAAGTGTTTCCAGGGACACAACCTATCTCCAAGACTCCCTATAGAATGTCTACCTCTGAACTTAAAGAATTGAAAACTCAACTTCAGGAACTGTTAGATTAGAAATTTATCCGTCCGAGTACTTCACCTTGGGGTGCTCCAGTTTTGTTTGTCAAAAAGAAGGATGGGTCTTTGAGATTGTGTATAGACTACCGAGAACTGAATAAAGTGACTATCAAGAATAAATACCCTCTGCCTCGAATAGATGACTTGTTTGATCAACTTCAGGGTGCCCAAGTGTTTTCCAAAATTGATCTCAGGTCCGGGTATCATCAATTAAAAGTTAGAGCTGAGGACATAGAGAAAACTGCATTCCGAACTAGATATGGACATTATGAATTTTTAGTAATGCCATTTGGGATGACCAATGCACCGGCAGCTTTCATGGATCTTATGAATAGGGTGTTTAAATCATATCTGGATGACTTCATTGTTGTATTTATTGATGACATTTTGATTTATTCTAAAGACAGGGAAGAACATGAGAACCATTTGAGAACCACCTTGCAGGTTTTGAGAGAAAAGAAATTGTATGCTAAATTGTCCAAGTGTGAATTCTGGCTTGACAGTGTGGCATTTTTGGGACATGTGATCAACAAGGATGGAGTTTCTGTTGACCCTCAGAAAATTGAAGCCGTCGTGGATTGGCCTAGACCGACAAATGTGACAGAGGTCTGAAGCTTTCTGGGACTTGCAGGTTACTACAGGAGGTTTGTGAAAGACTTTTCCAAGCTTGCCCTGCCATTGACTCAATTAACTCCGAAAAATGTACCGTTTGACTGGAATGAACAAAGAGAGGCAGCTTTCCAAGAGTTGAAGACCAGATTGGTGACTGCACCAATCCTAACTTTGCCTAATGGTACTGATGGGTTTCATACAGTGATGCTTCCTATAAAGGCTTGGGGTGTGTACTAATGCAAAACGGAAGGGTGATTGCCTATGCTTCTAGACAACTCCGGCCCTATGAAAAGAACTATCCGACGCATGATCTTGAGTTAGCAGCTGTGGTGTTTGCGTTGAAAATCTGGCTTCACTACTTGTATGGAGTAACTTGTGAGGTGTACACCGATCATAAAAGCCTGAAATATTTCTTCACCCAAAAGAAATTGAACATGAGACAGAGGCGGTGGTTAGAGTTAATCAAAGACTACGATTTGCAAATCTTGTATCATCCAGGAAAGGCTAATACCGTAGCAGATGCTTTGAGCCGGAAATCAATGGGAAGTTTGTCATGTTTGTTATCCAACCGAAAAGAATTGCCGAATGACCTAGAACAAGTTGGGCTGTCAACTGCTATTTCTGCTCAACCTGCTATTCTTGATGAGACCAAACAAAAACAAGGTGAAGATGAATACTTGAAAAAGATCATAGAGGAATTTGATTCGAAGCCAAGGCCAGGATTTGTGTTTGAGAATGATGTACTGAAGTTTCAGAACCGCCTTTGTGTACCCGATTGTAATGATTTGAGAAAACGTGTTATGACCGAAGCTCACAGTAGTAAGTTTGCTATGCACCCGAGGACAACAAAGATGTATCATAATTTGAAACAGAATTTTTGGTGGCCTGGAATGAAAAAGAGCATTGCAGACTTTGTGGCTAGATGTCTACACTGGCAACAAGTTAAAGCTGAGCATCAACGACCCGCTGGGTTGCTACAACCACTCCCAATACCGGAATGGAAATTGGAGCATATTACCATGGACTTCATTGTGGGATTGCCTCGTTCTTCTCAAGGTGTGGACTCTATCTGGGTTATAGTTGACCGTTTAACTAAGTCTGCTCATTTTCTGCCTATTAAAACTTTTTATAATGCTGATAAATTGGCCAGTATCTATATGACTGAAATTGTGAGATTGCATGGAGTGCCAGTATCTGTTGTGTCTGACAGGGACTCAAAGTTTGTATCGAGATTTTGGCAGAGTTTACAACAGGCTTTGAGGACTGAATTGAGACTGAGCAGTGCCTATCACCCACAGACAGATGGCCAAACTGAACGAACCAACCAAACTCTGGAGGATATGCTCAGGATGTGTGTATTAGACTTCCAAGGGAATTGGGAGACCTACTTGCCATTAGCTGAATTTGTGTACAACAACAGTTACCATTCAAGCATTGAAATGGCCCCTTACGAAGCTTTGTATGGAAGAAAGTGTCGTTCTCCGATATGTTGGGCTGAAGTAAGTGATAGACCTTTGTTGGGACCGGAACTTGTGCAAGAAACAACCGAGAAAGTGAAACTGATCTAGCAATGTCTGAAAACTGCACAGAGTCGGCAGAAAAACTATGTTGATGTCCGAAGAAGAGATAGAGAATATGAAGTTGGGGACCATGTGTTCATAAAGGTGACCCCGATGAAGGGTCAAACTCGATTTGGTGTTAAGGAAAAATTGGCGCCAAGGTATGTTGGACCTTACGAAGTTCTCGAAAAGATCAACCCGGTATCGTATCGGGTAGCCTTACCTCCAATGAAGAAACATATGCATAACGTCTTTCATGTATCGATGCTTCGAGAATATTTGAGGGATCCACACCATGTCATCGAACCGACACATGTGTTTTTGAAAGATGACTACACTTACGAGGAAAGACCGATCCAAATTGTGAATCGCCGAATCAAAAGGTTGAGGAATAAAGAAATACCGTTGGTAAAAGTTGATTGGCAAAACCACGGAGGAACCTATGCAACTTGGGAAATTGAGGAAGACATGAAGAAGAGATATCCGGATCTGTTCCCATTGGACCCAATGTTGATTCAGAATGAAGGTAATTCAAGTTTGGAGGACCAAACTCTTTTAAGGGGGGAAGACTGTAATAACCCGACCTCCGATTAATGCTAATTCACGATTAATTATGCTTAACAGTAATTTAGAAGGAATCCGGAATTAATTTGCATAAGTATTGCATTATCTTTGTGTTTCTATCTGTTTGCCATAAAATGATCTGTTCATGTCTTTGACTTTAAACTGCGAATTGAAAGCCTTATCGGCGTCCAAATCAGAAATTGACTTGATGTATGTGCTAGTTAGGATTTATAGAATTTTATGGTAGGTTTAATTAAAATTTGATTTGGTGTGATTAAACTAGATTAAATGACATTAAATTACATTAGTTCAATTATTTACCAAATTGCCCTTGAGTGGGCCACTTTCTTATACATTGTGTAGGATTGATTCATACACCATTTTTTCAGCCTCTTACCTTGCCAAACCGTGAGAGAGAGAGGGAGAGGGGGAAGAGAGTGAATTCACCTAGAGTTTTGCTTGGAAATTGGAGGAATTGTAAAAGAATTGTATAATTAAGCTTGTAGACTTGGAATTGAAGGCCCAAGGTAGAGATTTCATTCCCTTGAACTTGAATTTGATTTGTTTCTTTCATGGTTCATAGTTAATTAGTGTCTAAAGCTAAGAATTGGTGGATTAAAGCTTAATGCATACATGCATGTGTAATTCATGGCATTTGGAGTTGTCTCTCTATAGAATCCTTGCATGCATGTCATAATTCAAGTTTTGGTTTAGAAATTCTTCATGTTCCATGTCATATCATCATAGTTAATCTTGTTTTGGGTTGAACATTGCATTTGGCCATGTTTTGGAGGACTTGAGTTCAAGGATTTGCATACAAGTCATGTGCATGAAACTAATTTCAAGTTTCAAGTTGAGTTTTGCACAATTGGCTTACTCTTGGGCCATGATTTCTTGAATTGAAGCTTTAAACTTGTTGTTTTATGAGTTACTAAGAGTTTTTCAAAGTTTTGGCCCAGAAAAAAATGAGTTTTTGAAGGTTGATTGTCGAGGTTGAGCTTGGGAGGTCAATCTGGATTTTCCAGAAAAATTGACCCACGCTCGAGCGGGGACTTTCACGCTCGAGCGTGAAGCCTGAGTACATGCACTTCCGCTCGAGCGGCGAGAGTCGCGCTCGAGCGTGAAATGCGTATACCCAGAAGTTTGCATGTTTTACAGTCCGCTCGAGCGAGGGAATACATGCTCGAGCGGGGGTCTGAGTCTCACGCTCGAGCGAGGGTCGAGCGCCCGTCGAGCGTGAAAATCATGCATCCAGCACTTTTGTCCAAGTTTACAGTCCACTCGAGCGGGGAATTTCACGCTCGAGCGGAGCTCCCTTGTCTGCATGTCCGCTCGAGCGGGGAAAGCCACGCTCGAGCGTGGGCCTTGCCTTCAGCAAAATTTGAGAAATGGTTTTCAATGCATTTTTGCATCCTCATTCCATCCTAGGCATTCCTAGACTATGTTTAAGACCCCATAAGGAGGATAAGAGATTAGAAACACACTAAGAGCCAACGAATTAAGTTTTGTATAATTAGAACGTGTGTTTCAAGTGTGTATCTGTTATGTGTCGTGTAGGTCACGTGCCACATCCTGTCTGATTGATCTGCTTTGTCTATCTGTTTCCAAGCCCACTGTGAGTAATAACTTTGTAAAGTTATGTTCAATGTTAAGTATTTTCTGAATATTATGATACGAAGTAATTAGTTCTCTGAAATGCTATGCTATGTTTGAAATGAATGAATGGTTGTCCAAGATTCTGAAAGTTATTCGTGGCATCCTTAGTATCATATGATATGCGTCCCTTCATGGGTCATCAGGTCCCTTCATGGGTCATCAGAAACATCTCTGTGCACATGAGTCATCAGAATGCCTTCAAGGCTGTCCCTTTATAGGTCATCGGATTTGTTAATGCTAACGGATGTGCCACGTATGATTATATGCAAAATTTGAATATGGAAATGATTATGAATATGTATATGAATCTGTTTCTAATAAGAATTTGGGTTCTAACTCTGTGATGGACATCATTCACTAAACCCTTTACTCTGTTATTATTCACTGGGCTTTCGCTCACAATTTATATTATGTATGTAGGTGAGCCGGCACATGACCAGGGCCAGAGTTGACGGCCTTCTGTACTGTTTTTGTTAGCCAACCGTTGTGTCTCCCGAGGAGGTTCCGATTGAAGTCTTATATTTTGGCTATTTTTATTTTCATGCTAGTCTTTGTGTATGTTTTGTAAAGACAGGTCTTGGGAAGTACACCTCTGTAATTAGTTGTAAATATTGTGTATCTGGACTGGCATGTTTATATATATATATATATATAAATAAGTTTTGATATGTTCTGTCCCATGTACGTTATCACAGCTCATTGGACCTTGTCTATTTTGTATTTTTGCTTCCGCAGCCCCTTACTATTTGCTAATCTGTTCAGAGGCCTTCGGTAATCCACGGATTACTGGCCGGTTACGGTGCTAAACCTACAGGGGCGAGTTTGGGTCATGACATCTTGTTTCGAAGATATCTACCTCATCCGTGGACATGAGGGGTGCAGAAAGAACAGTGGTGGAAGGCACAGAGGACTGCATAGGGATAAGAGAAATTGGTGGAGCATCTTCAGCAGTCTCTATGGTCCTAGCCACCAATAGGTCAAGGGAAGAAGGGCTGGAAGTAGATAAAGGTAATAAACCATGGGTTGGAGAGCTGCCAGCACCCTCTGTAGGGGAATCAGCTACCATCAGAGATGGAGCAGCAGTTGGACTTTCCTTAGGAGGAGGGGGAAGAGCAATGCTCAAAAGAGAACTGAATTGAGGTAGATCCAAAGATAAGTAAGGAAGATACGGATTTAATCCAAAGGAAAGAGATGCAGGAATGCTTGGCCTTAAGGAGGGTACATTGAATGTAGGCCTAGGAAGTTGGAGTATTATCTGAATAGTCCTCATATTTTGCATTTGATCAACTTCAACTGAAACTGAGGGAGTTCTTATTGGAAGAATAGACTCAATAGTTGTTGCTGCAAAAGAAGAGATGTAAAGTAATGTCAAGTTTTAATACCAAAAATTTGATAAGGGAGAAACAGTAGAAGCATGAAAGAAATTACTTGTTTCAGAAGTGATAGCAGCAATAAGAGAGCTTCGAAAGGAATAGTGCTCAGCAATATGTTGCCTTCTTGCAGTTTCCCTTTAGATTGCATCAACAGCAACTGCTTTATCTCTTAAGAATTGCTGCTGCCGTCTCTTCTCAGCTCTCTTAAAGACAATTATGGCCTTAGAATGCTCTTGTTCTACTGCCTTAGCAGCTGCTTCATGAATAGGGTCTTCAACCAAATCAGAAGGAAAGATAGTCATCTTCCTTCTCTTTGTTCTTTGTACTGGTATTGCCTGTTCCTTCTCAATTTCTTTCTCTCCAATTTGGGATTCGGATTCTTCAGAAGTGAGTTCCTCTTCCACTACTCTGGCAGTTGTCTCATGAGTGGGATCTTGAACCAAGTCAGAAGAAGGGACGGTCACTCTTTTCCTTCTTTTCAGGGATGACTCTTGCTCTTGAGTTACCTCTTCTTCTTCTTCTTCTGCTTGAACCTCAGGTACTTCCTTTTCAGGCTCAAGTAAAAGTCTTATTTTCTTTTGTTGCTGTTTGCTTTTGAGAAGATTTAGAACTTGGGTTTTCTGAGGAGAATCTCCCTGTGAGGCACCCGCACCACCTTCACAAAAGAAGAACTAAAGATAAGGCTAAAAGCATTATAAAGAAGGCAAAAGGAGAAGAGACAAGGGTATATACCTTTCTTCGAGGCGGCCCGAGTAACTCTAGGAGGAGTTGAGGCAGCAGGAGTAGACTGTGTGGTAGCAAGTACAGGAACTGAAGTGGTAAGGACAGTGGAAGAAGTAACAACTCCAGCTCCTTTGGGCTTGGGCACATCCAACACCATCAGTAGGTCTTGAAGAGAAATGGCTAGGTATACTTCCATATTGGTCACCCACCAGTTGTGGTACCTCTTCAACATGTTGCCTTGAGGAAGAAAAGGGGTATACTCAAAATCGATCAAGTCCTATATAAACTTAGAAGTTGCCTCTTCTAGTCTGGACCGTCGAACTTTCAAATCCCTGGTGGTAAGACTTAGATTGGTGTTACTGCAGAGAGGTATTGGGACCCCTTGTGAGAAGCCAAATTGTCTGGTAAATTGAGCAGGACAGTAGGGCTCAGCAATGCATTTGTAAGCTCTGGGGCTCATGGTCCCAATGAATAATTCTCTAGGGATTAAAATAGAGGCCCATATGTCTTTGTGAGTAGGTGAAGTACAAAGCCTATCACTTAGGAAATTCTTCAACCAACATGGGCCAATGGTCATGGGTTCGAAGGGACGAAAGCAGTAGGAAGGAGGAGAAGCTGGAAGTTGGTGGAAGAAAGAGAAGTAAAAAGCAAAAGTAGAAGGATAAAGTGAAGCATTGGCTAGCCTCATGCCATCAGTAGGAGGGTTTGGTTCAAAAAATTTAAGGCATTTGGATTGTAACTTAGTAAAATAAGCAAAAAGCCAAAGCTGAAGAATCCAAAATTGCCCCCTTTGATTGGCATGTAAGGGTTTCTCACAGAAAAAAGAACAGGCTCTATATACGTGACCTAGAACGTATGGAGCTAAAGCCACAATTTTCTGTAAAACAAGGGCTTTGGCAAGAGGGGCAAATTCAGGCATGATTCTTTGAGAGGAGGTGCAGAAAAGGAACTTGCAAAGCCAATATAATAAGAAAGAAAAGAATTCCCTATCAGTCACAGGACCCTCCCTTCTATTCTCAGCCTTGACAAAGTCATTATAGGATGAGTTAAGAGAGGGGAGAGAAAAATGGACTGCTAGGTCAAGATAATCTGGTTCAATGGGGGTTCCAATGGGAGATAATCCTAATAGAAGACAAATGTCAAGAACGGTAAGGGCCATCATCCCACATCTGAATTGGAAGAAATTAAAAACAGAATTCCAAAAGCACAGGGCAGCAGGAATTAAGAAGGGGTCCTCTGAGATAGTTGACCTGGATAATCGGAGGGCATCGAGAAGGCAGAGTTCTTGAAGATCCAGAGTCCTATCAGGGACAACTCGATCATACCATTCTTGCCACTCCGGTCTCACTGTGCGCCAGCATCGGTGGGGGCGATTCGTCCTCTAGTTTCTCCAGTCAAGGCCACCTTTATAAAGGAGACAATGGTCTTCTAGACGAGGATATAGAGCTGGAAGCTCAGTAAGAATCTCCTTGAATATAGGCCCAAGCACATACTCTTGTTGCTCATGACGACGAGGGATGAAGATGTGTCCGTCGATGGCGCTTTTCTCCCCAGCCTTGTACTTTTCACATTCTGCATCAATGATCCTTTTCAAGACTACAGACGGGCTCGCACATTCTACGACTGGTACTTTCAATGAAGAAGAAGCCATTGATCGAACGCTTTCTCAAAAGACGAAGCTAAGAAAGGGAGTAGAGAGAAGTGGAAGATCGGTAGAGATAAAGGGTTTGTGTGTTAAGCGAGCAAGTGATTTCAGAGTACGAAATAAAAGGGTTTTAAAAGCCTTTGTGTCTGGAAAATATATCGCGTAAATTTGTTAAGTACTAAAAGTATGAATACGAAGAGTTTCCTTCAATATTGATACTTTTGGAGGGAAAAACACAGCCCAGATGTTGATGCCAGCTTCGAAGTAAAATATTTGGCTTCGAAACCAGATTTTGGCGCCAAAAATCAAATAACAATGGCTTCGAAACTACCAAGCCGGCTTCGAAGCACATTCCATACCTAAGGATGTAAGAATATTCAAGTATTTGTTTGCTTCAAAAGGATTGAAGACCTGTTTTAAGTTTCTCAATAAAAGTAATGTCTTTCGAAGTAAAACTTGAGACCCCTTAAGGATGGGAATTGGTATTCGAAATATCAAAACCAATAGTTGGTTTGTATACATATAGACAGAGATTGTCTTTTGAACTAAAAACAGCATGGACTGTTCTTCGAAGCAAAAATAGTCAATTTAAAATTGGTTGATCATACTAACCATGACCATATGTTGGTTATGATTAAAACAAGCTTTAAGGGGTAAGATTATTAAATTCGAAGCACTAATTCTAAACGAAAATCAGCAAAAATTGTTAACTATATTCCATAAATTGGAAATGTTCATTGTTGGTTCGTTTTAGCGTTTCATTTAAAACGATTGAGTCCAAATTCGAAGGATAAGATTGTTCAGTTCGAAGCCCTGAATTTGCTTTAAAGACAAATGAGGACAAGATCAAACCATACCAAACAAAGAAAAGTCTTAGTGGTATTAAAGCAAAAGCAATTACATCGAATGACCCTATTTGGGTACAAACTCAAGCTCATAAAAATAGGGAATGGAATAAATAACAAGATCATGAAATTTAGTCCAACTATGATCAATGAATTTTTGTTCTTTCTTTATTCTATCCTCTATTTTTTCTAACATTGGCTGCATGAGTTGATGTGCTCTCACTTCGTAAAAGAACTCTTCAGCCTTTATTTCGAATGCTGTTTCTCTCAATCCTTGTTCCAATTCGTCTATATCCAAGTTATCCCAGTACGCAGAATCTTTATTCTTGAAATCATCGAATTCTTCAATGAAGTTCTCTGCTTCGTACTGGGCATGAACTCGAAGGGACGAGAGTTGGTCTAAAGATTGTGAGGTGGCCATAGAGGTCCGATGCCAGTGGAGAAGCAATGGAAGTTAGTTCAAAAACATGTGAAGCTCTGCTTGGACGAGGGAATTGAGGACATGACCCCAAGTTAGAATATCACAAGCCCATCGAAGGTTCTTGAGAGGGACTTCGTCCTCAAGAATATTGAAGGGCAAGTGAGAGAAAGCCGCGAGCAAAAGTTGAGATTGCTTCCGCTCAGCTGGATTAGGGAAAGGTAGAGGCTTGTAAGGTGGAAAGACCTTATCCGCGGGGAGGGCAAGCCTCAGTCTCTCTGTCTAGCAAGGATTTGGCAGAGGAGAAGGTGTGGATGCTTCTATTTCAGGAGATGGAGCAAGGGCAGAAGGAACAAGGGCATTAATATAATCGAGTCAGTTAGAAGAACAAATCTTTGCCTTCTGGGCTAAGAATGATGGATTGTACCCTTGTGCCTCTTCTAGGCGTCGGGCGGCGTGCACTATCTTTGTAGGCATGGAGGATGTATACCATGCCACAAGCAGATTCTCCTCCAAACTGCGTTGACGGTCAATGGGCACGTAGGGATAGACCACCGAGCTTCGTGCATAAGAAGGGAACTCTAAAGGGTTAGTAAACTCGACAAAGTGATAGTTGATTCGTTCCCTCAAAACACAAGCCTCAGGTTTGGACCAGCTTGTCCAGTCAGAAGCCCCAGAAGAGGAAGAAGTTGCAACCTTATCCCATGCAGAGGGTTGTGAAGAAGAACTTCCCATGTCTATATTTGCGACTTTCTGAATCAAAGGATTGAGAGCAGTTTGTTCGTAGTCCAAGGGTGAGTCAGAAGAAGAACTTCCCATGTCCATATTTGTAAGTTTCTGAATTGAAGGATTAAGGGCAATATGTTCGAAGTCCAAGAGTTGATAATTTGCAAAGGCATCCATGACCTGAATATAGAAAGGTGGGTAAAGGTGGCTAATTAATGCATGGAGGTTCTTTCGAGGGAGAACAACATCATCATATGACTTTTCGTGTACTCGATCAATGGAGGGGAAAATTGATTCGGCCATAAAAAATGTATCAGTCTGTTCGAATACTAAGGTGGTGGGGGTGTTCAAAAGATTGAAGGAGATTTTAATGCAGATGATGAATGACAGTTGCATTTCTGGGAAAATGCAAAACCCATGCACGTTCTAAGACGTGGGAAAAAGACCTTGATCTACTAATATCACCAAGTATTGGGTATATTAGTGCGGGGGGTAATGTTGGCTACGTATTTTGTACAAGCCAATTACAATTCGACGTGTGGCAAAATAAGGATAATATAGGAAGATTATTCAAGTCTTCGATCTTGATCGTACACGTGGCAGTTAATATTGGTTATTACGAGATCTGAGTAGTAGTGGATCAACAAAGAGATGAAAGGTGATGTGGCTTCAACGGTTACTCACATTTCAAATTCAAATTTAGGAGGGAAGCCTAACTGCAAGTAATGGCGTAATGGAGCTAATCTTGAGGCAACATGATCAGCGATCATGGAGGAGCAGTTCGACGGTTAGAAATGCAGTTCGATGGTCATCCTTGAGCAGTATAAATAGCAGAGAAGGCCCCAGAAAAAGCCCCCATACTCAGATCCAAAAAACCAGTCTTATTATACTTATTTTCCTTTCCAGTTTTATATTTTCAGCCTTACATTTCCTGTACTTTAAATTCCTGTATTGCACTTCGTTCATAGGAGTAGTTTCAAATAGATTGTTACTGTAAACCTCTACGAGGCTAAGTTTAGATCATTGTAAGTTTTTCATTTTAATGAAATACTTCAACTGTTCTTCATTTAATTGTTATTTTGCTTAATTCTCCTAAATCAAGCCACCAGTAAAAGTCCTCTTCATTGAGGCTGAAAGAACTAAAACACAATCGTCTGATAATTGGTTGTCAATTAATTTTCTGTAAGGACTGATTGATCCTTGCTGGCACGCTCGCAATTACAATAATAACCTTCGAAAGTCAAAAAGCCAACAATCACATCATCAATTAGTATATTAATCAGTGCACTAATTAATACATATTGCATTATTCCTGAAAATCACCACAAAAGACATTACACAGTCATTAAACCAAATGTCTCATTAAGAAATTGTTTGGAAAATAGTTTTGCGGCTAAAGTATCAAGTGAAAGTATAAAAAATGCTTGGGAATGATTATTTTATTTTTTACCCAGAAAATGTGCAAAAGTATAAAGAAATACTTGGTTATCATTTTTCAAAAACACTTTTCAGAAAATTCTACTTTCTTATTTTTCGTATTTTTTTGTTTTTACTGAATTTTTTGAATATTTTGAGCAATTTTTTTAATTTTTAGACATACCTAACATAAATATACCTAAAAAGTAAAAAAAATTGAAAAAAACCTTTTAAAAATTCACTAAATATCAAAAATACAAAAAAAATACGAGAATTCAGTGCATTTTTTTGTATTTTTATGTATTTATTAATTTTTAAAAATATTTTTTCATAAATTTTTTACTTTTTTAGATACATCTATTCACGCGGAAGTAGCAAGCAGATGAAAAACATGAATTATGAAATCAAAGATGACTCAAATAAACAGAATTGGAAAGCACTTAAACCAAATTTATTTGATCATAAACATTAAAACTTAAATACATAAATATAGAAAATAACTTACAATTACAATTGTAGCAACTGCAAGGATCTTAATTAGGTTACAAGACGGGAGATGATGATTCTCACTCAGAGCTTTCTGGTTTTTCTTAGAACAATGCTGTGTTTTCTAAAAATTCAAGAGTACCGAGTGATTCTAATTGATTACAATATATAGGAAAAGAAAACTAACTATGCAGCATGTGACTTGGTTGATTGATGAAGGTAGCTGGCAGCATTGAAGACTGAGCAGAGCTGTCGGTTGCTTTCGGTGGAGTGATTAGACGAATATGCAGCTTTAACAAAAGTTGATTGAGTGAATAGTGATGGTGAATAGTAAAAGTGAACAGTAACTTTTACTATTTATCACTTTTGGTGGAACACATGAATATAGGAATCAATATAGATACAAAATATCAGCTTTTCTCAAAAGAATATTGATTGAAGCTATTTTGTATTTATAGGGAATCCTATGTTGATCAGGCATATGGGTCCTGAGCATCTTGGAACTCGGATCTGCCATATGAGATGGGTTGAGTAGTTGATCCTTCAGAAGATTGTGACTGTCTGAACTGTCTTCTAATTTTCTGAACCGGTTGATTGAGCTTCTTCAGCTTGATCTGTTAATTGGCGGGCTAACTGGAGCAATTCATCTCTGGATAACTTGGGCTTGACCTTTGATTTAGCTTTGGGCTGAGCAAGAGGTGAAATGGGCTTAGCCTTAGCTTTGGACTCCTTAGCTTTGGACTCCTTAGCTTTGGACTTTGATTTGGGCCGTGAATGTTCCTTGGGCTGGGCCGGAACTGCAGGAACTTTGGGTTTAGCCTTGGATTTTGACTTGGATGATTTGGGCTTGGAACCACTAGAAGAGGGGCTTCCAAGATTGATTGGAGGAAGACTGGGCTGACTTCCTTGACTGATTGCAGTAGTTGGATTTTGCTGGGTCTTGATCATAGAAGGAGTTGGAGCACATTGATCAATGGGGAATTCTTCTTGAACAATTTCAAAAATTCGGGGCACATTGTACTTAGGCCACCATTTGACTGAATGTTGACGGGTGATTATGTTGTCATCAATTCCATAATGCCATTTAAATATCCATGGGAGTTTATATTTGGATATAAAAATTAACAATGATGGAAATTGTCTTTGATGAGTGGTGAATGGGTAAACAGAGGAGAAATAGTTAACTAGTTCAATGAGATCACGAGGAAGGATGTCTGAAATGACACCATAATGAGTCCACCATCTCAGAAACCAGGTAGGTAATTCAGATTTGAATTTCTGATCAAAGGAGATGAACCAAGAGTGACTAAAAGTTTCATTTTGGTACAAGAAGATCTTGAACCAAGCATCAACATAATCATGGTAATTGTACTAAATAGAGTGACCAGGTAAATCTCGAAGCTGATAAGGAGGACCCCATTCAGCTTGGGAAACAATACTGTGAATGTAAATGGAATGATACAGAACCTTGCTAGCATAGGTTCGATCATAAATTGGTTTGATCAAGACTGATTGATGATGGATCAAAATATCTTTGTAATAGGTGAGTGTTTTCTCTGGATGTGAGAGGATGAAATGGCATCCAGAGCCAAAATGGGATTTAGCAATTTCATGGATTACTTGGCCTTTAGGGTGACTGGGTTCTATATAGAACAGATTAGTAGTGTGTGATTTGGTATAATCAGATCGAGATGACCTGACTGGGTTAGCAGGGAATGGAGTAACTGAGACTGATTGGCTTGAAGCAAAAGGATCAGTAGCCAAAGCAGTGGAGTAATTAGGCCTGGGGATATTACCAAGGATTTGGTAACGGTTGATCATTTGAATGGGTTGAGGGTATTGTCCTACTAACTCCAAAGGAGGAGGAACAAAAGGTTGACTAGAAGGAACCAAAGCCTTAGAAGGAGGCCTTGGGCGAGACATCTGTTAAAGCAAGAAACAATGATTAGTAGCAGAGATTAACAACCAGAGAGAAGATCTAAATAATTCTGGTAATAATGTAAATGATTGTAATAATCATGTCGCAGAGTACGACGGGCTTTAATCTGATGGTAATTGATGTATTGGGCTCTTTTAGTAGTTGGTCGAGCTGATTTGAGACGGTTAATACGGTGGTTAACTTGGTGGATCAGGGTTTGGTAATGGGTAATTTGGGTTTTTAAATATGGAATATGTGGAGTAGCACTCATCCCTTACCCCCCTGTAAAAATTCCCGGGTGAGAAAATCAGGCAGGGAATTTTGACAACCAGGTATATAGGTAATATCAAAATCAAAAATACTTAAAATAGATTGCCAACGGGCAAAAATCTGTTTACTAGCAAGATTTTGAACATCCTTTTCCAAAACATATTTAGCAGATTTGCAATCAACACGAAGTAAAAATTTTTGGTTTAAAATATCATCTTGAAATTTTTGAATACATAAAACAGTAGACAAAATCTCTTTTTTAATAGTACTATAATTTAATTGTGCTTTATTCCAGACACCAGAATGATAACGAACAATTTGTTCAGGTGATTGAGGAGTGACTTTCTGAAGTAGGATGCCACCATAACCAATATCAGAAGCATCGTTTGAATAATTTTGAATGAGTTCTCAGTAGGAATACCAAGACAAGGAAGAGACTTAACATATTGTTTGACTTGTTGAACTACAGCAGTATGAGTAGGAGACCAAGGAGGAGGATTATCCTTTAACCTATCAAACAGAGGTTGACAGATTTTCCGAAGATCTTTATAGAATTCAGCAATGTAATTGAGAGAACCTAAGAACCTTTGTAATTGAGTTTTATCAAGAATTTCATCAGGAAACTTGGAAGCAAACTCAATAGAGCGACTAATTGGAAGAATAGTATTATGGTGAATGTCGTAACCTAAAAACCTAACTTTAGTTTGAAACAATTTAATTTTAGGAGCAGAGATGACTAAACCATGACTTTTAATTGTATAAAAGAATGCAGTTAAGTGTTTCCAATGTTCACTAATTGATTTTGAAAAAATTAATATATCATCAATGTAAACAATTGAAAAATGGCTAAATGGGTTAAATATGTCATTCATTATGTTTTGAAATTCACTAGGAGCATTTTTTAAACCAAATGGCATGACATTCCATTCATATTGACCAAAAGGTGTATTAAAAGCAGTTTTGTATCTATCTTTAGGATGAATTTGAATTTGCCAGAAACCACTTTTTAAATCAAATTTACTAAAAATAAGAGCTTGACTAAGTCGTTTAATTAAATCTTTTTTATTGGGAATAGGATATCTAATCCATTCTAGAACAGCATTTAATGGTTTGTAATTAATAACTAAGCGAGGAACACCTCGTTCTAATTCAGCATTTTTATTGACATAAAAAGCAGGACAAGACCATGGGGATTTACTAGGACTGATAATTCTATTTTTTAATAATTCATTAATTTCTTTTTTACACATTTCTAATAATTCATGATTCATTTGAATAGGTCGAGATTTAGTAGGTATTTGTCGTTCATTAAAATTCTTAATATATGGTAAAGTAACTACATGCTTTTTCCTATGCCAAAATGCAGTAGGTAAAGATGAACAAACAGTTGATTCAAGTTTTAATTTAAAATCACTAATTTGAGAAATTAGAACTGGGTCAGTTAACTGTTGATCAATTCTTTTATAATTAATTTCTTCTTTAAGAAAATTAATGTGTCGGGTTAATCTATTAATAGTATGAGAAATAGAACAATCTTGTAATTGATTTAATTCTAACATTTCAGGTGGAAATAAGAATTTAAATGTGACAGGTTGTCCTAAAACATGAGTAGTTATTCCTTCACTAGAAGTGGTAAAAGGATATAACAAAGATATGAATGGTGTGCCTAAAATAATTCTATCAGTCATATTTTTAACTAAAACAAATGTGGTTTTAAAACAAACATTATTTTGACAAACATGCACTTTAGGTAACTTGTATTTAATATGCATTTTACTACCATTAGCAGAGGTTAATTTCTCTTGACATTTTTCATAATATTTAGTGGGAAGTAATCCTTCTTGAATGCAATTTAAATCAGCACCAGTATCAATTAAAGCAACTAATTCTAATTCAAAATCTTCAACTATGATTTTAATTCTTGAGTACCATTTTTGCATATAGATTTTATTGAGTAAATTTAATCGTTTATCTTCAAGGTTAGTAGATTGAGGTCGATTATCAAATATGAGTTTAGCTGGATTAGTATGATCAGAATCAGGATCAGAATTATGTTCAGATTCATGAGGTGATTTTGGATTAGGTTGGAAATTATTTAAATTTTGATTAAGTTTGAGATTAATGATTTCATTTTCTAATTTGTTATCTTTAGATTGGAGATCTCGGATAGTTTGTTTAATTTGATTGATTTCAGATTGTAAATCTTGAAGGGTAACTTCTTTAGTTTTATTTTTAAATTTTTCTAAGGTCTTAGATAAACTAATAATGGGTTTATTAAACTTATGTTTAGTATCCGATTGAAGTAGTAAAGCTTTTAATTTATCAATATATTGTTGTTTTAAATTAGGATCATCTAATTTACTAATTAAGTCAATTAAAGTAGATTCTTCTTGAGTATGTTTGGTAAGAACAGAAATTTGTTAACTGGTTTACAACAAACATCATTACATCCTAAGGTAATTTGATTATCAGAATCAGAATTATCACTATTAGAAGGGGAATTAGATGTAGATGGAGGAACAGAAGAGGAATCATTATCAGATTGATTTAATTGAAAGATTTCAAATAACTGAATTTTGGATTCTTGGAGTTGGTTAACTCTATCTTTTAGTTTTTGTTTTTCTTTACATTTATTAGCATAATGACCTTTTTGACCACAATTATAGCAGGTAATATCTTTATTAGATTTCGGATGTTATTTAGATTTATGATGTTTCTTCTTGGGTTTGGTATAAAATTTATCATTGGATTTGGAAGGTGAATAAGGCTTTTTGTATTTATTATAATATTTGGATTTATTTTTATGTTTAGAGTATTTATGTGATTTCCTACGAGAGGGTGCAACAGGAGGTAATCCATATTGTTCACAGAAATTTCCTAATTCATATTTAGCTTTATGTTTATCTTTAGTAGCTTTTTGACTAAGTTTAAGATCAATACACATTTTTAATCCTTCTTTTTGAATAGTACTAATTATATCACCATATGTTAAATTATCATATTCTATAACACCAGTAGGTTGACTAAGAACATCGCGAATTTTATGAGCAAATAGACTAGGTAATCCATTAATAAATTTTTCTTTCCAAAATGATTTAGTACAGTCTTCTCTTAACATTACTCGAGAGGTAAATACATCTTTATACCAGCGAAAATCACTTAAGGTTGGACAAGTAAGGTTACTAAGTTGATCATGTATGCGAGAATAAATATTAGTGGGTGTACCTATGAAATGTCTAACAATAGTATAGATTAAGGCATTAATACCATCAGGGTGGCAACATCCAATATTTTCATCAAAAATAGGTAAACCATTATCATCGGTTTGATTAGCATATATTATAGATTCGCGTTGGGTTTCAGTTAAATATTTTTCCCACCAAGATTTGAGCATACCAGTGAACCCAGAAGTAATTAGAGTAACAATTTCAGATTGAGAATATTGGGGATAATTGGAGAGATAACTATTAGAAACCATAGATAAATGATTTAATTTTTGGAGAATTTGATCTTCACTAAGACCATCTATATTCCATTCGTATAATCGTTTAGCAGAGACAGAAAATTGATTATTGAGATTAGTTTCTTCGAATTGAAGATCAGGAGGTGTAGGTTTTGTATACCAATTTTTAGTAGTTTGGGGATTAACTTTGGGATAATGAATTTTTGTAAGATGAGTAGATTGGAATTGTTGAGCTAATTCATTTATGTCATTATCAGTGTCAGATTGAGTAGAAGTTGGATCCATATCAAATTGTTGATTTAGAACAGTAAGACCTTTATCTTTAGAAGGTGAAGCATTATCTTTAGAAGGTGAAGTATTATCAGTTGTAGATAATTTAGTGAATAATTTTTCAATAGCTTGGACAGTAGAATGATCATTAGTTACTAAACTAGTTCTTTTAGAACGATTAGTGGGTAGGTTAAGTAAAGGTGAATCTAAAGGTTGTTTAGAGGATGAAGTTTGGACAGTTTCTAAATTAGTTTCTATTTTGTCTAATTGTTTACCAATTGTGCTTAAACATTGATTAGTATAATTATTTTGTTCAATGACTTTTTTAATTTCATTATCATTACCAGGTAATTTGAAAGGTGACGCAGGGATTTCGGAACCTTGTTGATGAAGAAGTATTTTTTCTAAAGGAGGATGACTAGAACTAACAGAAGTGGTGGCAGAAGTTTTCCATTTATATTTTGTGATTGTATTAAGCTGTTTGTAATATTTGTCAACATATTCTAATAAAGGTAATTCAAAACCATATGCAATCATAAAATCATACCATTGTCTAGAAATTTGAGACATTTGAGCAGAATTATATTTAGCATAGTAAGCATGTCGTTGAGCTCTATTGGGTGTTGATTTAAACTCAATAAGTAATTTGTCAAGATTAGGAGTAAAGTCTTTTTTAATTGCCATTAATTGAGGGTTGACAGGTGGTGTAAATTCGTCAAAATCAGTTTGAGTTGGAGAATTAGTAGAAGCAACTTCTTCCTCGGGGAAATGTGTGTGGGCAGAATAAACAGGTTTACTAATTTGGAAAGTTGTAGAATTATCAATTCCTTTCAATTTATGTTGAGTTGAAGGACCAGTGGTTGGTCCAAGATTTAATCGACTATTTTTTCTAAATAAAGGAGTATTAAATATTTCGTCTTCAGTTTCAATTTCAGTAGGGACACTAGATGTACTATGTCTAGAGGATTGACTACGATTGAATTTAATGCTAACAGAACCATCATTGTATTGTTGAATATCTTGGATGTCTTGTTCTGAAGATTGTTGTTGATTATGTTTGTAATTTTCATTAACAGTAATCCATTGATCGGGTAAATCTATATTTTTCCATTCAATCATTTGTGGGACATTAATATGTGATTCATGAGTATCACTACTTTGAATTAGGAGGGTTTTATCTCGAGGACTTTTATGCAAAGCATGAACATTTAGATTAGTTTGCATGCACTTATAATGAACACGATATATTAAAGCAATATTATGAACTTTTTCTTTCATGTTAGTAAATGAACCATGTATTTGAATATTTAATGTTAATGCATCTAAAATATGTGGATCTCGTAAACTTAGTGTAAAATCAGGAAAGCAATTAAAATGTACTGGACCTTTATGAAGACCAGTTTCCATCATACCCATTAAGCTATCATTGTAATTGAGGAAACGAGCATCTCTTAAACATAATAAAACAGAGGTATTTTTACCAACTATGGTTAATGGATTAACACCAACTTGAATTAAACCAATATGCATAAAATTGTAACCATTATTTAAATGTCTTTTAATTAATTTAGCATCAAATAATCTACAGGTTTCTCGGGGTTTTTCTAAAGCATAAACTTGTTCAATTGTTTTAACATGTAATGCAACTTTAAAAATATTCTGTAAAAAAGTAGTTTTATAAATTTCTTTAATTTGCAATTTTGGTATATTCCATCCTGTATTAATGTGATCATTTTGTATTTCAACATCTTCTTCATTTATTACTAATCCTTGATTAGGTATGGAGGACAACGTAGTTGACCTAGAACTGGCTGATGAGTTACTTCTAAATAATCGATTCATTGTTCTTGTTAATTAATCAGTTTTACAGATATCTTAATACAGACCCTATTCTAGTTAGGTTATCACAGACCAAAGAGGTTTGAGTACAGACCCTATTCGAAATGTCCAACACTGCCTAACCCTAAGGACTTACTCTGGACAGGGGTTGAAAGTGGGTGACTTAAACCTGGTGGATGGACCCAGACTGATCTCGTGGGTGATTAAGAGGAATTGAAAACCAGATTAATCAAGAAAACAATAGAAAGGATTAATTAGAAGAAACAAAGCAGTTAGAAACAGGATACAACATAACATAGCTCTGAATAAGGTGCATCTAAAAAGGATTAATTTTTTACTTTTTAGATATATCTAAATAAGGTGCATCTAAAAAAGTAAAAAAAAATTTTAAAATTTTAAAAATATTCACTAAAAACAAAAAATACGAAAATCAAAAAATTTAATTCAAAAAACTCAAACCAAACACAAAATAAATTTTTTTTTAATATAGATTTTTGGCTAAAATCTCATCTTCCTAACACAGTGATATTTTGAGAAACTCGTAAAAAACTAATTTTTTAGTTTTTTTTACTTTTTGATGACTTTTTTTAACTAAAAAAGTTGAATTTTTTTTTTTTATTTTTTTAATGTCAAAAAGTTAAAAAACTAAAAAACGGACTGTTTTAACTTGCTGCCAAAAGAACCCCACAGTCGGTGGTTTCATGGTGAATTACAAAAGTTTGCCCTCGTAATAATTCAACTTCTACACTGACTTTTTAATTTCCTTTGTAACAAAAATTATAAAAGTTTTTTTCCCATGCCAAAATTCAAACCTGGAAACCTACCCTCACAAGGGAGGCATGGACTTTGATTGCAGAAGATTTGTGTTTTGAAAAGTTGGTAAAAAAATAATATTTTTAACTTTTTTAGTATTTTTCTGAGTAAAAAATGTGAGAAGTGATATAACCTAAAATGGGTAAAGAGTTAAAAGTTGACTTTTTTTTTGCTTTTCAAAAAACCCCTAAGTAGGTCAATATGATATTAAATAGCATCAATTGGATGAACTTTGTATTTTAAACTAAGAAAATTGCAAATCTAGTGACTTTATAATATTTTTTTGTAAATTTATGAAAAAAATTACAACTTTAATTATTAAAATTGATAAAATTAATCACTATTTTTTTTTTTTTTGGAAACATGCACTGTGATAAATGCAGCTTGGTTAGTAGAGAACGGGTCAGACGGATCCAAGTGTTCCACGGGCAAATTATCCTTAGTTCCTCATACTTGACCTACAACAAGTCCAATGAGAAGGTACGAAAATGGGAGTGGTTCCTTCTCGTGAACCCTCCGACGATTCCGTTATATTGAACGTGATTTGGATAGTAAAGTAAAGAAAGTTGGAGGTCGAGAGAGAGAGAAAGAAAGAGTTACCTTCCTCAAGCGTCCTACCGAAGCTTCCTTATATCTCCTGCTAATCATTTCCTTACCTATTCATGCTGTCCCATTGGTCGAAAGCTTTATACCTATCTGTCGTTAGCCATGGTTGTCTCGTCCCCCCTCGTAGTAAGAGGTATTGTTATATTAAATGCCTGATGTATGGCATCAATAACTCTGCAGAATCTTTGTCTGCCACGTGACTAGCCCCCTACCTGACACATGCCGAAATGCTACTGGGCTTGGGCTAGTATTGGCTCCTCTGACCCCTTATTGGGCCTGATGTTGGGCCTTACTTGTTGGGTTTTACCCATATGACTGTTTGAAAAGCTTAAGACGATCGTGGATTGGGCCTTGCCTGGGCCATGGGTTGTGTTCTCCTGTGCTATTCCCATTACACTGAAATGCAAATTTTCCTTTAAACTACATCATTCCAAAAAATTATTTCAATTCGCCTTTGCACTCCTTATATATATATATATATATATATGGGTTCGTTTGGGAAGTAAGTTGGTTTTTTGTTTTTTTGACTTTTTTAGTCTGGGACTAAATAGCCTCGTCTGGAAATGACTTTTTGACTTTTTTAATTTTTGTGAGAGAAATAATGTAATGATTATGGGTTAAATGTTATGTTTTGCCCTATAGAACTAAAATTTTATTTTATTTTATAACTATTTTAACAAAAAAAAACCTCCAAATCTAACTTTCTAAACATGCCCTACATATATTTTTTGAGGTCTTCCCCTTTTTGTTTTTTAATTTTCCTGACAAGCTTGTTTAGGACTTGAGAAGCCTAAATGAGCTAATGGGCCAATCTACAAGTTTAGGCGTTGTTTGGAATGATCTAAATAAGTGCACTTTTTGACTTTTTATGAAATATGGGTTGAGTTTGGGTTGGGTTTGAAGTGATGTGTTAGAGAGGTGATGTGATTTAAATAAGATGATGTGACTTAAATAGTATAGTGACTTTTTGACTTTTTATCTTTTTTCAAGCATGCCAAACTTGGCCTTAGTTAGTGGGGATGGTATTCGAGTTTATTTTTATTTTTTTAAAATTTTATTATTTTTTGAGAGGATCGGGTCAACAGACTAAAGGGTTGTTTGGGATGATCTAAATAAGTGCACTTTTTGTCTTTTTACGAAAAGATGTACAGAAAAGTAGAGAGGTGATGTGATGGAAAAAAGATAAAAAGATAAAAAGATGGATTATATAGGGGATGCCAAACCACCCCTAAATCAAGTTATCCTTCGGTAATAAGCTTTCTTTTAGTTAATTTTTTAATTTTCTGTTATTTTATCTTAAGTATAAAAGTTTGATTGGTTAGGCTTTTTTGATTTTTTTAATTTTTGTGTAAAAAAAAGTGAAATTATTATAGTTTGGATGTGATATTTTATTTTATTATTTTTTATTCTATTTTATTTT
The DNA here is from genome assembly GCA_030407325.1 of Camellia japonica. NCBI lineage: Eukaryota > Viridiplantae > Streptophyta > Magnoliopsida > Ericales > Theaceae > Camellia > Camellia japonica. The sequence goes on along the minus strand of JAPPVO010000003.1, from coordinate 32,421,443 downwards.
TTTTGACTAATTTAACCAAAGAAATCCATTGCCAAACAAAGCTTAAGTCTCATTTGAGGAGGTAACATTTTAGTTTAAAAATCAAAAAATTATTAAAAAAATAAAAAAGATTCAACAAATTATATAAAAAAGTCAAAAAATTTATTTATTCTCTATTTTTTTGCATTTTTTTTTTCTGTAAAAAATAAAAAATCTAAAATATACTAATTTTTGTTATCTTATATTTTAATCAAAATATTTTAAAATTTTATTAAAATAACGTATTCCCAAACCCAATCGAAAGCGGTCGGGCATACGGGCCGAATGCTGACCCTATTACAAGCCCATGCTCATAAACCCTTCGAACAGCCCTCCCTCCGCCTCTACCCACACAACACTCCACTCTCTCTCTCTCTCTCTCTTCTCTCTCCCAGAGGACAATGGCGGCGAAAAGAGGAGGAGTATCTCTGCCAGAAAGACGAGACAAGAAGAGAAGCGACGAAGGAGTTATCTCTAGGGTTTCGTCAACAATCTCTGAGTCTCCCATCATATACCAAAGCAAGCGAGTCGCCTCCGACGCCGCCTGCGTCGCCAAGAAGCTCCTGAAGAGCACCGGCAAGGCGGCGTGGATCGCCGGAACCACCTTGTTGATCCTCGTGGTGCCTCTCATCATCGAGATGGACCGCGAGCAACAGCTCAACGACCTCGATCTTCAGCAAGCCAGCTTGCTCGGCACCCCTCCTCCCATGATCTCCGCCCCCCAAAACTGAAATACAAATTGTTCGATCAAAAAAGGTGCCTTTTTGAGGTCAGATAAATCGATTTCGTCATTGTGTTTCTAGGGTTTAGTGCGATTCCTATTTTTGGAATTTGGGTTTTATTGTGTTACTTACTACTACTATTAATGTGTTGAGCAATAAGTGTTTCTAGGGTTTACTATTTTGTAATAATGGTTTATCAATTTAGTGTGTTCTGCTGATTGAATGTGTTGCATTGTATTGAATTTATGTGGCTTGGCTGGAAAATACATTAATCAATCTAATTGGGAATTTAGGATTAATTTTTATAACATTGTTTTGAAGTTGATTAGAAAATCTACTCTCTTAAGTAGAGATGGACTACTTCCTCAATAAACCCGATAAGCTACTACTGTCATTGTCTTAATTCAGTCATTTTGGTCATTGAGTTGCGATGCACTTTGATTATGGCCTTCCAAGTCTGTATTAACACCAAAAACTAATTTGATTCCTGAACTACCCAAAAATACATATGCTAACGGCCTTGAACAATAGATGCTCACTCTAATTGTTGAAAATCCATGGAAACTTTCCCTCGACTAGTGAATATGTATAAATCTATTAGAGGATATATGTTCTTGTTTGGAGGTTGTGGTTATTGGCACCTTAATTAATTGGGATGGTAAGTTAACTTTATGATCCTAGATTACTCTTCCTTGTGTCCTGACTCCTGAGCGATCAGCCCATTAACTGCTAATGTTTTAACTGTCAGTAACGATCAGCAATGTCATCACCACAAGGCACACAGTATTCTTGACAGGTGTTTGTCGGACAACTGCATTAATTTGGTAAAATTGTTTCCTCTTGCTGTTTAGCTTTTATAATAATTGGATGTTTCTGCTTTTCTCTTTGGGGTTGGTAGCTTGTTTTGTTGGACTTATGGAGAGGAAATCCTGTATTGTATTATCTCCTCTCATTTGAAGGGTTTTCGAAAGAGGATCAAAGAGTAGGGGTGAATACGGTCCGGATTGGTTCAGTTCTGAGAAAATTCAAGAACCAAATCGATTTTATTGGTTCTGTGATTTTGAAAATCAGACCAAATCATTACACTTGTAAAACCGGACCAGAACCAAACCGAAATAACGGTTCGGTTGCGGTTTGGTTCACGGTTCAAAAAATTTCTATTTGTAAGAATAAATTGTTAATATCAACAAAATAATTACTCAAACTGATTATATTTAACTCATGATAAAAACTAATAATATTAAGGTATTATTCAACATTACATATTTATACCATCCTAATATTATTAAAATTGCAAAAAACCAATTAATAAAAATAAAACTTGATATGATAATAACCATTACATACTATTGAAATTTGAAATCATTTAATCATCCAAAAGCATTTAAAAACATTCTAAACATTGTAAACAGTGAATTTATGAAGGACTACGGCTGTTTATTAAATATTATATATATATATCTTTTAAAAGTTGGTTCGGTTCGGTTCGATTCGAACTGTGATTTTTTTCATAAAATTTATTAACCGAATCGTTTTTATGGTTCTTAATATCGAAACTGAATCGGTTCTTAATAGAACCTGAGAGGGAGATTTATAATCTGACTTTGGGCCGTGGTAGAAGCTGGACAGATTAGGATCGAGCATGTTGGGCCGAGCTAATTTGGGCCTATCCAGAGTGGGTTTTGCCTGGTTGAGGCTCGGGCCCTTGTTTAGGCCGAGCTAACTTGGGCTTCCCCAGAGTTGGTCTTGCTCGGTCGAGGACTAGATTCGAGGTTTAGGTCTCGTGTTTGGACCGAGCTAATTTGGCCGAGATGATCATCTGCTAGCTCAGGTTTTAGGGGAGCACGTTTAGCTCGGTGTGAAGAGTCTTCTGAATGCCGGCTCGGCCTGTCTTGAACTTGGCTTTGCCGGAATGTTATTGAGCCCGGTTGTTATGGGGCTCGGCAAGTGAAGCACTCGGGCTCGTTATGCAGCACGGTCGTGAGAAGACGAGGTGATGCCACCGGGCTGCCGAGCTCCCGATGATGTAGTCTGGCGGTTTGGTTAGGTGGTGTCCGCTGAATTTGTGCTGGCAGATGGGAAAGCAGCTCCACGTGTCAAGAGACTAATGGGAGTAGATTTGAGTGCAGAAAGTATATAAGCATGACTGCGCCTCCCATGCGAGGGATGGAACATCATTTGGTGAGAAACACTCATTGTGATATCTCTCTCTTGCTCTCTCTCTCCTTGAGTGTGTGTGCTAACTTGATCGTCGGAGGGGTTTTCCGGCCACACACCGCCGGGTAACTCACCGCCATTGTGCTCGCAGGTCGATCGGATAGACAAGGAGCTTGGACAAAAGGAGTACGGGCACAGCAGAATATTTGCTCCCCGTACAATTGGCGCCGTCTGTGGGAAACTTGATAGACAAAACCTTGTCTTCCAAGCTCATCTGATCGCTTTCCATGGCGAACAACGACGAAATACCGTTGTCTGCCATTGACGGTGTTACCCTGGAATCAGCTAGACGGAGAGACGGACTCCTCGCCGTTCCAAACATGGCGGACCTGGAGACTTCCCCAGGAGGACATTCAAGAGACGCGCGTGATAAGCGCGCTAGAAGTTTTGGTCACTCGCGGAGCCCAGACGGACACCGGCGGTGAAGAGAATCGCACGCTAGACGTCTGGAGCACAAGTTAAGGGACCAACACGCTGTCATTCGAAGAATGGCGGCAGAGATGGAAGCTCTCAAACGGCATGTCAAAGGAAAGGGTGTTGCTGGAGTGAGAGACCACAGTGAGTGCACTTAACCACGCCGTTCAGGCAGTCAAAGCCAGCGGCACACTCCCTCACTTTCTATCACCAGAAGTTACAAGGTTGGAGATTCCGACTCGCCTGTAGAGAAGTCTAGCGCACAAGATAGTACCTATCAACCCTCACGTCCGGCGACGACGTCGAGATATTCCTACTCTGCTTGCTCAGAGGACTTGCGGGTAGTCTTGAAGGAGTGGGCTCGCTGGCGAGAGACTCAAAGGGTGCCGGCGCTTCAGCGGCTATCTTACGGGGGTCACGCCAGTGAAGAGGTCATAATGCCACCACCCCACCCAGCCGTGCCTTTCCTTCTAGACACAGATTTGGCGAGGCTGAATGCCACCCGCTTCTCCCTTGAGATAGAAACCACACAGCTCCCCGCGGGCTTTCACCAGCCCAAGTTTACGCTCTACGACGGAAAGACCGATCCATACATGCATGTAAGCCACTTCCGGCAGGTCATGGCCGGATATAGGCGCAATGACGCTCTTATGTGCCTTATCTTCCCGTCGAGTTTGGGCGAACTGGGCTTGAAATGGTTTGAGAGGCTGCCGGAGGGAAGTATCGAAAAGTGGCAGCAGTTGGCGGAAGCCTTTGTGACTCATTTCAAGACCAACACCAGAACGCCAATGGAGGTGGACCACATTTTCAGTGTCAAAATGGAGTCGAGCGACACACTCAAGGCATACAACTCCAGATACTGGGAAACTTTCAATGAGATTTTAGATTGCCCGATCAACCTGGCAATCACCCAATATAAGCGCGGTCTCCCGGTCGGACATAGGCTGCGGGACTCGCTTACCATGAACGAGCCGACATCCATGGGCCAACTAATGCAACGTATCAATGAGCACATCCGAGTAGAGGATGATGCGGCGGCGTCCACCGCGAAGACAACTCCGGTGGTAACAGACAAGAAGTCGGCTGGCAAGGTACATGCGGTCGGAAAGGAGACTAACCGTCCAAATGATCGTGCCGAGGAATCTGACCGTGGGTCAAATCATCGAAACCGGGGAAGGGGTTGTCGGAATGATCGAGCTGAATACCCCCGCGATGACGTAGCTGATGCTAACAGAAGGTTAAAGCTCGGACGGGTATCACCACGGTCTTTAAGATTCCAATCTATCGCATACTTAGTGAAATCCGTGACGAGGATTACGTCCGGTTTCCTGCTAAGTTAGGCGACGTGCAAAAGGGCTTCAATCCGCGGTACCGCTGCACATTTCACCGGGAGCGAGGACACCGGACAGAGGACTGTTTGCCTCTGAAGCAACACTTGGAGGAGTTAGTCGCAGTCGGACACTTAGATCTTTACATTGATAGGGGTGTTAAGGCCGCACATCCCGGCTCGGCTGATCCGCATGGACCGGAGGACTTGGAGGCGCCCCCTCAAGGAGTGGTTAATGTGATCCACGGCATAGTGGAGCCGGCGCGTGTATGCGAGCTCCGAGGAATGATAAAAAAGGCGGAACACATGAGAGAAGTTTTGTCAGTCCAGCCCGCGATCAAAAGGGGGAAGACCGAGGAAAAAGACGTGATTAGTTTCTCCACAAGGGACCTAGAGCGCATTCAAACGCCACACAACGACGCCCTAGTGGTCACCCTCCGCGTCAAAGAGTTCGATGTCAAGCGCATCTTGATTGACCAGGGAAGCTCGGTTAAAATTATGTACTACGACGCGTTCAAACAACTCAAACTTCGAGACACAGACTTGGCTCCGGCAACTTCGCCACTGGTAGGTTTCAACTCACAATCGGAGTGGCCTTTGGGAAAAATAATTTTATCGGTCAAAGCCGGATCCGTAGTCAAGCAGGTGGAATTCTGGGTATTGCAGGTGCCGTCTACATACAATCTGATCCTTGGTAGGGGCTGGCTTCACGCTATGCAGGCTGTAGCATCGACCTACCACCAGGTTATGAGATTCCCCTCGGCTATGAGGGAAATTGAAGAAATTTGGAGTGATCAAGTCATGTCGAAGCAATGCTTCGTGGTAGTGAACAGGAGCCGAGATGCCAAAGGCTTCGTGTAAATGATTGAAGGCCCAGAAGACCAGAGTGTCCTTGATGACGTGGGCACCAGGGTCGAGGACAAAGCTGTTGAAGAATTGGTAGAAGTATGGATCGACATGGAAAGTCCAAACAAGTTCTTTTTGCTCGGATCAAGCCTGACCGCTCAAGAAAGGACCGAGATGGTAGAGTTCTTGATGGCAAATATCGAAGTCTTCGCATGGTCGCCCTACGACATGCCTGGCATCGATCCAAGTTTTATTTGCCACCAACTTAATGTTTTCCCTGATGCACGGCCAGTCATTCAGAGAACAAGGAGATCGGCTCTTCATCACGCCGAGGTAGTCACGGAGGAGGTAAGGAACTTGCTTGAAGCACGGGCTATTCAGGAAATACACTACCCTCGGTGGATTTCAAACACGGTCGTAGTACCCAAGAAGAATAGGAAGTGGCGAGTTTGCGTCGACTACAAGACTGTCAACTGAGCTTGCTCTAAAGACAGCTTTCCTCTGCCCAGAATAGACCAGCTGGTGGATTTAACGGTCGGACATGAAAGGCTCAGTTTCTTGGATGCCTACTGCGGTTATCATCAGATTGCCATGCATGGCCCTAACCGTGAGATAACCTCTTTCACTACTTCAAGGGGACTCTTCTGCTATTGAGTCATGCCTTTTGGTTTGAAGAACGCCGGGGCAACTTTCCAAAGGATGGTGACCAAAATGTTCGCCCCTCTGCTAGGCCGGACGATGGAGGCTTACATCGATGACATGGTGGTCAAAAGCAGGCATCAAGCAGACCACTTGTCCGACCTAGCCGAGATGTTCGCCATTCTCAAACAGCACAAGCTACGCCTGAATGCGTCCAAGTGTGCCTTCGGCGTGGGATCCGAGAAATTCCTAGGCTTCCTAGTCACAAACCGAGGCATCGAGGCAGACCCCACACAAATCAAAGCCATACAAGAATTAAAGCAGCCTAACTCGGCGAAGGACGTGCAGCATCTGGCCGGAATGGTCACCGCGCTTAATTGATTCATAAGCCGGTCATCAGATCGCTGCCGCCCTTTTTTTCGAGCCTTGAAATTCAAGTTTTCGTGGGATGAGGAATGTGACAGGGCTTTGGCCGAGCTAAAGGCGTATCTGTCTTCTGCTCCATTATTGGTAAAACCAAAGCCCGGCGAAAAACTTTACCTTTATCTGGCCGTTTCTCAGCATGCAGTTAGCGCAGTGCTTGTCCGGTCAGAAGGAATCCAGCATTTTCCCATCTTCTACGTAAGCAAAACCTTGCTACTGGCAGAGTCGAGATACTTGCCACTGGAAAAACTTGCCTTGGCATTGATGATGACCTCCAGGAAATTGGCGCACTATTTTCATGCTCATACAATTATCGTTTTGACCGAGTTCCCACTCAAAGCCTTGTTCGAGCGGGCGGATTTCTCAGGTCGAATCCTCAAGTGGGCGGTCGAATTGGAACAATTTAACGTCAAGTTCCAACCCCGAATTGCCATAAAAACACAGACATTGGTCGACTTCGTTGCTGAATTCTCACCTGGAATTCATCCAGTATGCCCGGTGGATCTTGCCACGGTAGCCGAGGAGGTGAATGCAGGCTCGCCAGAAATTGTATAGCAGGGCAATGTTGGCGATGCGGAACTTGCGCGCCCCGCCATAGAACCTCCAGCCGGCATAATACTGCAGCCCGGCGATGCGACTCCGGACTTGGGCATGGCAGATCAACTTGTTGGGTCCGGTGCATCATTGCCGAGGGGGGATGAAATGGAACCGAACAACAGCGAACTAGAAACTGAACAGCCGAGCGACCGTGATCCCATCGACCTTCAAGCCTCCCAGGACCCATCAGAGTGTTGGAAGCTCTTTGTCGGTGAAATGTGGAAACTTTTTGTAGATGGAGCCTCAAATCGTCACGGTGCCATGCTGGGCATAGTTTTGATCTCCCCAGATGGTTTGACCATCGAACACTCTATCACACTCGGATTCCCTGCGTTAAACAATGAGGCTGAGTACGAGGGCTGCTGGCCGGACTTAAGAGCACGCTCCAGGTGCGCGCATCCGAGCTGATGGTTTACAGCGATTCCCAACTTGTTGTCAACCAAGTGTCTGGGGTTTACGAAGCTAAAGATGATAGAATGACAAAGTACCAAGCTCTAGTAAGAGACCACATCAAGCGATTCCAGGCGATAAGGGTCCAACATATTGGACGGGAAGAAAACGGCCGCGCGGATGAGTTAGTCGGTCTGGCTTCCATGGTCGACAGAACATCTCCCAGTCCTCTCCTGATTGAGTTTCTTCCAAGGCCTAGTATAGAGGAAACCGAGCAGACAGAAGTACTTTGCACCGAGCTTGGCCCTTCTTGGATGGACCCTATTATCCTCTTCCTAAAAGAGTGGATCCTTCCAGCCGATAAAAAGGAAGCGCATAAAGTCCGGGTGAAGTCAGAGCGGTTTTGGCTCTCTCCATCTGGCGCTTTATACAAGAAGTCTTTCACCGGTCCTTATCTCAACTATGTACACCCAAACAGCGTGGAAGCTTTCCTGTACGAAATTCACGAAGGGATATGCGGCAGTCACATCGGGGGCAAATCTTTGGCCTACCGAGCTATCTCGCAAGGGTATTGGTGGCCGTGCATTCAAGCGGACGCTCATAAATATGTTCGCAAATGTGAGAAGTGCCAGAAGTTTGCTCACCAAATTCACCAGCCGGCCAGAGAACTTCTTCCCCTCACAAGCCCTTGGCCTTTTGCGATGTGGGGGCTGGACATAGTGGGACCACTCCCAACGGCACCAGGTAATCGGAAGTTCTTCATCGCGACTATAGATTACTTCACCAAATGGGTTGAAGTTGAGCCCTTAGCAACTATCAAGGAGAAAGACGTCAAACGGTTTGTCTGGCAGAATGTGGTAACGCGGTTTGGCGTCCCCAAGATTCTGATTTCTGATAATGGCACCCAATTTGACGGGCGCTTATTCAGAGGATTTTGTGAAGAATTGAAGATCGAATTCTACAACTCTACCTCGGCTTACCCGCAGTCCAACGGCCAAGCCGAAGCATCAAACAAGACTATTCTTGATGGGTTGAAGAAAAGACTTGAGAAAGCCAAAGGAAAATGGGCCGAGGAACTCCCAAGTGTCCTTTGGGCATACCGGACGACCCCGAGGCGATCTACCGGGGAAACTCCTTTTGCCTTGGCATATGGCATGGAGGCGATCATCCATTGGAAGTTGGTGCCCACCCTCTGCAGTGAAAGTTTTGAGCCCGAGCTGAACTCTGAAGCCATCGCCCTGGAATTGGACCTAGTGGAACAGCGCCGAGACAAGGCTCTAATCCATGTGGCCGCATACCAACAAGAGCTTTCCAGAAAATACAACAAAACGGTGCACCCCAGACCGTTCAAAGTTAGGGATTGGGTTTTAAGAAAGGTGATGGGCAACACACTGGTGCCAGGGGAAGGCAAGCTAGGGGCAAACTGGGAAGGGCCTTACAAGATAACCGGTCTGGCGGGCAAGGGGGCATACCACTTGGAAGATTTGGAAGGAAAAGGCATACCCCGGCCATGGAATGCGGTCAACCTCAAACTGTATTATTTTTAGCATTTTACGTTCTTATGTAATTTTTTGTGGAAGGACTTGCTCTCCCTATACTTTTGAATGTAACACGCTTTTTGTCAAATATAATAGATATACCTAACACCGCTTCGAAGCCAAACTTGTACGGGGATATCGTCCCGAGTTGGACTCACACTCCCCGAATGGTTAGCATATACGTACGCGTGCAAATCAAAGCACTCGTCTACTCATGAGAACGAGGCAACAATATATATAAACAAAACATCTCACTCATGAGAACAACATAACAATGTTAAGCCTAAGGCATTTAAATAAATCTCATAATCCTCACCTTTTTTATACACTATTTTTCACCATCACTCAAATAAAACAATAATTCATGGAGTCATGGTGGAGTATAAAGAATTTATCTATAGGTTCTTAATTAATTTTAATTTCATATAACCATATTAATTTTAGTTTCATATAATCATGAGGGTTATTACAACCATAAAATAAATCCATATAAAAACTCTAAATCTGACATACACAACTAATCAAATAATCAAAATCAATCAATCAACTAAAACCCTAAACCTTACATACACAACTAAACAAAATAATTAAAATTAATCAATCATCTTTATATAAACACAAAATCGAACTAACATCAAATAAATAAAATAAAAATAAAACAAAACAATGAATTAAACATAAATCAAGAAAAGTGAGTTTTGTACTCAAATATTATTTTGAAGATCTATGAATTATTTGAAGAACTAATAGAACCACCAAAACAAAACTCTAACCCTAATTTTTTTTTTTTCCCTCTCCCCGCTCTCCTTTCAGCCGTCTCTCTATTCTCTCTAAATTCCTCTCTCGATTTTGATCTCTCTCTCTCTCTCTCTCTCTTCTTTTTCTTTCTTTTTTTTTATCCCGTGGCTGCTTCTCTCTTTTTGATCCTATTTGTTTTGTTATAACCTAATCTTATTCTAACTTAATAAACTATTATAATATATTATATTATATAATACAACATAATTATAATATATATAAATATAAATATAAGATTAAATATATATATATATATAACACCTCTTTTTTTTTATATATAACAAATATAAATATTTAGATTAATTAAATATAATTAAATAACACATTAAATTAATTAATTACCACATTAAATTCATTAAATATCACATTAAATTCTCATGTGACCCACACAATTAATAAAGTCAAAAATAAAATAAAATAAGATAATAATAATCATAATAATAAATAAATGACTTAAGAAAATTAGGGTCGCTACAATATACACACCTTAAAAGAATCTCGTCCCGAGATCCGATAGAAAAGAGTACTAAACAAAAAGTTCAAGACGAGATTCTTTTGAGGTGTATATATTGTAACGACTCTAATTTTCTTAAGTCATTTATTTATTATTATGATTATTATTATCTTATTTTATTTTATTTTTGACTTTATTAATTGTGTGGGTCACATGAGAATTTAATGTGATATTTAATGAATTTAATGTGGTAATTAATTAATTTAATGTGTTATTTAATTATATTTAATTAATCTAAATATTTATATTTGTTATATATATAAAAAAAAAGAGAGGTGTTATATATATATATATATATATTTAATCTTTTATTTATATTTATATATATTATAATTATGTTGTATTATATAATATAATATATTATAATAATTTATTAGGTTAGAATAGGATTAAGTTATAATAGTATTAGGTTATAACAAAACAAATAGGATCAAAAAGAGAGAAGCAGCCACGGGATAAAAAAAAAAAAAAAAGAGAAAGAAAAGGAGAGAGAGAGAGATCAAAATCGGGAGAGGAATTGAGAGATAATAGAGAGACGGCTGAAAGGAGAGAAAGGCGAGAGGAAAAAAAAAATTAGGTGGCCAAATTGTCACGTTTTAAAACTTAGATAATTAAATATTAAATTATGACTAACCCCAATAATATTTCATCATCCAAATCTTAGGACTGAAACAAAAAAACTAAACGCAAACCAAATCATCCACCATAAATTCATAATTGACCAATACCTCAACATCAAGGTAGCAATAAATAGTCAAAACAACTTAAATAAAGTACGGTTATAAACCATGTCAAATTATTCCAATACTAAAGTCATTAAAAAAAATAATAAATATATAAATTAGTATCAACCCTAAGCGTAAGAAAAATAAAAGAACTCCAAACGACATGTCCTACGATCATTATTATTTCTTGTCACCACCAAAGCCTCTATTAATCCTGCAAAGAAAGTTCGGCTGCGCTCAAACAGAACGCACCCGAGTTGTCAAGAGACAAAACGGGTCAGTATAAAGGTATCCTGGTATGAGTACACGATATAACACCCACGTGTCCACTAGACACAAACAAAAATACATTTAATTCTTATTACAGGACAAGACAAGTAGTTCCAACCGCACCGAGACGAATGTGTAGTTTCTTGAGATACGGTGGCATTTCGTTTCTTGTCCGTATACAACGAAATATAAATTTATTATAAAATAAACAAAATAGAAATAGAAATATGGTGGGTCAGCCCTGCATAAAAAGTTAGTAGGACCCATTATCTTGCAAAAAAATAATGTTAGTATAAATTAATCATAAGTAACTTGCTGAATACGTATAAAAATGCACCGTTTCCTTCTTAAATAATTTGAATTGACCAAAACTCAAAGAACGAAAGTTGTACAGAATCAAATTTCCTAAAAGACAGCGCAAACGAATTTAACAGAAACTAAACAGGTTAAGAGAAAACTTGATCTAAAAATCTAGACGGAATTCAATTGAAAAACTGAAACTGAAAACGAACAAAAACTGCCCTAAGATGATTTTTTTCGAAAAAGTTCAAAACATAAAAAGTGTGCAGAATAATGTTTTACTTCAGTTTACGCGAAACCAATAAAAATGAGCTCGTTTCGTGGGTTAAAACAGCTTATAAAATCTCCATTACCAAAATGAATCAAACAGACAATAACCAAGGTCATCTGATTATAAGTTCTAATCAATCTTTTTAATAAAAAGCTACAACACAAAAGTTGTCCAAAATCACGTATGTATGCTTCTGCTCAAATTTCATCATTTATTGAGGTCGATTACTATTTTTCAAGATGTACAAATCAATAAACTCATAATTAAATTTTTGTACCTTAACTCCACCACTTCGGCCCTCCCCTTCCGACCTACACATATATCCCATGTGCCTCCCGTATACCTAATACCGCTCCGAAGCCAAACATGCACGGGGATATCGTCCCGAGTTTGACTCAAACTCCCCGGATGGTTAGCATATACGTACGCGCACAAATCAAAGTACTCGTCTACTCATGAGAACAAGGCAACAATATATATATACACAACATCTCACACATGAAAATAAACATAACAATGCCAAACCTAAGGCATTCAAATAAATCTCATAATCCTCACTTTTTTTAATACACTCTTTCTTACTACCACTCAAATAAAACAATAATCCATGGAGTCATGGTGGAGTATAAGAAATTTATCTATAGATTCTTAATTAATTTTAATTTCATATAACCATATTAATTTTAGTTTCATACAATCATAAGGTTATTATAACCATAAAATAAATCTATATAAAAACCCTAAATATGGCATACACAGTTAATCAAAATAATCAAAATCAATCATTCAACTAAAAACCCTAAACCTTACATACACAACTAAACAAAATAATTAAAATTAATCAATCATCTTTATATAAACACAAAATCGAACTAACATCAAATAAATAAAATAAAAATAAAAATAAAAACAATGAATTAAACATAAATCAAGGAAAGTGAGTTTTGTACTCACAATATTATTTTGAAGATCTATGAATTATTTGAAGAACTAATAGAGCCATCAAAACAAAACTCCAACCCTAATTTTTTTTTTCCTCTCCCCTTTCTCTCCTTTCAGCCGTCTCTCTATTCTCTCTCAATTCCTCTCCCGATTTTGATCTCTCTCTCTCTCTTCTTTTCTTTCTTTTTTTTTTTTTTTATTCCGTGGCAGCTTCTCTCTTTTGATCCTATTTGTTTTTGTTATAATCTAATACTATTATAACCTAATCCTATTCTAACTTAATAAACTATTATAATATATTATATTATATAATACAACATAATTATAATATATATAAATATAAATATAAGATTAAATATATATATATATATATAACACCTCTTCTTCTTTTTTTATATATAACAAATATAAATATTTAGATTAATTAAATATAATTAAATAACACATTAAATTAATTAATTACCACATTAAATTCATTAAATATCACATTAAATTCTCATGTGACCCACACAATTAATAAAGTCAAAAATAAAATAAAATAAGATAATAATAATCATAATAATAAATAAATGACTTAATCACGTCCAAAATTTAGACAATTAAATATTAAATTAGGATTAACCCCAATAATATTCCATCATCCAAATATTAGGGGTGAAACAAAAAAACTAAACGCAAACCAAACCATCCACCATAAATTCATAACTGACTAATACCTCAACATCAAGGTAACAATAAATAGTCAAAAACTTAAATAAAGTACGGTTACAAACCATGCCAAATTATTCCAATACTAAAATCATTAAAAAAAATAATAAATACATAAATTAATATCAACCCTAAGCTCAAGAAAAATAAAAGAACTCCAAACGACATGTCCTACGATCACAGCTATTTTTTGTCACCACCAAAGCCTCTACTAATCCTGCAAAGGAAGCTCGGCTGCGCTAGCGACCCTAATTTTCTTAAGTCATTTATTTATTATTATGATTATTATTATCTTATTTTATTTTATTTTTGGCTTTATTAATTGTGTGGGTCACATGAGAATTTAATGTGATATTTAATGAATTTAATGTGGTAATTAATTAATTTAATGTGTTATTTAATTATATTTAATTAATCTAAATATTTATATTTGTTATATATATAAAAAAAAGAGAGGTGTTATATATATATATATTTAATCTTATATTTATATTTATATATATTATAATTATGTTGTATTATATAATATAATATATTATAATAGTTTATTAAGGTAGAATATGATTAGGTTATAATAGTATTAGGTTATAACAAACAAATAGGATCAAAAAGTGAGAAACAGCACGGGATAAAAAAAAAAGAAAGAAAAGAAGAGAGAGAGATCAAAATCGGGAGAGGAATTGAGAGAGAATAGAGAGACGGCTGAAAGGAGAGAAAGGGGAGAGGAAAAAAAAAAATAGGTTTAGGGTTTTGTTTTGGTGGCTCTATTAGTTCTTTAAATAATTTATAGATCTTTAAAATAATATTGTAAGTATAAAACTCATTTTTCTTGATTTATGTTTAATTCATTGTTTTTATTTTTATTTTTATTTTTATTTTATTTATTTGATGTTAGTTCGATTTTGTGTTTATATAAAGATGATTGATTAATTTTAATTATTTTGTTTAGTTGTGTATGTAAGGTTTAGGGTTTTTAGTTGATTGATTGATTTTGATTATTTTGATTAGTTGTGTATGTCATATTTAAGGATTTTATATGGATTTATTTTATGGTTGTAATAACCCTCATGATTATATGAAACTAAAATTAATATGGTTATATGAAATTAAAATTAATTAAGAACATATAGATAAATTCATTATACTCCACCATGACTCCATGGATTGTTATTTTATTTGAATGATGGTGAAAAAGAGTGTAAAAAAAAAGTGAGGATTATGAGATTTATTTGAATGCCTTAGGCTTGGCATTGTTATGTTTATTCTCATGTGTGAGATGTTGTGTATATATATATTGTTGCCTTGTTCTCATGAGTAGACGAGTGCTTTGATTTGTGCGCGTACGTATATGCTAACCATCCGGGGAGTGTGTGTCAAACTCGGGACGATATCCCCGTGCAAGTTTGGCTTCGGAGCGGTGTTAGGTATACGGGAGGCACATGAGATATATGTGTAGGCCGGAAGGGGAGGGCCGAAGTGGTAGAGTTAAGGTACAAAAATTTAATTATTAGTTTATTGATTTGTACATCTTGAAAAATAGTAATCGACCTCAATAAATTATGAAATTTGAGCAGAGGCATGTATACGTGATTTTGGACAACTTTTGTGTTATAGTTTTTTATTAAAAAGATCGATTAGAATTTATAATCGGATGACTTTGGTTATTGTCGGTTTGATTCATTTTGGTAATGCAGATTTTATAGGCTGTTTTAACCTACGAAACGAGCTCATTTTTATTGGTTTCGCGCAAACTGAAGTAAAATATTATTCTGCACACTTTTTATGTTTTGAACCTTTTCAAAAACAATCATCTTAGGGCAGTTTTTGTTCATTTTCAGTTTCAGATTTTTCGATTGAATTCCGTCTAGATTTTTATATCAAGTTTTTCTCTTAACCTGTTCAGTTTCTATTAAATTCGTTCGCACTGTCTTTTAGGAAATTTGATTCTGTACAACTTTTGTTCTTTGAGTTTTGGTCAATTCAAATTATTTAAGCAGGAAACGGTGCATTTTTATATGTATTCAGCAAGTTACTTATGATTAATTTATACTAACATTATTTTTTTGCAGGATGGTGGGTCCTACTAACTTTTTATGCAGGGCTGACCCACCATATTTCTCTTTCTATTTTGTTTATTTTATAATAAATTTATATTTCGTTGTATACGGACAAGAAACTAAATGCCATCATATCTCGGGAAACTACCCATTCGTCTCGGTGCGGTTGAAACTACTTGTCTTGTCCTGTAATAAGAATTAAATATATTTTGTTTGTGTCTAGTGGACACGTGGGTATTAGATCTTGTACTCATACCAGTATACCTGCATACTGACCCGTTTTGTCTCTTGACAACTCGGATGTGTTCTGTTTAAGCGCAGCCGAGCTTTCTTTGCAGGATTAGTAGAGGCTTTGGTAGTGACAAGAAATAACTGTGCTCGTAGGACATGTCGTTTGGAGTTCTTTTATTTTTCTTGAGCTTAGGGTTGATACTAGTTTATGTATTTATTATTTTTTTAATGACTTTAGTATTGGAATAATTTGGCATGGTTTGTAATCGTACTTTATTTAAGTTGTTTTGACTATTTATTGTTACCTTGATGTTGAGGTATTGGTCAGTTATGAATTTATGGTGGATGGTTTGGTTTGCGTTTAGTTTTGGGAAGCAAGTTTCAGGCTAAATTAGCTACTACAGGACAAAACAGGCTTAATTAGCCAAATGAAGACAAAAACTTGAGTTTTGCTTGGCAACAATCAATGCCCAGCTAAATTTACGAAACTACCCCACATGATTTGTAGGGGTATCGCCTCAGCACATGAAAAGTTAAAAAAAAAAAAAACTTTTTCCAAAAAAAAACCTTTTCCCAGGAAAAAACTTAAAGTACAGTTGAAAAAAAAAAATTTAAAAACATTTTTTTGTTTTTTGTTAAAATATTTTATAAAAATAAATTCAAACTCTATTTATAAAAATATTTTTAAATATTTTAATTTTTTTGTTATGTATTTGGTTATGATTTGAGTGCAGAGTTGTAAAAGTAGTATGGAGTTTCGAGTTATGTGTTTGGTTATGAGTTTTAAAAATAATTTATAAACATAAATTCAAACTCTATTTATAAAAATATTTTTAAATATTTTAATTTTTTGTTATGTATTTGGTTATGATTTGAGTGTAGAGTTGTGAAAGTAGTATGGAGTTTCGAGTTATGTGTTTGGTTATGAGTTTTAAAAATAATTTATTAATTGAGTTTTATTTTATGTGTTTGGTTAAGTGTGGAGTTGTTTTTAAATTTAAAATATTAACAATTTAAATTATTTCAATTATTTAAATATTTAAATTATTTAAATTTTTTTGTTAAAATAATTTTTTGAATATTTAAATTATTTAAATTTTTACGATTTAAATTTTTTGAATATTTATTTTAAATTTTTACTTATTAAATTTTTAGATTATTTACATTATTTAAATATTTAAAATAAAATTAAAATTAAAATAAATATTTAAAATTAAATTAAAATTAAATTATTTAAAATACACAGGACAATAAAATAAAACCTCACTTTTTATCATTTCACAGAAAATGAAAAAAAAAATTAATAAAATGTAAATTCCAAAAACGTAAATTCAAAAACGTAATACATAAATTACGCCTCATTCAAAAACGTAATACATAAATTATTTTTAAAAAAATACGCCTCATTCAAAAATATTCAAAAATATTTAAAAAATTACAAAAAAGTAAATTCCAAAAAAAAAAAGAACGACAAAAATACGCCTCATCCAAAAAGAAAAAAAAAAAAAAAGTTACCATGTGCCATGTAATTTACAAATAAATAAAACACATGAAAATTCATTTTTGAAATATAAAAACAAATTAATGTGTACAAATTAAAGAATGACAAAAACGTAAATTAAAAAAAAATAACGAGAAAAATACGCCTCATTGAAAAATATTTAAAAAAAAAAAACATAAAAACATAAATTACCATTCGCGACGTAATTTAGAAATAAATAAAACACATGAAAACTCATTTTTGAAAAATAAAAAAAAGTAACTGTATACAAATAAAAATAAAAAAGAAAAATAACGTAAATTAAAGAACAAGAACTAATTAATGTATAAAAAAAGAAAAATGACAAAAAAAAATAAATTAAAAAAAAAAACATAAAAAAAGGCCAAATCCAAACCCAATAGAGAAAAAATAAAAAAAAATAAAAAAAATAAAATCAATTGTGGTCTACGCCATCAACTGACGTGGAGGAGCAGAACCAATTCCTTCACATGTATTAATTATGTGAAGGGCAGTTTGGTAATTTACTATGAAGACACATCACCAAAAAGCTAAAAAGCCAAAAAAGTCAAAAAAGTCCTTCCCAAATCAGACTTTTTAGCCCTAGGTTAAAATAGCAAAAAAAGCCAAAAAGCCAAAAAGCCAACCCACTTCTCAAACGGAGGCAGAAGTGACTTATCTTTGCTGAAGCATTCTGTTGCTTTCGATGCTTACTTTGAGATTTCAACTGAGATGTTTTACTCCGGTTAAATGAGTTGATGATTTGCTCAACTCTGTGATTTCAACCGAGATGTTTTACTCCGGTTAAATGAGTTGATGATTTGCTCAACTCTATGGTCTCAACCGAGATGTTTTATTCCGGTTGAATGAGTTGATGATTTACTCAACTCTGTGATTTCAACCGAGATGTTTTACTCCGGTTAAATGAGTTGATGATTTGCTCAACTCTATGGTCTCAACCGAGATGTTTTATTCCGGTTGAATGAGTTGATGATTTACTCAACTCGGTGGTTTCAACCGAAAAGCTTTACTCCGGTAGAATGAGTTGATTTACTTAAGGCTTTAGCCGAGATGCTTTGTCCTGGCTAAAGGGGTTGGTGATTTGTCCCACTTAAAAGATTTAGCCGAGGTGCTTTGCCCCGGCTAAAGTTGTTGACGTTTTGTTTAAAGGTTCCTGCTGGGATGACAAAACACAGTCCAACAAGCAATGCAACAGTTAAAGAAATCAAAACTTTTCATTGATGTAAAATCGAATTACATAAGGTGGGGCAGGCAGCCCGGTTACATTCTGGAAAAAAGAAAAGAAAACTAAACTAAGGGGGACAGGTCGGCGAAATCATCCCCGGTTGTAGTTGCTTCCAGGTCGACCGTGGTTGTTTGTTCTTGGACGCCGGTCTCCACCTGACTGGGCTGCTTTGGGTGGTTTTCTCCCTCAGCATCTTCCTCGGCTTCGTCCTCGCCTTCTTCATCGGCCTCAGCCTGCAACGTACTGAAGACATCGTTGGCGTAAGGCACCATGTACGTCGGCAGAAAGGCAGCTGGGGGGAGGTAAACACGTCAGTTCCAAATCCTTGGCCGAGCTGTTCGCAAGTAGCCTTCCAGCCGGACTTGAAGAAAATGTCCTGGGTGGCATGAACTTGCTTGGTGTAGTTTTTCTCGGCCTCCTTAAAACTGGCATTGATGGCCTCGTCCACCTCATCATTTCTCGATTGTTTCATCATTTCTTGGTCGGCGGCTCCAAGTTGGCCGAGCAATTTTGAGTTGTCGGAATTTGCAATTTCTAAGGAAGCCTTCGACCGCCCCAGCTCGGTTTGAAGGTGCTCAACCTGACTGGCAGCGTCGGTCGCCTTCTGCCGGAGTCTATGAATCCGCTCCACCACCAGATGTTGTTTCTGGGTGGCCTGCAAGAAGAGAGTTTGATTAGAAAAAGGAAACCGAGCAAACACTTGGAAATATTTGGATAAAGCATGCAAAATTCTTACCCAGGTCATAGACTTGACCGAGGACTTCACGAGCCGGGTGTCGGGTACGTGGTCACTGCCGGTCACGTCGCTCGGCAGAAGGAGGGCTTTGGTTAGGTCGAAGGCGAGGAGGTGCTCTTTATCCTCTTTGATTGAAGCACTGGTCGGGATCTATTTTCCCCGGTGCTTCAGTTGAGGCTTCTAGGAGGGTGTTGGCTCGGTTATGACTGCTGGTTGTTCGGTGTTCAGCTCCGCAACGAGCTCGGCTGAAGGATCAGCGGTGCGAGGCCTTTTCCCAACTCGGCGGCTTTCCTTGTTTGTCTGCACAGCTGCAGGTGACGCCAATGCAACCACGGTCCCGCTTGTTTGACAGGCAACAGCTGCACTGGAAGGGATGCTCGACAGCTCGGTGGATGTGGCGGTGATGAGATTTTTGATGCGGCTTCGTTTGGCCATTTCCTCTGCTTCTGTCAGCCGAATTAGGGGCACGTCCGGTAGAGTTGGATTGGGGGGCGGAGATGGCGCTCGAAGAAAGTCTGTTACTCTACTTCGGCGGGGAGCGGAGTATCTGTAGGTCGGTACGTAGCCCAGAAGTTCGTGGCAATCTCGGTTACGGTACCGCAGCACGGTTCTGATGGCTGCTTCGTTGGGATAATGGTAGTGGGCTTGCAAAGCTTCGATTGCTGCAAAGAGGAGAAGAAGAAAAGATATTAAGTACAGAATATAGAAAGAAAGTAATTTGACCGAGCAGTTAGCACGGCTTACATGTTGAACCGAAGTCCTTGCTAATATACCAGCTCGGCACGTCGGCTGTTTCATAATTACCGGACACCCAGAAAAAGTCGTTGTCATGCATGTCTTTGTCTGGGGTGCCGGTCACTAGCTTCTCTTTGCCCGGTCTGATATTTAAATAATAGGCAAGGCCGTCGCCTGTATGCCCGAGGGTATACTGGCGAAGTATCTCGACTAATCCTAGGTTGGTTTCTAGCCGGTTGTTCAGCTCGGCTATCCCATTAATTATCCTATAGGTGTTGGTAAAGACTTGCGTCGGTGCTAGCCCGGTGCGCCTCAAGAACTCACACATGAGGGGATTGACTGGGAAGCGAAGGCCGCCTTCGATAATGGAAAGAATGGTGAAAGGGCACTGGTCAAGTCTGCCCCAAGGGGCTGTGTCCTCCTCACCGAGCTCGAGGTGTACATCAGCAGGGACGCCATATTCTTCCCGGAACGCGGCTAATGCGACCGGCGTATCAACCAGGAAGCGGTAGCACCCCATGTGTAGCCGGCTGTTTTTAGCATGGCTGTGTTGGTTTGTCAAAAACTCTCATTTGATGGCTGCTCGGTCTTTGAGAGCCTCGGTGTTGGTGCGTGGTCCCCTTGGACTCTGCAGGAAAATGAGGACAAGTGTAAGTGGGAGCGCGGTTACGCAAAACGAGCTTGACTTTAGCTCGGTCAGATGGAGTGCCAGACCACCTCGGTCATGAAGGTAAATCCAAAAGCTCGGCCGCTTAAGTGGACCAGATGTTAGCCCGGTCGAGCGTTCGAGTCCTCTGCCTACCTCAGTTCCTACAAGAGTTTTTGCAAACTCGCAATTTGCTCGATTTAGGTGTTTTTTGGGATCAAAAGAAGACCTGGAGCCCGGTCTGCTCCAGATCTTTGTGTGTTCATCACTGGAGTTGAAGAACAGCAGAGAGAGCAGGGGCATGAGAGGTTTTTGGGGGGTTATATCCTAAAACCAATGGTTTTTGTGCCATAGAATGTGAAATACGAAATCAAAAAGCAGTAAAAAGACTCGTAGAACTTACCAGAAGGAGGCAAGAGTCGAATCTTCGAGAGCAAGAACGGTGCTTGGTAGTAGAGGGCAACAATGGTGCTTGATCGTCTGGAACGAAAGAGAGGCAGTAAGAAGAAAATGTGAAGGGGAAGTGGCGTGTTTATAGGCGAAAAGAACCGCCAAAATTTCGAATGTGAAGGGACGTCTGGGTTGGCTGCTCGAGGCCAATAAATGGTTGACGCGTGTTCATAATGGTGGCGGCGTCAGTACTGAAGAGACAAGGTGGCGAGTTGAGCCGTCAACCGAGCAAGCTTAGAAACCGAGCGTGGGGATTAGCGCGGTTTACGTCTTGCGGACTAAGAATTGAGGTAGGATCTACTCCGGTCGGGTCATGTAATCCCGGTCACGCTTGCGCGGACGGAATTAAGGGGCAATTAAGAGGGAGATTTATAATCTGGCTTTGGGCCGTGGTAGAAGCTGGACAGATTAGGACCGAGCATGTTGGGCCGAGCTAATTTGGGCCTATCCAGAGTGGATTTTGCCCGGTTGAGGCTCGGGCCCTTGTTTAGGCCGAGCTAACTTGGGTTTCCCCAGAGTTGGTCTTGCTCGGTCGAGGACCAGATCCGAGGTCCAGGTCCCGTGTTTGGACCGAGCTAATTTGGCCGAGATGATCATCTGCTAGCCCGGGTTTTAGAAGAGCACGTTTAGCTCAGTGTGAAGAGTCTTGTGAATGCCGGTTCGGCCTATCTTGAACTTGGCTCTGCCGGAATGTTACTGAGCCCGGTTGCTATGGGGCTCGACAAGTGAAGCACTCGGGCTCGTTACGCAGCATGGTCGTAAGAAGCCGAGGTGATGCCACCGGGCTGCCGAGCTCCCGATGATGTAGTTGGCGGTTTGGTTAGGTGGTGTCTGCTGAATTTGTGCTGACAGATGGGAAAGCAGCTCCACGTGTCAAGTGACTAATGGGAGCAGATTTGAGTGCAGAAAGTATATAAGCATGACTGCGCCTCCCATGCGAGGGATGAAACATCATTTGGTGAGAAACACTCATTGTGATATGTCTCTCTTGCTGTCTCTCTCCCTGAGTGTGTGTGCTAACTTGATCGTCGGAGGGATTTTCCGGCCACACACCGCCGGGTAGCTCACCGCCGTTGTGCTCGCAGGTCGATCGGATAGACAAGGAGCTTGGACGAAAGGAGTACGGGCATAGCGGAATATTTGCTCCCCGTACAAAACCGAACCAAACCGTATGGTTCGGTCTGATTCAGTCCGAATTATTGGTTTGAACGGATTTTTAAACAGCCCTATCAAAAAGGCTCTCAACAATGTAAGTGGGTATTGTTAGTTGGTTAGGAGAAAAAACATGCATTGATACAACCACCATCAAGGTTGGTTGAGGTTCGAATTTGGGTTCAGCTCTAACCCAACCCAATGGACATCCCTCCCATCCATGATCATTGCATCTCCATTTCTATTGAAGCATTATGGTACTTTCTTTTGTTACAACAGCCTTATTTGTGAACTAAACATTTTAGTCTAAAACTCATTATAAGTTGTCACATTATTCTCTTTACTTTTTGTATATTTTTTCATAAAAAGTTAAAAAGTTTGTTTTGGAAAGATGGCTAAAAACTGACTTTTGATTTTTTTTTTTAAAAAATGTATAAAAAATGTGAGAAGTGATGTGACTCAAAATTAGTTAAAAGTTAAAAGATGACTTTTAATTATCTTCCTAAAATAGTCTTAAAATAACTTGTTCCCAAACAATCTTTAATGAAAGTGTCTGATAATATGACGAGACTTCTAAGGTTTAAGTATTGATACTGCACCTATTTGTGCTCTATTTCAGATGGTCATAGAGAGAGAGAGAGAGAGAGAGAGAGAGAGATAAAAGCTCCTTTAGTTCTTGTAATTCCAAACTTTACAAAGCTCGTAGAGTTCTAGTATTTGAGTATATAGCCACTTCACTTGGGTCCTTGATGTCTGAAACCTTTTTTTTTTTTTTTTGTTGGGCTTTTTTCAGTGAGCTCTTCTTTCCATGCCCTCCTTTGGATAACTGTGTGAGTAGGCTAGTTTGGAAACCATTATACTTCATCTAATCTTTGTAAAGATATAATTTTGGAAGCTTCTACCCATTGTTCCATGCCTTTTGTGTTTTAATTCTATGTTCTTAGCACTATTTGTTTCACCATAGCCATGTTTGGCACATCCACACTAGTCAATACGTATATCATGAAAATTCAGAACTGCACATTTTTATATTTCTTACACACTAGATATAGCATACTAACGTTTCTATTGATAGATGCAGTGATTGATTTGTTTCTATCATATAATAATATTAGAAATTGTGGCACACTTGTGCAAAAATAATTTTTTTTGTGACCATCATAGGGGATGATTATTACCTGTTTAATTGCGTTTTATAAAGAAAAACGAAGGCAGATGAAAATTGTGCGCATTTTTTTTTAAAACAAAAAAAGAAATTTTAAGATTTCAAAAATGTATAAACCTACATTATATAATAATATATAAAATAGTAACTCATATAGTAGAGAAATACTATACAAACAAAATTATTTTACAAATATTACTAACAAAAAGTTTTAAAATTTGAAATGCGATCCAAATTATTAATATGATAGATGTCTCAATTTTTAAGAAAAATTTATTTGTCAATAATATTGTAATACTATATTTATTATATTTTATACTACATTTGATATGTTATTTCATGTATTATAATCATAAATGTAATTAGTCTTCCATGAATTAATTTAATATATGAGATTTTTTCAAAGTGGCTTTTGTGAATGCCAAGTGTCAGACCTCGCTGTCTTTCATGGCGTATAAACTAAAACAACAATGATAGAGATCACTAATTTTAGAGCTTTAAAAGATCACTAATGACATGACACTCAATAAAAAAAGAAAAAAAATACAACACCAAATCATTCATGGTGAGATCCACTGCCATATCATTAATGGTAGTACTAATTAGTGCTCTCACTCATTTTCCAAACTAAAGCCATGCATTCTCGACTTTTAGATTTCAAAATAATATTAAAAAAAAAAAAACTTTCATTATTGCCTTATAAATCAGCCATTTCTATCATTTTCTTTTCTTGCCCCCCTTTTCCTTTTGTCTCTTCTGGGTTTTTCAAAAAGTTTAGCTTTTCTTCTTCCAATCCATTCAAATTTCAATCCCAATCACAGTAAAAAAAGAATAAAAATCTAGAAATTTTTCATCGCTTCACTTGCTGATTCATCTTGTGATACTTCTATGAAGATCCAACAAAAAAACTACAAAGGACTGTTTTGCAACTTGCAAGAGTAGATAGTTGGATTTGCTCGAACTATATATTATACATTTTTCTATTTTTTTTATATTACATTAGAAAGAGACACTAACAAAGCAAAAGGGTTTACCTAAATGAGTGGACCCATATCTTCATGATAGAAATTTTGGATTTGGAAACAAACGAAACAATTGGTAATTCTATGCTTACCCAAGAAAGTGAAAGAATTTCTTTTCATTTTTTTTTTTCCGGGGTAAAGTCATTACTTGATTAATCATTATTGTTTTAGTAATATTACAGATTTAGTCATAACTATCCATTTATTATTCAAAATTATCATTTTATGATTCACATTTATTCTATATATGAATTTCACTATACAAATTCAAGCACGACTATACATCATCATTCGGGGTCAATTCGAAATAGATAAAGATGGATTCATAGACTTATAAATATACGAATTCACCAAGATAGAAAGTTTATATTTGAATTTCACCACTTGGCATCGTTGTTATATTTGTTAATGTTGTTAACAATTATAGTAATTTTTTTGTTGTTTAGTTGCTGGTACATGAAATGGAGGAAAAGACCTATAAACCTTACAATTTTTTTAGGCTTTGTAAGATTCCATTCCCCCCTCCCCCCTCCCCTCTTTTCCTCTTTTGAATTGAAACACATAAATAATTGCTCTTTATGTAGTAAAGTGGAGAACAAACCTTTAATGCCAACTAAAAGCTACTATTCACATATAGATATATATATTTCAATCTGTGCATGTACATTCAAAAGAAAAGGCCAACTATGACTAAAATGTGTATTTTTTTAGACAGATAGGGCTGTTTGGTTTAAAAGAAAGAAAAGTAATGAAAAAGGAACTAGGTGGAGAAGAAATATCTGAATGCAAAACAGAGTTAAAAAAGCAAAACTTCTCTCCTTTACATTACACCCCTCCAACTTCGCAGCTAAGCACATAATAGTAGTAGTCTCACCCTGCACACACACACACACACACACACACACACAAATACCAAACTGTAAGAAAAAAAAATAATAAATTCTTCATAGCAAGAGGTATATTTTCATTTTGAAAATTAAAAAAAAACAGAGAAAAAAGCAGAAAACAGAGTAGTAGAAGGTTGGAAACTAACCTCATCATCATCCTCCATACTTGTTTTCTCGCTTCTTAAAAGCTGATTTTAGAAACAACAAAAAGGCAATTCCAAGCCCAAAACCAGCCACTCCTCCCACCACAATAGCCACTGTCCTTTGTGTATTTTGTGGGTTTTGCCCTGTCCCTACATACCCTCATCAAACACCATACAGTACTTAGAAACTTACTTTTACAAATCAGAGGAGAGAGTAAGACAGAGAGGAGAGAGAAATAGATATTACCATTAACATTCTTTGTTTGAATTGATTGATTTTTGAGAAATTGATAAGAAACAAACAAACAAAAACAAAAACTCTTCTCTCATGAAAAATAGAGAGAAAAAATGATCAATTATGGATTTCATTTATCACCAAAAACAGCGAAATTGGGTGAAAAATAAACCGGTTGATTACGTATTAATACAAAAGATTACCCACTAAAATATAAAGAAAAAAATAAAATAAAATAAATAAAATTTCATCCATATTCATATATCACATACTCCTTTCTTATTCATCAAAACAAAAGCACCAAAGCACATAAAACAGAAAGTTCAATCATTTCTTTTATTTTCTCATCCCCCAATCCAAACAGTTCAAACAGAGTCATAAATGTAGCAACATATAAATGTATCTATCTATATAAATTTCATGTCGATTACCTGATAGTGATTGGGTGGGCACACCATTTGGGTAGTAAGTGTAGCTAATATAACATTTTTGAAGATAAACTTGTCCAGAGATAGAATTCCCACACTCACTTCTCCCTCTCTGAACAGCACTCTTCACACAATCCACACAATCCCCATTCCCCAAATCCCCTTCACACTGACCCAACACAAACACTGACTCATAACTACCTGTGTAAAAACCATTACTACTGCCACCCTCCACACCCTTCTCTATCTCCCCAAGAGCAGTGTCCAGTCTATCCCCAAACCCAGTCCCACTCGCCTGAGTCGACCCGCACACCTTGTACAGCAACTCAGTCCCAGAAACCTGCTTAAACCCAGAAACCTCATACCTTAAATAACACCCAGTGAGTTGAATCCTCGCAGCAATGGTGTTTCCGCAGAGCTTTTGGGACATTTCTGGGAGTTTCGAGACGCAGTTGTTGCAATCGGAGTTTGAGAGGTCCCCTCTGCACTGGAAGAGGCCGAGAATGGCGGACTGGGAATCTCCGGCGGTGGTTTTGTAGAATTTGGCGGTGGAGGACTGGGATTTGAGGGTGTCGAAAAGGGTTTTGAGGGTTTGAGAGTAAATCCCAGATGGGTCTTGGAATTTCTGGTCTGCACAGCCTTTGTAGACAAGGGTTGTCAAGTCTGAAGAGGAGGAGGGAGTGATGGTGAGGAGGAGAGAGAGCGGTAGAAAGAGGAGAGAGAAGGGGTTGGGAGGTGGAAGAAAGAGACCCATCTTGGGATTTGAGAGTGGTGTTTCTTTGGATCAAACAATGATTGTTTTGGAAGGATTTGGAGGAGGGTTTTAGGAAAACGAAGAAGATTTTGAAAGATAAATTGTTATTGGGAGTAGATTCCTCCGGTCTTAGATCGGACTTGAGAGTATTGTTGGGTTCGTAAGGGTATATTACGAGTCTCATTTTAATAATTTAAATTGTTGAATATGTAGAATTCGTTGAGTACTATATGTTTGTAAAATATCACGTTGATCTGATATTTGATAGCTATGTGATCAAATTAGTTTTGTATAAAAAAAATGGACGGTGAACAAATTAACGGTTGATAGAAAACTGATTCGATGAGATAGTTATCGATATCCGATCAATGTAATGTTTTATAAACATATAGTACTCGACGAATTCTACATGTTGAACGGTTCGAATTATCGAAATAGGATCCGTGATGGGCCCTTACGAGTTCAACGGAACCCTCCAATCTGATCTATGAGTGGGGGAAGCTACTCTCTTGTTATTTTATTGAGATGGGAATTCTAGGACGGTTTTGAAGGCTTTTAAGTAATTTTACCTTAATTTATTAAAACTTTATTTATTTATTTTTAAATGAGGGTTTATAAGTAACTTCACCTTTAAGCTATGTTTACTGTAATTTATTAATTTATTTTTTAAAAATTTTATGTTAAAATATTTAGTGTAGTTTATTTTATTTTATTTTATTTTTTATGAAGTAAAAATAATTTACATAGAATAAAATTAAAATAGTTTGGTTATTGAAAAATGGGAGAGGAATGCTTTGAGAAAATATATTTGCATAAAAATGAATCACATAGTAATAGAAAGACGACATTCATATATAATAACGGATCACACAAATAAGTCCTAACAGTTAGCTCAAATGTAATCATAAGAAGTGTTCGACTGAGATAATTATGAGAGTATTTTAGTTTCTTTTGATTTGAAGTTAATTATGTTGGAGTTTAACAAAAAAGATGGTTTAATTAATTGTGTGACTGTATGTAATAAAATAGTTGAACAAATGAAATATTCCCCATATTTGAAGTGGGTATAGATATACTGTGAAAAGAAAAAGTGAAGGGGGATCTGTGTTTGGTTGTTACGCTGGTGATATATTCTAAGGGGTTTGATTTGACTGGGTTAAACAAACAGAGAGTATCTGCTGGTACATGTACATGCAGAAGCTTTTTGTTCATGCTTTTAG
Source organism: Camellia japonica (assembly GCA_030407325.1). Classification (NCBI taxonomy): domain Eukaryota; kingdom Viridiplantae; phylum Streptophyta; class Magnoliopsida; order Ericales; family Theaceae; genus Camellia; species Camellia japonica. The sequence continues at coordinate 32,393,179 of JAPPVO010000003.1, read as the reverse complement.
TAGTTTTACAAGAGTTATAAGGAATTGTGAATTATATATTTTAGTTAAAAAGTTATTATAAATTATTATATTATATTATATATATTTTTTATATATGTATATTTTTATAAAAAATTAAAAAATTAATAAAATAATTTATTTCTAAATGAAATCTAAATTTATAAAAAAATTAAAGATTTTAATTATTAATATACATAAATTTTATAATTGATCTGAAATTATTTTTAAAAATTTACAGTAATAATCATCTCAAATATTAAAGGTTAAATTACACTCAGCTGAAAAAATTATAATTAATCATATATTTTTATGGGTCTTGCTAACAAGTACTTTTAGGGCACAAATAAAAGATAGTAAAAAATTTTAAAAATACAAGATAGTTTTTATTAAATTCAATACATTTTTATTGAAATTAATACATTTTTTAATATTTTCACATATTTTAAGACACTTTTACACACTTTTTTAACATTAAACAATACTTAGGGAACACTTGTTAGTATTTACCCTTTTTTATATAATTAAATTAATTTTTTAATATGGCTAAAATATTGAAACTAATATAAATGGTAATATTAGGGGTGGGCGCGGGTCGGTTGCGGCTACGAAACCTCCAATCCGCCATCTGTCCGCCAGATTGGCGGATTGGAGAAATTAATCTGCATCCGTCCGCCAATCCGCCGGATGTGGATTGAGCGGATTGGCGGTTTGGCGGATGGATGCGAATTGGTTTGGCGGTTTAAGATTTTATAAATTTCAAAATAATTCAACTTCTGCACTTCTTAAAAAAAAAAAAAACAAAAAAAGTATTACAATCAACGACTTAAAAAACTATTACAATCACTGTATGTCTCATCCAAAAAAAGAAAGTTTGAAACTTTAGAATATTACAATAACTGCATGGCTCATCCATATATTACAATAACAGCATGATTCATCCACATAAAATATTACAATCTATGATTCTTAAAATATAATAACAATTCAAACCATCAAAACCATGAACATGGCAGTAGTAGAGATTGTATGTCTCTGTATTGTTACATCTATATATGTTTTTGAAAATAAAAACCAACCAGCATATATCATATTTTCTATTTATTATTTTTAGAGTTAAATTTAAAAACTAAAAAATATAGATAAACAATACGTTTATTTTTTTCAATTCAAAAAATATATTCAAGTTGAAAACTTTTTTTCAACTGAATATTTAAACTCTTTTTCAATTGAAAACACAAACAAAGTATTTAAACAAATTGAAAACATAAAGTCTTATAAATTATTAGGGGTGTTCGCAGTTTGGTGGTTCGGTTGCGGCCAAATGAATCTCAAATCCGCCATCCGTCCACAAATTGGCGGATTGGAGAAAATCAATCTGCAACCGTCCGCTCATCATAACGCATCCGTCCAAAATGTGGCGGATCGATTCGGTTCGGTCGATTTTGGCGGATCGGTATATCCGCTGCTCACCCCTAGGTAATATAATTAAAATAAATATACATTTTAACAAGAAAGACATGATAACATCATTTTTTTTTTCCATTTATACGAACTAACAAAAGAAAATGAATTTAAATTCTATACAAATTTAAACGTTTAAGGACAGCAGAATGATATAATTACATCAAATTTGTCAAATTAACTATATTTACTTTAAATTTCATGTATATAACAATTAAAAGATGTGAAAACGAAAGAAATTTTAAAGAGCGTTGGATTTGCGTAGAGTTTGGGGAGGAAGAAGAAGGTGATGTTTGATTGTGAGGGCCAGCTAGTGCTTGGTTTTGGGGATCGAAAATTATATTTTAGCAGATTAAATGGTCCCTAACTCATTAATAAAAATTCATAAAATATTTTGTCACAGGTTGTTTGGAATGTGTTATATAAGTGTACTTTTTAACTTTTTAGTTAAAAAAAGTAGAAAAAAATATATGTATGTTTGAGATAATTTTTTGACTTTTTACGAAAAAATATGTAAAAAATATTATAATAAAATTAAAATGACCATTCTACCTTTGTTGACTTTTTGACTTTAAATTTTTTAACTTTTGAATAGTTGAATTGAAAGAACAAAATAATAATTTTACCTTCTAAACTTCTCGCACAAACTTCTGCCGAATAGTATGGATTTTTTATTTTTTTTAAGCAACTTTTTCATTTTTAACTTTTATAAATTATTCTAAACAAGGCGTTATCAATCATGGGTGTAATATGATTAGTTTCTAGTTTATTAATGGTCCCTAACATTTTTTGGTACCAAAAACTTGGCTTTGATTCATCCCCCGAATCCGGGGCCCGAATCCCACAATTTCCATTTCAAGTTAAAAAAAAAAAAAAAAAAAAAAAAAAAAAAAAAAAAAATCAAAACAAAAACAGTTGCCCAAAAAGAAATTAGAGGATTAAGGGAGAGTTTTAGAGCTCCCAATCATTTTTTCAAAAACTTTTTGTAGCCTACCTACTACAATTTGGTGTGGGTGAGATGTGACTAACTAGGGTAATTTTACATACATCACAGCATTATCTCCTTACATTTTTTAAAATTTTATTTTTTTACAATTTTTATAATACTATTCACCATGCTTGTTTTTCGTTTTTAAAATACTTCTTAAAAAATTCTAACTTTCTTATTTTTCACATTTTTTTATTGAATTTTTTTAATATTTTAAATATTTTTTTTAATTTTTAAACACACATCACACAAATATATTTAAAGTATAAATTTTATGAAAAAAAAATTTAAAAAATTCACTAAATACCAAAAATACAAAAAAAATATGAAAATTCAATATATTTTTATATATTTTAAAAAATATTTACTTTTTAGATACATTTAAGTAAGGTGTATCTAAAAAGATAAAAAAAACACTTAAAATTTAAAAACATTCACTAAAAATAAAAAAATATGAGAAACAAAAAAATTAATTTTCAAAAAACTAAATTCAAAAAATTGAAATCAACGCAATGATTCCTACTCTCATCCCTACCATTAGTTTTCTCCTTACAACTAAACCTTCCAAACCCTTTTCACCTCTAATTCCAACTCACAGACCAGACCAGGTGTGAGCCTTGTGTGCAATGCGAAGCCCCCAACACGACTCTCTCATCAAAATCAATCCATTCCCTTCCCTCTAATGGCCAAATCGAAAATTGCTACTGGCTCCTTCATAATAACACACACGCACAAGTCAATGGCAGCAAAAACAGTTGTACCGTGGCAACGGCAACGAATTGAACTTGACGAAAGGAAGCCAACGATGGACTGAAACTGTCAGGAAAAAAAAAACTGGCGACGTAAAGATTTGGCAAGAGAGGCACTATGCCAATCGGAGCAATGGCATTTTGAGCAACCTTGAATTTCTTTACTATCTCTAGATCAAAACCAAGCGTTTGGGGAAATCATCCAGTGATATATAGCAGTCCTCTTTTATAATTTAAATCGTTCATTTTAAACCTCAATTTCTCCCCTCCCTCGACTATGTAGCACTTCCCTCCCAAATTGTTTATAGAAAACGAGAACTAAAAATTTCAAATTTAAAAGTACTTAAAAAAATCTTTTAATTGGTGAAAAAAATTAAAATTACGGTATAAGAATATATTATTTTTAAGTTTTCATTTTCTGTGCCAAACAAACAATTTGATACGGAGAGATTATATAATAATCATAAGTGTGTGTGTCAATTTCCGATCACATTGCCAATCAAGCACTCAGCTGGAGAACACTGGCAGAATAGATTAAGCCCAAACGACCTGCAACAGAAAGAAGAGATTCCGGCGGTGGTTCATCCACCCGGGGGCACTCCGACGATCAAGTCAGTAAAATATCTCTCAAAGATAACCAATAGTGCTTAACTCACTAGACAAAGTATAAAAAGCATACCTTAGACCCATGGGGGTGCCTCCCTTTTATAGCCAACACAATCCTAATCCTAATAGAAGCCTAGCTTTAATGGACTTAGAATTTCTGCTAATCTTGGACTCCCAGTAGGATTAGGATAAACTTTCTAAGAGTTTTATCTTTACCCAAACTGAAGTCTTCTCCCATTCTAGGACTCTTGTCCCTTATCTGCTTATCCCGGATTTTGGTATCTTCGCAGATAACCTCGGCCTAGCCGAGATTACCTTGGCATCATGACCATGACACGTGGCACCTCAGCTGGCACTCCGGTGACACCTCGGCCACGTGTCGTCATTCAAAAAATATGTCTCCACAACTGCCCCCTAAGTTCTATTACCTCGGCATCCTGAGGGATAGAACCTATATCATTTCTTCTATTTAGCACGTCGGCTAAGCTCGCTTCATCATCTATTGCCGAAGTCATAACTCGTTGGCTCAATATGACCATGACCTATAGTCTGCTTTTATTAATGCCTTAGAACCAACGACCAAGTTCATTCAAGTTTCTCAGCCGAAACCGTCCTCCTAGCCGAGGTATTTGCTTCATTGAATCAACAACTCCAAGAGTTCCAACATGCGTATGAGCTGGCATGTACAGTATTTCAACCGTTTTTACCACGCGTCTTTCCCCTACTGGACCGTACCTGATACGCGCCATCAAGTCGCATCACTTTTGCATGCGCCGTCTGGCAGGCACGTCGTCCAAGGCACCATAATTGCCATTTTGCCTCCATTTCATGCTTTTGATCAAAATCAACTCTCTCTCCGTCTTTTCATTTTTGCATCTTTGTTCTTGTTCAAACTTTCCCTCTTAATTCCTCCATTGCTGTTTTTACGAAGCTTTCTGCAACCAGTTTCACTCTCTCCCTCCGGTGAGGCTTTCGTTACACTTCTTTGCTTATTACCACCGTCTGACACCGGCATACTTCACACCGGCATTTTTGTAATCTAAACAATCATTCTTCAATGTTAGGCCGAAGTGCCTTCTTTCCTTTCTGAATGCATTCTTTTTCTTTTTACTCCTGTATGATTCTATACTTAAAATAATTTGCATGTCTTCAAAATACACCTTATCTGTGCAATCTCCTCACCTCGGTTGTACCCACTAATCGGTTTATCTCAACCTCGGCTTAACACTTGAAAATATTTTTATAATATTTTCACAAGTGTTATTTACAACTCGATACTTCACTCTTAATAAGATTTCTGTCTTCAAATTTCTTCTAAGTCTTGGCAACATGGCAATCTCGGCAAGTATGTAAATACTTCTTTCAACATAACCTTGGCTTAACTTGTAAATTTTTCTCAAAATTTCAACAAGTGTTTAATCTAATCTTCTTTTAACATAACCTCAGTTAATTTCAACTTGTAAACTTAAATTTCAACAAGTGTTAAACATGACCTCAGTTTAACTTCAACTTGTAAATTTCAATTTCAACAAGTGTTAAACATATCCTCGGTTTAATTTCAACTTGTAAATTTCAATTTCAACAAGTGTTAAACATATCATCGGTTTAACTTTAACTTGTAAATTTCAATTTCAACAAGTGTTAAACATGACCTCGGTTTAACTTTAACTTGTAAATTTCAATTTCAACAAGTGTTAAACATGACCTCGGTTTAACTTCAACTTGTAATTTTCAATTTCAACAAGTGTTAAGCATATCATCGGTTTAACTTCAACTTGTAAATTTCAATTTCAACAAGTGTTTAAACATATCATCGGTTTAACTTCAACTTGTAAATTTCAATTTCAACAAGTGTTAAACATGACCTCGGTTTAACTTCAACTTGTAAATTTCAATTTCAACAAGTGTTTAAACATATCATCGGTTTAACTTCAACTTATAAATTTCAATTTCAACAAGTGTTAAACATATCATCGGTTTAACTTCAACTTGTAAATTTCAATTTTAACAAGTGTTAAACATAACCTCGGTTTAACTTCAACTTGTAAATCTCAATTTCAACAAGTGTTAAACATGACCTCGGTTTAACTTCAATTTGTAAATTTCAATTTCAACAAGTGTTAAACATATCATCAGTTTAACTTCAACTTGTAAATTTCAATTTCAACAAGTGTTAAACATGATCTCGGTTTAACTTCAACTTGTAAATTTCAATTTCAACAAGTGTTAAACATGACCTCGGTTTAACTTCAACTTGTAAATTTCAATTTCAACATTTAAACATATCATCGGTTTAACTTCAACTTGTAAATTTCAATTTCAACAAGTGTTAAACATGAACTCGGTTTAACTTTAACTTCAACTTGTAAATTTCAATTTCAACAAGTGTCTAAACCAATCCCAAGCATCATTCTCCAACCCTCTACATGGCTTCCACTTACTCCTTTGTGGACCTTATATAAAAAGTTTTTAACTTTGGCTGAGCTCTTCTCTTCTCGGACTTAATCATTTAGGCCGAGATCTTGTCTTCTGGGATCCGAATCTAGAATTCGGGATCTGCTCACTTGGGCTGAGCTCTTGTCTTCTCGTATCCAGTGTTATCTCGGCTTCGCTTCGGCGAACCATTTCTCTTCTCTTGTTTGGACGTCTTTGTCCTCGGCGTGTCCTCCTTGGCTCTGGCATACTTTTCTATCCTGACCATTAGCTCCTCCATGCTTTTCGGCAATGTCTTTGCCAGTAATTTTCGAAGCAGACAGTCATCCTTCAAGCCATTTTTAAACGACACGACCGCCACCTCTTGGTTGCATCTTGGTATTCGGTTGAATACCTCATAATACCTTTTGGCATAGGCCCTAAGGCTTTCATCCTCGCTGATCTTGAGGGCCATTAGGGCATCCACGCTCAATGGCTGTAGCTTGTTTGTCACGAACTTCGTTACAAACATCTCGGCCAGGCCTTCCCAGGTTTTCACAATTCATTTCGGCAACTTGTGAAACCAGTCCGATGCAATTTCTCCGAAGGATGAGGGGAACACCTTGCAGAGCAATGGCTCGTTCCCGGTGTACAACGCCATCGAGTTCAGGTACAAGCTGACATGAAAGTTTGGGTCCGGCTTACCGTCGTATATCTGGAACCTCGGCATACTGAACCTTTTCGGGGCCTCAAATTTGTCCAATTCTACCGAGAACGGTGTCCTCGGCTTGACAGGAGAGGTCACCTCGGCATCTTGTCGCTTTCTCTGGAGGTAATCCCTTAGATCTTCCTTGGTTCGTCCAGGAGTTCGGCTATCTCCGGATTTCAGCCTCTTTGGTGCACTACTTCCAGTGTCATCGTGAGTCCTTTTGGATCTCCCTCCATTGGTCGCGTCGAAATAGAGTTCCTTCCCCTGAACATGCCGATGTTCTTTGGGGTCAGCTTCCTTGGTGCGATGTGTCCTCCGTGAATTTCTCCTTCTTGATTCTCCTCGCCCGACCTCCCTTGAAGGCCGGTGAGAATGTTCCTTGGTCCTATCGTGCTAAAGAGTTGTAGGAGTTGTCTTCTGCCCCCCTGTCTGGGCATCTTTCTTGGCCGCTGGAATCGGTGTATCTTGTAACGGGAACGGTGGCGGCATGACGTTATTCTGCATTATGAAATTGACCATTGTTTGCAGGTCTGCCAATTTGTTCGCCATCCCCTTCACCTCTTTGTCCTTCCATAGGTATCTGTCTTTCTATGCCTGGAGGTTATCTTCGTTATAGTACCCGCTTTGGTCTGTTTTCTTTGGTACGTCGCCTTCCTGGCCGACGTCTTTCACTCCGTGATTCTGGTCACGAGTTTCTTCGTTACAATTGTCTTCTTCGACGTCAAGGTCAATAGGTCTCCCACTTCCAGTAGGAGTGTTATCCACAATCTTCTCCTTCTGTCTGTCGTTGGCCATCTATTCTTTTTTTGTTCCCACAGACGGCGCCAAATTGTGTGTGTTAATTTTCGACCACACTGCCAATCAAGCACTCAGCTGGAGAACACTGACAGAATAGATTAAGCCCGAACGACCTGCAACAGAAAGAAGAGATTCCGACGGTAGTTCGTCCACCCGGGGGCACTCCGACAATCAAGTCAGTAAAATATCTCTCAAAGATAACCAATAGTGCTTAACTCACTAGACAAAGCATAAAAAGCATACCTTAGACCCATGGGGGTGCCTCCCTTTTATAGCCAATACAATCCTAGTCCCAATAAAGCATACCTTAGACCCATGGGGGTGCCTCCCTTTTATAGCCAATACAATCCTAGTCCCAATAGAAGCCTAGCTCTAATGGACTTAGGATTTCTGCTAATCTTGGACTCTCAGTAGGATTAGGATAAACTCTCTAAGAGTTTTATCTTTACTCAAACTGAAATCTTCTCCCATTTTAGGACTTTTGCCCCTTATCCGCTTATCCCGGATTCTGGTATCTTCGCAGATAACCTCGGCCTAGCTGAGATTACCTCGGCATCATGACTATGACATGTGGCACCTTAGCTGGCACTCCGGTGACACCTCGGCCACGTGTCATCATTCAAAAAATATGTCCCCACAACAAGGTATTCAAACATTTAACAATACACAAATATATATATATTAAATAAAAAAAATGATTTGTATCCATAAGATTGACGTCTAATTCCCTTGCCAAAAAATATTGATCCCAATGGTATGGGCTTAACTTAAATGGCCTTGCACTCACAGCAAGTGAAAACGTTTGGAATGTTCGATAACAAAAAGCTGAGAATGCAAATCTACTTTGAAGTCACTGATTTACAAAAATAAATTTAAACCCCCAAAACTACTCGATTAGAAAAAACTATAACTACCAACTACACACAACAAAAAAACACCCTTCATGTAGGTGCCTTCAACAAAGATAGGTTCCAAATAAATTTGCATTTTAGAATATCAACTTTGATTTGTGCACACAATTTTTGTGGCACTAATAGCACTAATTTCCATATAAGGCAAGAAAAGAAGAAAAAAAAAAAAACAGTTACTCAGATTAGAAATTAGTGCCATTAGTGCCACAAAAATTGTGTGCACAAATCATTTTTCTTAGAATATTCAATAGCTAATTGTATATGCAGGACATCTTGTGCAATTCCAGTCTCCTATTGGTTGTTCACTCTTTTCCAAAACACTGAAATAGATTGGGGCTACAATTCTACTACCAAAAACTCTTACCAATGTCCTTACATTTAGGCCTTATTTGTCAATTATACATTTTAGTTAAAATATCAAAAAATCAATATAAGTTGTTATATCACTCTCTCTACTTTTCTGCATATCTTTTTATGAAAAATCAAAAAAAAAAAAAAAAAAAAAACTAAAATAACCTATTCCAAAACAAGGCCTAAGTACTATACATAATGCCACTCACCAAATCCCCATTCCCTCATTTTGAACACTACTAAATAATTATAAAGGTGGACCTATAAGACATCATGTTTAATGAAAACAGCAAGGAAATTTTTATTGTTCCTCAATTAACATGAAGCCTAGGGCATTAACACCACATCTTCAGTTATGATCACTCTTTAACCAATTGTTTGAAATTTATGAGTTTTCTTCTGCTTGACTTGTGTATAAGTGCTTGATAGCATCCTATGCAATAATATATAGTTTTTTTTTTTTTTTATTAAATAAGTTCATTTTATTATTTAATTTTCTATATGTCAAGCGAATACTTTAAAGATCCGTATTCAAAAAAATTTCAAAACTACCTCTCCTATCCTGTAAGACACAATAGCCTTGCCGTGGTTTCTACTACAGCCTTAAAGTTCAAATATATGCCAAGGTTTTTCTCTTGCCACAATTCCCTCTTCAAATTTTGTCTGAATGTTTCCATATAAAAGTACAGAGAGAAAAGAAGGAATGAAAATTCATCAGAAATATAGAATAGAGGTTCCGGAATACACAAACAAAAAAAGTATGAAATACAAAATAGAGGTTCCACAATACACAAATATATACACCAAAAAAAAATAGATACACAAACACACAAAAAGTTAATAAAGAAAGAGTAGGGTTTGTTATGGGGGTGGATACCATCAGTTGTTCATCATGCTTGGTTCAAGCTCTAGCAAAACAAAGGCCTAGAGCAAAGACGCAAAATCGCCGAAGCCCCACAGTTGGAAGGGGTCTATCCTACATCATTTCAAATAAAAACACATTCAAAAATTAACAAACGATGCCAAATTTAAAGAACATCCTGTTTGAAGATGCATAGGATTCTCACGAAATAGGTTTTACATAGATTGCTATGAAATTCTTGCAAAATGCAAAACATTTTCATCTTCAAATCTATAAGAGTTTTCATGTATGCAACCATTCCAAGCAGCCAAGGAGCAGCAGAAAATCCAAAGAGAGAGAGAGGGGGGTAAATCAAAAGAATTTACTCACGTCACAATCACTCCTCTTATTTCTATATTCTATCCACATCATGACGGTGGCTTTTTTTTTTTATTAATAAATGACACTTTCAAATTAGAGCAAAAAGGACCCCAAAAACTTAAAAGAAAAAAAAACTGACGAAAGTGAAACATTAAATAAATTTTTTCGTACCTAATGAAGCTCCGTCACAGCTCCAATTGCCTTCATAAGTTCGTCAACATTGAGTGTCCATGCTCTGCAGAAATTATTGTCTTAAAAAAAAGAAAAAAAAAACACAAATAGTTTTTTTCAAGAATTTTTTTCTGAAGAATCCGTTTTTTTGTTTTTCTTGTATGTCTTCCACAAAACAAAGAGTGTCATTTTTCTTTACTGGGTTAATCTCTCCCTGAAGCATTTGTAGCCATCTAATAATAATAATAAAAAAAGAAAACGCCAATGGGTACACATTAATGTGTGTTTGGAAGGAAAAATATTAGGTACACACCTAATTAGTGCACAAAGTGATTGCTTCGTAGAACACTCAATTGAACTATCTCTCTCTCTAAAAACTCTATCTCTAAAAAACCTCCATCCCAGGCTTTACCGCTGGCCAGCCGGCCGTTGCCTTTGGCCATGGCGGTTGGCTGGCCTAGCATTTTTTTTCTTGTGTACTTGTTTTCTCCCAATAGTCTTGAGCCCCCATTAGTTTTCCCCTTTCTCCTTTTCAGATCTAATCTCTAGATTTGCTTAGGATGCTGGTTTTGGTTCTTTCTTGTTTATGTAGGATGCTCGTTTTCACTGGCGTTCTTCGACGTTTTTAGCTAGGTATTCCTTGGGTGGTTTCAGATCTATCATATCCAGCGGTCTGAAAGCTTGTTGGGCCTTCAGTCTGTGGGTTTTGGTGCTCATGGAAGCTTTGATGGGTGGTATTGGTGGGTTTTTTTTTTTCTCGAATGGAGAGGTTCGGTGGTAGTGGTGCTTTGGCCATGGTGATCAACTTCGGCAATGGGTTTTGGATTAGGGTGGGTGCGTTGATCATGGGTGGGTTGGTTTAGGAACTTCATTTGGGCACTTCTTTGCGAGTAAGGGATTTGTTGAATTGAGGAGGAGAAACCAGCAGCAGTCTCGGCGTTGAAGGTATTATGGATACGGGTGGTTCTCGGCGGCTATGGAGCTTGAGTGTCTGGCGAGTATAGAACCTGAGTGTCCGGCGATGGTGCAGGGTATTCGGGACAGGCGTGGGTTCTTTGTGTTTTCGAGTCAGGCGTGGGGGTTTATCAATGTATCAGTGTTTTGTTTTATCAATGTATCAAGCGTGGATTTTTTGTGTTTTGAAGTCAGGCGTGGGGGTTTAGGTGTGGGGCTCAAGAGTTTGATTTGTTGTTTTAATTGGCTTTTAAAATATAAAATTGTGAGGTTAAGGGGTTGGTTGTAAAGACGTGAGTAGCAGTAGTAAGAGAGTGAGTTTTTACTCTTCGAATCTCTCTCAATGCGTTTTTTTTTCCTTGTACCTTTAAATTTCATGTTTTTAATGAAATTTTTTCTTTGCCGATCAGAAAAAAAAGAAGAAGTGATTGCTTCGTGAATTGAACCCATAACCTCACAGTTATTAGACTAAAGTTTTACCATTGAACCAAGGTTATTAGGCCAAGATTTTACCATTTTGAAAATGATTACTAAGGGGAGAGGTTATTAAGCTAAAGTTTTACCATTAAACTAAGGTTATTAGGCCAAGATTTTAATATTTTGAAAATGATTACTAATGAGTTATTTGGAATGATCTAAATAAGTATATTTTTGACATTTTATAAAAAAAATATATAAAAAATAGAGAAGTAATATGACCCACATTTATCTAAATAGTATACTTATCGGGTGTCTGGTATAACCTACATAATAGTTTTATTTGTTTTAATCTACTCCAGCCCATTGAAAAATTTGGACCAATTTTTTTTTGTAAATAAGGTGCTGGAAATTATTACTAACATTAGTCAGAGTGTTAAGAAAAGAAAAAGGTGTGCATAAGGTCTAAAATTTTTTGACTAATTTCTATAGAGTAAATTGTTGAAAATGACAAGTTAAAAAGGGTGTAAGACATACGTTTAGTGGATATTTTTTATTGGTAAAAAGTTCATCATTTGTAAAATAATTTGGTGAGAATTTTGTTTGTTTTAAAGAATATTTTGTTTTCAATTTTACCTTTTAATTTATCTGTTAATTTTTTTTTAATTTGTTGACTTTCGTTGACTATTTGTTTAAATTTTTTCTATTTGTTCAAAATTTCTGCCTATCTATTCAAATTTTTTTCTATCTGTTTAAATTTTTCCCCTATCTGTTCAATTTTTTAATCTTTTCAGTTTAAATTTCTCTTATCTGATCAAATATTTGTCCAAATAAAATCTATCTGTTGAACTTTATCTGTTCAAAATATCTATTGAAGTTCTATAATATTTTTTTATCTGTTGAAAATGAACAGAAAGAAGAAATCAACCTTATCTGTTCTTCACTATCTTCCAAACCAAGCAAAAAGAGAACCTACGATGGGATTTTATCATTATCATTAACAACAACAACAATACACAACTTATCTAGTCAAAGCACTTCAACAAACAACTACACACACATATACAATCAATAACAATAACAAAAGAAACAAAAAAAAGTGATGAATTTGAAGGTTGAACTCACACATACACAATGAAAAAGTAAAACCCTAACAAAAAAAATAAAATAAAATTCAGATCTGTTGAATAGATAAAACCTTAACAATGATACCCTAACAAAAAACCTCTCTCTTTCTCTTTTTTTTTGTCTATCTGTCAATTTAGATATGAAAAAAACCTAACCAAAAAAAAAAAAAATCAGATATGAGAATTCAGATCTGAGAAAGCCCGAACAAAAATCAGAAAGAGAAAGAAGGGTTTGGAAAAATGAAGGGTTGGAGAGAGAGTGAGAGAGAGAGACTCTGTAATGGTCCTCCAACATTGTTGATAGTGCCAACAACAACAACAACAGATTTGAGCTAAGAAAAAAAACAAAAAAAAACTTCATATTCAAAAGTAGTTCAACAACAATATCTATTTCTCAAATCTGAATTCATATATACACATATAAATTGATTAAGATTTTTCCAAAAAACCATAGATTGTTAAAAAAAAACCACAAAACAGACGCGATGGAGGATGGCGATTGGTGGTGCTGCGGTGCAAGGAGGTGTTGTGCGACGGCGGATGGCGATCGGTGAGTCACGTCACTGGATCGGCGTTGTGAACTTGATAGTATGTTCTTCGTCGCCGTTTTAGTTGGATTCTGCAATGGTATGCGACACTGATGGTGGTGGGATCGCTGTTGGAGACGGCAGTGACGGAGGAAGAAGTAAATCAACAGAGTGAAGGAGAAAAAGAGAGACACTGAGAGAGAGGAGGTCGGTGGAGGGTGAAGGAGATTGGTGATGAGTGGAGGAGAGAGAGAGAGGTTGGTTAGGGTTTGGTTTGGACAATGAAGGAGAGTGTAGTACCGGTGAGAGAGAGGGTTGGTTTGGATTTGATTTAGAAAATTTCATATATATATATATATATATATATGTATCTATGGATAATTTGGTCATTTTCTAGAAAGATGTCCTTATGGGCACAATGAAAAAACAGGAAATTCTATTTCGATACACCAAGTTTCCTTACTCCACACACTTAATGAATTTTTTCAGAATCACAATTTTATCCTTTAACAAAATTATCATCTCACCTACCACTATCTCACCCATATATCTCACAATTTCTCCATACACATCTCACCCACCACTATCTCACCATACCAATCCTCTGCAACTTTTTCCTTCTTTCGAATCTTTTGAATCTGTTTCCCTTTCTTCTTCATCACTCTCCAACTACTTTTGATCCTGTTTCAAGCAAATTTCTGGAATTTAACAACTCTTCAAACCCCAAAAATTCAATTTAAAAAAAAACAATTAAATCTGAAAATCATCCATTGATAAACAATAGATAGCTCTATGTGGAAATAAACACAAACCCTCTTGGCGAAGAAGCAGAGAAACAGGGGTTATGGCAGAGAAAATCAAAATCTATAATGCAGATTGAGCGATTAATGAAAGACCCACTTGAGAAAATAAACACAAACCAGAGCTCAAAAACCAGAAACAAGAACAAAAACTTTTGAATGAACTACTCTAGAAATTATAGAAATGATGACTGTTTGTTCTTTCACAGTAATATTTGATCCTGTAGCAGTGGAAAGTTTTGAAATGTTATCGATCGATTTGCTTCAGAAAGAATTTTACTAAAGAAAATATAGGATCTTGGAGTGAGAAAGGATGGAAGGAGAGGATGTGCATAGAGAAGGTGAGGGTATATTTGGAATGTGAAGTGTGTGAACTGAGATAAAGAAATAAAAATCAAATTACTAAATGTGTGGATTAAGAAAAGATATATACAAAGATAATTTGGTGGGTGGAAATAGAATTTCCCTGAAAAAACGCATGGATGTTTGGGCAAATAAAAATCAAATTACTAATTTCCTTTTACTACTATATTTATTTTTTATTTTTTTTAATCATGTAAAAAATATTAACTTGTATTTTTTTTTTAAAATGCATCGATTAGAAGTTTAATGACTCAAAGATAAAAATTAAAATTTAAGAATAATATGTGATTGAGAAAAGATAAAATAATAATTGTTTTACATATGAATAAATAAGTAATGCAAATTGTTGAGAAAAAAATAAATCCATTTATTTTAATTTTTTTTTAAAAATCAAAAAATAAATGTATGGATATTTAATAATATATATGCAAAAACCCAGGTAAGTATAATTTACCCATGTTGATAATAAACGAGACGTCTTGATTTATGGGTATTTTCGTATTTTTACGTGCAAATCAAAGGGTAATATGGTCATTTTAACATGACTAATCTCCCTGAAGCATTTGTATCCATCTAATAATAATAATAATAAAAAACACTTAATTAATACAAATTAATGTATGTTTAAGGGGACAAAAATTAGGTACACAATCTAGCAATGTGGACAAAGTGGTTAAGCAGTGCCAACTTTGGGGCCCAAATTGGTTAAAAAAAGGTCCCAATTTTTTTTTTATAAAAAAAATCAAATAAGTCTTATTTTTTTTGTTATTATACTTGCTCAAAAGGGCCCATATAAAAACAAAAAATTATTGATATGGTGAATTATTTAAAACTAATTGATGGTTGTTTTCTAAATGCATGAATTATAATTGATTATAGTTATTACTGACAATTATTTATGGGAAAAAGAAATATTTCAAATTTGAAATTGATTAAATTATTTATTTAGTAAAATATGTCACAAGAAAGATTGAATGAGTTTAGTTGATAAGTTAGTTAAAACAAACTTGATTAGTAATTTTACAGTTAAAAATGTAAAAGTTCAAAAAATTTAAATAAAATTTGAATTACTAACTAGTTTGATTCTGCCAAAAAATAATTCAAAAATCAATTCATATTAGAATTCTTCTTTGAGACGTTTATATAAGAGATCTCATATTAGAAGTTTGCTTTGGGTTTTGGAAAAGTTAGAGCCAGCCTTGAAGCCAAGGTTTTACCGTTGAATTAAGGTTATTAGACTAAGGTTTACCATTCTGAAAATGATTACTAATTTTAGTTTTATTTGTTATAATCTACTCCAGCTCATTGAAAAATTTGGACCATTTTTTGTGTGAATAAGGTGCTGGAAATTATTAGTACTAATATTAATGAGAGTATCAAGAAAAGAATAAGGTGTGGATAAGGTCCAAATTTTTTTGACTAATTTCTATATTCTTTTATCATATTATATATATATATATATATATATTTAATCATGTAAGAAATATTAACTTGTGTTTTTTTTTTTTTAATTTTTTTTATATTTAAAATATGTATTGATTAAAAGTTTAATGACTCAAAGATAAAAATTAAACTTTGAGAATAATATATGATTGAGGAAAGATAAAATAATAATTGTTTCACATATGAATAAATAAGTAATGCAAATTGTTGGGTAAAAAAGAAATTCATTTATTTTAAATTTAAAAAAAATCAAATAATAAATGCATTACTTAAAATGATAAATTTTAGTATGAAATAAGTCTGATATTAAATTATTAAGATATTATCTAACATTAATTTAGAGAGATTGTTTATTTTTAAATATTTTATCAATAAAAATAAAGTTTTTTTTTCATTAAATGTTTTATTAATGGCTTAATAATTTAAGAGTTTTATTTAATATTACAAGAAATTTAAGAATTTTATTAACTAATGCTAAAATATGTACGGGTCTTTAATAATATATATGCAAAATCTCAGAGATGTAAGTGTAATTTACCTATGTTGATAATAAATAAGGCTTCTTGGTTTATGGGTATTTTCGTATTTTCACAAATTAAAGGGTAATATGGTCATTTTCACACCCAATTAATGCCGTTTATATGAACTTAACAGATTGGAAAAATCTTGATAATAGTTTCAAAAGTATGGGAGGTTAGTGTAATTATTAAAACTACAGAGAAGGTCCCTGTAATTGTCAAAAATTTCAAGAGAGATAAGTGTAATTTACCCAAATAAATAAATAAATAAGAATAAATTACAAATACATCTCCTCCCTTCTAAATTTGTTTAAAATTATATGAATTAATGAAATTATACAAATTAAAGATACAAATTATCCCGTAGTCTGAAACATTATAAATATTTACTTATTGTAATTTTTTATTTAACATGGCTAATTGAAAAAATAAAATTCAAAATTACTCTTCTATATGATAATAGGGTAAATTACACTGACACCCCTAAGGTGTCTATTTGGTACAGATTCTCCCCTCACATTTGAAAAATTACACTTACCCCCCTATCAGATTAAAATAACATATTTGCCTCTTAGCCTTTATACATATAAAATAATAAAATAATACAGATATTTTATTCATGTTATTTTAAGAGAAATAACTATCATCTTCCTTAATTTATCTCACACAAAAAATTGAGTTTTATTTTTATTTTTTATTTTTCATATTTTTTATTTTTACTGATTTTTTTTTTATAAATATTTTACGCATTTTTTTTAAAATTTTTTTAGATACACCTAATCAGGATATACTTAAGAAGTATAATATTTTGTGATTTTTTTTTAAATTCACTAAATACAAAAGAATAAAAAATTCAATACATTATCCTGTTTTGTTGTATTAAATATATATTTTTTAAAAGTTTTTTGTACAAATTTTATACTTTTTAAATATATCTAGATTAAATTGATCTAATTTAGATATAATGGTTGAAATAAAAATGAAAAATTGTATTCATATATAAAAATTTATACAAAAAATATCATAAAAATATTGTAATAGTGATATTATTGTAAATATAAATCATGTCTATGGGTGTTTTATTTTAAAGTGAAAGATCATTATTAAATTATATCATTGTGTTTAAAAATTCTATATAAAATTTATGTTTATATATCATCACTCAATATGAATATGTTCAGGTAGAATTTAATAATGAAAAGTTGTATAATGTAGTCATGATGATAAAAAGAAAAAATGGTAGGAAAAAGGACAATATGGTCATTTAGAAAATTTTAGAATATGACATCAGCAATTCAAGGGGCAATTCGAAATGAGATTACAAACCTCAAGGAGGAAAATGTAATTTTTCAAGTGTGAGAAAAGATCTGTATTAAATAAAAATCTCAGGGGTGTTAGTGTAATTTACTCAAAATAATAAAATTATTTGAATTATCAATTTAAAAAAATATGACATTGTTAAAAATTATTAATTAACTTTGTAATTTATTAATAAAATGTGTCATAAAAATTTCAAATGACAAAATGTAATTTTCAGAACCACGTGAATTAATTCCTATTCAAGAAAATCTTAGAGAGCATATTTATAATTTACCAAAAAAATCTTAGAGAGCATATTTATAATTTACCAAAAAATAATAAATAAATAAGGAAAGTGACTCCAAAATATATGACAATGGTATACCTATAATTATGATATACAATAGTGAATTTTTAACTAAAAATGAATAGACCACAATTATGTATAGAACTTTTCTATATATACCATTAAAAAATGAAATAGTTATTTGCATGAAGATCCCTAAACTAAAAAATATCACTTTGACCCTCTAATATATAAAAGCATACAAATTGACACTCTAAACTATTGTGAAATATCACTTTACATTTGAACTATAAAAGCATATAAATAGATCCCTAATCTATTGGTGTGACCTCTTCTATTAAGTGATCAATTCTGTATGCTTTTATAATTTAAAAAATTTACATTGGCATCGTGTAATGACCCGACTTTTTCAAAGGCTCCATATGCTTTAATTCCCTTATTACATGTGCGATTATATGTGTGATTATGTACTTGATGTGAAATTCTATGTTGTAATGTGTGGATTACATATTTATAAATTTGTATCTGTCGGTTAGAAGAAAACCTGTTGAAATTGTGACATTTGGATTGAAAATTGAAAGCTTTAGAGGCGTGATAAACCGAAATTGACTTTACGGTTATGATTAGCATGATTTTTAGGACATTATATGAAGTTTTGCAAAAAATTAATTAGTAATGAATTAATTAGCTTTATTTGACTTAAACTCCTAGAGTTAACACTTTGAAACTGAAATTAACAACTTCAATGAGTTCAGAAACTGAAATTGAGTACATACATATGCTAATGGGAATTTTTAGAGCCATTCGGGCAATTTAATTGGAAATTGATTTCGTCTGATTCGTTAGGTCATGTTTGGTTGGCCTATATAGGTACATGACTTGTTATATAGTTGAGATCATATTTAGTCTTTAAGGAATAAAAACGTGGAGAGGAGAGAGAGAGAGAGAGGAGAGAGAGAGAGAGAAAGGAAGAAGAGAAAAGAGAGAAAAGGATAGAACTCAATTTAAGATTGGAGACTTGAAGATTGGCCCAAGATAAGTGTTAATCACCCCAAATACTCTCACTATTTCTTCAACTGCGTGGAATCAAGTCTTAAAATGAAGTTTCTTACATGTATATGAGTTAGGGTTTTGAGTTATGATCTGAACTTAACAAATTTCATGAAATTGAAGATGTAAGCTTTGGATTTAGCTAATTTAAGGGTTGATTCTTGTGTTTTGAGTAGTCTTGAGTTAGATTGTGGGTCATTGCTGTTTTATTTTTAGTTTTTGGCATGTTTAAACTCATACATATATGTATGTGTATGTTTGCATATATGTTTGTATATATCAAGATGAAGAAGATGAAGGAACTATGGAAATTAGGGTTGTATATGCTAAATTAAAATAAGTTATGACCCATTTGAGTTTAGGTTTCATGTTTATTATGCTTATATGTCATATTTGAAATGAATTTTGCTTGAATTGGACCATATGAATATCTTTTGAAAGCTTGAAATTGTTGGAATTTCGGACTGCTCAAACAGAGCCTAGGACTGCACGTGCGGAAAACAGGGGAGGCAAAGATTGCATTCTGAAATAAAAGCACGTGCGGAGCCGCGCGTGCGACATACCTTCCTGCACGTACGGTGAGGGACTTCCGCACGTGCAGCCAACGGGGAAAAATTCTGTTAGTTTCTTTTACTCTATTCGACCCTCTGAATATGTTAATATGCGTATTTACTTACTTCAAAATGCTTAAAAACGAATGGAAAGTGAACGAATCGGAAGAAGGACTAAACCCAGAAAGGAATGCTTTACTTACTAGTTATGTGTGTGCTGTGTAGGACACTCGCTTGAGGGGACGCTGCTACACGACCAAAACACTGTGAGTAATAATAGTGTAATGATACATATTTATGAATTACGTACCTTGATTAAGTTCGAGATTTTGTTTGTGCATTATGATTGTGAATGGCATATTTGGGATAAATGGTGCTATAATCCGTGTATTTTTGCTTGTGAGTATAACATTGTGCAGATATGTTCATTTATATTTATTTTGATTCATAACTATTGTGACGACTTGGAATTATGTTTTATGTGAATGGATGAGTTACAAGACCTATAATATGGAATATGTATATGAAATGTGAGATGTTTGTAATATGATATGGTGGGCCCAAGGCCGTTTCGTTTATACTATGACATGATATGAACTGTTCGGTCTTTAAGACTTATGAGTTTTGGGTGCGGAACTAAGTGCTACAATGAGAGTCACCTCTAGGGTCCGTACGAGTCACCTCTTGGGTCCATACATATATGCATTGGGCCCAAGGAGAGGTGGAGACATGTCGATGTTCCATCTACTCCATGATAAGATCGGTGATACGATAAGATACGTTGGGCCTGAGGCCGTTTTGTATTATGTTAGGCCCAAGGTCGTTATGCATCACGTTGGGCCTAAGGCCGTTCCATCTTACGTTGGGCTCTAGGCCGTTTTGTATTATGTGGGCCCGAGGCTGTTTTGGAATATAACGAAGGAGACCTGTCAATGTTAGATAAATATTCCCCAAGACATATACCTATCTACCCGAATCTCTTTACATTATTATTATTCACTGAGCCTTGCTCACTTTGTTTTTATATATGTTATGTAGGTGATTAGCTTGGAGGACAGCCCTAGGTCAGCTCCAGGAGCCTTGTTGACCCTGTTGTATCGAGCCTCCCAAAGTGGAAGCCTTTTTTCCTTTTAGTGGAATTTCTTTTATATCACATATTATTGGGTCATTGGTTTTGTTGAACATTTTGTTAATATGTATAACTTTTGAATTATTAACTTTTGTACATAACTTGGACTACTAGATTATGGACTATGTATGACGTATATATCTATACATGATGTCATATGTTTCGAATCCTAGCATTTACGCACTGCTCAATGGACGTTTTGTTACCATTAGCTTCCGCTTTAGGCCCCGTTATTGTACGAATATTTCGTTGGACTTTTGTTTTGAGGTCAAGAATTGGCTGGTCGTGACCTAAACTTTTAGGGGCGGGTTCGGGTCGTGACAGTTGGTATTAGAGCACGAGTTACTCCCTCGCACATGGGTCCATTTGAGCTATAGAGTGCCCTAGAAAAGACTTAGGAACATTGCATTGGCATGTGTGCGTGTGTGAACTGTCATGAACACGACCATGTGAACTGTTGTGAAGACATCTGAAATGAAATGAAGTAAATGCATGTGAATTGGGGGAATACATCTGAACTACACTATATAAAAAAAAAGAGTAAAGAATTACTGGCCTATGGTTATGAAATGTGCCATTGAGAACGGTCAATGGAAGGACAAATGAGGTAGATTGTGTGAACATGTTTTCAATGAAATGAGAGTGGAAACTATGAGAATGAAAGTAATGTGCATTCATGTTATGCTAATGCTAATATTGAAAATGAACTAGGTGGAATGCATGTAGAAGTATGAGTATCGTTTCAGCACGTATCCGAAGGTTATGTAGGCACATGTATTATTCTGATCTTGTTATTGATGTGAACATGAGATATAAATTGTCGTGTGAAAGTGTACAAGCAAGTGTTTTTTTGATATAATGCAAGCATATGACCATGTGAATCATAAATTGTTGCTTCTGTGCACCTCGATTTTACAAAGAGGTGTATATAAAAACTATGAATATGCTTAAGTGTGCAATTGTCTAGTATGTATTCAGTATGATAAGTATGCAGTCATTATTATGCATATGATTATGTGTGTAGACCCATGTGTATTTGTGTTTATTTCTATACGTAATACGGGTGTGACTAGATCATAGAAGAAATAAGGAAAAATGAGATAGAAGGCTCCTTCACAGCCCGACTCGATAGATTGGAAGGTATAGTACAAGAAATGGTGGAGATCCTAAGACAATAAAATCAATTATCGCTATGATAACGACAAGAATCTTTGCCGCCACCAGCGCCAGAGTACCAAGGGAATGTGTTGAAAGTCTCAAGGAAGAGATCATTTAAAAAGCAAAATGCGGGGTCATTACACACTCCAAACTCTATAAGGAATACAACACCAATATGTAACGAATGTGGTAAGAAACTCCGAGGAGTCTGTCACTGAATTTCTGGAGCTTGTTACAGATGTGGTGAAATGGACCATATGGTAAGGAACTGTCCTCAGATTGCTAATCAGGATTTTGTAATTACACTTGTGTCAGAAAACACCCAGAACACTAAACTTGTCGCCCCAGGTATTTATACTGTTTGTAACTGAATGCCTATATGTTGATTGATTGTGGCCTAATGCATGTGTACATCCTTGCTTGGAATATTATTTGATACAAATATCTACGACATGTATATTAGATTGGTGAGCCACAGGATTAACCCCTTATTTATATATGACGTTTATGTGTGAAAAATCGATTTGAGGAAATCTGTATATCCTGTGACATAAAATGTACTAGTAATTAGATGATTGATTTTACGTTCGATATTCTGATATTATTGCTATGAAATGGTATTAGAATTGCACACTCTTGAATCTCTACTAGTTGACAACTTTTATGTTTAACCTTGTGAGCATGCAGAATATGTTGATTAGTTCTCACATAGTAGTCGGCAAGATACTATGATGTCTATTGAGATGATTATGAGCATCAATGAACGATTAGCGTAGATAAATAGTTATGTGGTAATTAGAATGGAAATTGAACATTTTGAATTTGATAAATCGTGGGGATGTGCTGACTGAACTTAGAAGTTTATTAGACCTACAAACTTGCACCAGTGGAATACTCCATATGGCCTCTGAACTCTTTGTGTTTTGGCTTGGTTTGTAGACCACGCCTTGTTTTCCCTTGCCAGGAGGGAGAGAGAGGTCTGTAGACCACTTTTCCCTCTTGTAGGCTAGTTTCTGATTTCCGGAAGCCGAGCGCCTTGTCTTGCTTCCTTTTTGGTTTGCTTTTGAACCAAACCTTGTTTTCCCTTTCCTGGAGGGAGAGAGAGGTCTTATAGACCACTTTTTTGTGATCGTAGACCACTTTTCCCTCCTGTAGACTAGTTTTCGGTTTCCGGAGCCTTCGGCCGCGCGCCTTGTCTTGGGACCGCTTACCGTTCTCCTTTTGGCCTGGTTTTCGAACCATGCCTTGTTGCCTTGGTCTAGAGGGACACAGAGGTCTTGGAGACCCCTTTTTGTGGTCGTAGACCACTTTTCCCTTGTAGACCACTTTTGGTGCCCGTAGACTAGTTTTCGAGGCTTTCGGCTGCGCGCCTTGACCCCCGGACTCTTGTCTTGCATCCTTTTTGGTTTGTTTTTGGCACAAACCTTGTTTTCCTTTCTTGGAGGGTGGAATGAGGGTTGGAGACCAATTTCTCTCCCTGAAAACCACTCTTATTTCTGGTCGGCCAACTGGTCTTGGTGGTCTTTGGACCACCAAAAGTGGTAGGCCACCATGCCATCACCTTGCTTTCCTTGTGTAGACCACTTCTCCCCCTAGCCGACCACTTTGCCTCCTTGCAGACCACTTTCACTGGTCGGCCGACTAGTGTAAGTAGCTAGCCGACCACTTCAACTGGTCGGCAACTTTCCTGCATATTCTGCAGGTGTTGTGGATGCCAGCTGTTGGGCACAGAACTCATCCTCCATACACGTGTATGGATGGATTGATTCAAGCTCTTAGCTTGTTCAAGAAGCTTGATTCTTGATTTTCTATAAGACGGAGCCCCCTCCCTTTTGTCTCAGGTTGAGAAATTTGGCTGAGGGCTATACATATCATCTATATCTATACTTCTTCCTTTCCTTTTATATTTGTGCTCAAAAGTCCCTTTTCTTCTTACTTTTGCACACAAACACATAGTGAAACACCATACTCTTGGAGCTGAGGCACTTAGAAGCTGGTTTTGGTGTTTTTGGATTGGTTTGAGCTCAGAAAAGCTGTTGAGTTGCAGCTTTGAAGTTATTCTTCAAGGGTGAGTCAACTAGCCCTTTAAAGCTTTATTTTGATTAAGCTTTTGGACCTATTTGCATGCTTATTTCGGCTTGACTTTCTACTGTAAAAAGTTCTGATTTTTAGTGCTTAACATGTTTGTTTAAGGCTTCTTTGGTGTTGGGGGTGGTCTACCCCCTCTTGTGCCTTGTTTGGCATTGTTTTTGTGCTATCCTTTTAAGCTATTGGGACCACCTCCTTTTGGTCTTATCACCACTGAAACTCAGAGGAATTTCAGTGGTGGAAAGGGTGTTTTGAGGTCCCAAATAGGAGAGGGTCATTCCCTCTCCTTGTATCTTGGTTACTAGCCTTTTTGGCCTCATGTTTGAGTATGTTTATCTAGCATATGTTGGCTCCATCTCAGGCTATTTTTTGGCCTTATTTCAGTATGGCGTACCTCTGTTTTGGCTTAGTTTAGGCCACCTTTGCATGCTCTATACACTTGTAGTGCAATCCTTACAAACTAGCCTTAAATGCTTGTGTTGATGGCTCATCTTTCTAGCATGTTTTGGTCCTATCTCAGCAAGTTTTTGGTGTTATTTTAGCATACCTTAACTCTATTTTAGGTTGGTTTGATAGCATCTTGTATGCTCCTTGCACTTGTAGTGCATTTCCATTCACTAGCCTAACATGCATCATGCTTTTGACCATCATTCTAGCATGCTTTTGACTCTACTCAAAGAAGCTTTTGTTCATGTTTTAGCATTCTCTAGGTCTGATTTAAGTGTTTTGGGTCATGCATGCCTTGCTTTGTATAGCCATATTGCATTCTAGCTCACTAGCTTTATGTATTGAGTCCACTAGCATGCATTGCTTGGGCTATTTGCATGATTTGGCATCATTTGTTATGTGATTTCAGTGCATGTAGTGTGGTCATGCCCTCACATCTTCCACTCATTCAATGCTTTGGAGGGTTGGTGCTTTATGCCTTCAATATGAGCCATTGTGTATGCCATCATGCCTAGGCTTTTGGGCCACCATTTCAGTGTGTTTTGGGTCATATTTTGCCATGATACAACTCTATTTTTAGTTGGTTAGAGCTTCCCTCATTTGCTTCTTACACTTGTAGTGTAAATCCCCTTTGCTAGCCTTGCATGCCTAATGAGTGAGCTTGTTATTCTAGCATGTGTTGACTTGGTATTAGCCCATTCTTGGTGTTATTTTGACATGCCATAACTCTGAATTTTGTTGGTGAAGCCATCTCATTCTTGGTTTTGGTAGGTGTAGTGTAATCCTCCTTATTGGCCTTGCATACTCCATGTTTTGACCCTTCATGCTAGCTTGTTTTGGCTTTACTTTATACATGTTTTAGCATTGTTTGGGCATGCTCTAGGACTGTTTTTGGTGTTCTTGGCCTTTTGGTTCATGAATTGCATAGCTATAGTGCAAGTGCCTATGCTAGTTTCAAGCTTTGAGCCTCCTAGCATGCTTCATTTATGTCATGTACATGATTTGGCATCATTTCACATGTTATTTCAGAGCATATAGCATTGTCATATTCTCATGCATATCGCTCTTTAATTGTGGTTGAAGGGTTATGCATTGTTGCCTTGTTTGTGGCCTAATATATATGCTTGCATGCCTAGGCTTTTGAACTCCCATCTTAGCATGTTTTGGTCCTTGTTTTGACCTATTTGAGCTCTGTCCATGATTGGTTCCTGTCACGCCCCAAACCCGCCCCTAAAAGTTTGGGCATGACCCATTCGAAACCAGACACTAAACCTGTTATACATATCTTATGGGGCCTGAACGGAAGCATGCAATAATATAAAATACATCAAATAACATCCACTGAGCTACTTCTAACATGCCAGGATCTCAACATCACACTAAGTAAATATTATACAGACAGTTTACATCCATAAGCCTCGACTCAACCCCACAAATAGGCACATAACAAAAATAATAATAAAGAAGGAGTTATTTACAATCAACCCAAAAATAGACATCTAATGCATAAATTGAAACTCGGCAAAACTTTACAAAACGAACGGCTTCAGGTGGTGCCTGGACGCCTCAAGGTTGACAAGAGGAACACAAGCTTTAAAGGTTGGGACCGAACTCCCGATTGGCTACCTACAGAAACAGACAGACAAAATACAGAATGAGCGAACTCAGAGAATAATAGTTCATAAATATTATGATATTTAACCTGACTAACAAAACATATAGTTGCAGATACATATTATTAACTACGTTCCGTGATTAATTCCAAAACAGCCATAGGCCTACAGATGCAGAACGACCATAGGTCCAGGGATATCAGAAGTAACAGAGATAATAGACATAACAGAACTAACAGAAATAACAAAACGCATAAGCGTGGGTAACAGAAATAACAGATGTATGGACTCAAGAGGTGGCTCGTACGGATTCCAGAGGTGGCTCCCACCAAAGTGTAGCACTTCGTTCCGTACGGCACTTTGTTCCATGCCAGAGAATATTAGAACGACCTAACGGTCCAGAAATATCATAAACATAATCTTATCAGAAACAGAGTCTTATGCATTTCCAGATTCCAAACCATTTTCGTAATCATTTTCATAATTATTTCCATATTCAGATTTTGCATAAGATCATATGTGGTACACCCAATAGCCATCAGATCAGGTAGGTCCGAAGACCACAACAGGTAGGTCCGAAGACCACAGCAGGTAGGTCCAAAGACCACAGCAGGTAGGTCCAAAGACCACAAAGCTGATACCAACAGCCACGGTATTGTTACCCCCGGGCGAGGGCCATCCGGACTAAGGGTGCCACAAATACTTTTTAGAAAACTGAACATTCGTTCGTTCATTTCCAACATATCATAGCTTTTCAAAAATCAATCATTTCGTATCATGGTATACTGAAAATACATAACATAAGTTTAACAAAACGTTGTTGATAACTGTTAACACAAGACAACATAGTATATAGCTTGCACGCTTTCAGAAATACATACGTACTATAATTCTGTAAGGTATATAGGTACCATAACATCAACAGGCCGGAATAACTTATAAACCAACTTTACAGCGTTAATAGTTGTATGCAATTCGTATACAGAAGTATGGGTAATTCATAGGATGGTATATTGACAATAATCAATAGCCATAACTCAAAATACGGAGTAGGTTCAGAATCATACCGATGTGTGCTAACTCTTTCAATGTTCACATCAATTCTCAATCAACAAACACGTTACCATATTAGCTCACGAAAAATAGAATGCTGTTAACAATATTCTTAATGGTAAACAAGGCATATTTGTACATTTGTAGTACTATTACTCACGTGTTTAGATGCTAGGTCCGTCCCTGCAGCTAACCCTACACAATTCAATTCAACAACATTAACACAACCCCACGTAATCAACATAACTCCACATAATTATCACCATCCAATATAATCCAAACTATTTAACATCATTCCACTCAGTGCTACCAAATATAATTTCACATAATTCAAATTAAATTGCTAAGGCTCAATTTACATCACCCACATCATCAACAAACCCTTCCCCCCAATCTCCTTCCTCACTAAGACATGATTCACAAAGCTTCTAACAAGTTCATTCGCAAATTTAAACATAATTTCCAAGTATCACCAAATTCCAATTAAACTTGTATATACATAATTCAATACGTCAATTTCATTATTCTACATTCAATTTGGGTTAAATCTTTGGTTATCATCTTTAAGAAACTTAGGGTTTCAAGAAAATAATGAGATTTCAAGAAATAATCAAACTTATTAACCCAACACTATTTTCCATCAATTACACATCTAGGACTCATAAACCATTATTTAAACCCATCAATTAACTCCCAATATCTTCACATCATAAAACCCCCAATGTTCAAACCCCAAAATTCCCAAAATCTCATAATTTCTTCCATATACATAACATAAATGAAAACTTGCACCATTATACAATGAAGACACCTCCAACCTATCTATGGATGTAAATATTAAAGAGTCTTCAACCCTTACCTCAACAATCAAGCAAAGGGGTGAGCTTGAGAAGAAACTTTCACCAATCCAAATTTTAATCGGGTAAAAACATTGATCCTCCTTAGTTCTCCATCTTACATACCAAAACCATGGTGGATTGTTGATAAAAAATGGGTGAAATCAAAGGTTTGAGAGTTAGGGTTTCGGACTAAGGCAAAGAGGAAAGAAGAGGGTTGAAGAAAATCTATGAAATGATCCAAAAATCCCGTTCTTAAAGCTGCTGTCCCGTAATTCCCGCTCGAGCGGACTGTTTTCCGCTCGAGCGGACCTGCCCTCAGCACAGATTCCGAAACTTTGAATAGGTATAACTCTCCCATCCGAACTCCGTTTTAGGTCGTTCTTGTGTCCAAATTGAAGCCCCGGAAGTAAGCTTTCCAATGGTTCTAACATCACATCCAAATTCAAAGTGTGGACAAAGAAAAGGATAAAAGAGTGACGGCTGGTCGCCGACAATTTATTCGAATTAAAGCTTTTGGCCCAATCTTACTTTGCCATCATATTACCACCACAACCAATACTCCAAAATAAAATAAGAAGGTTCCAAATACACTAATAAAAATGTCCAAAACAAACCCACACCTCAGAAATACAACTCAACCCAGAGGCCCGCTCGAGCGTCAACTCTTCCGCTCGAGCGTGCAGACCAACAAATTCGTCCGCTCGAGCGTAAACTCCCCCGCTCGAGCGGAGAATCACAACTCCCAGAATCTCAGGCCGTCTGCACAATTGCTGGAAACTCCAAAAGTCCGCTCGAGCGTCAACTCTTCCGCTCGAGCGGAGGGAAGAATTCTGGGTCTTCACAGTTCCATTATTTATGCCATATATTGCATGCCTCTTGTGTAGTCCCATTTGGTAGCCTTGTGCCTTAGGCCCTCTTGCATGCTATACTTGTGTTGTTTGAATGATTTGGCATCATTTCACGCATTAGTTCAGAGCATATAGTGTTGTCACACTTCCATGTTTATCACTTCTTGGTCATGTTTGAAAGTTGTGCTTGTATGCTTAGTTGATAGGCCATTGCATGTGCATGCATCATCTTGCCTTTCATACCATCTTTTCATGGCATTTTGGCCACTGTTTTGGGCATGATTGAGGTCTGTCCATGTTTGGTTTAAGTCCATATAGCATGTTGTTTGCATGTCGTTGCATTGCATTGTGTTTGCATGTTGTTTGCATGTTGTCACATTACATTGTTGTTTGCATGCTTATGTTGCATTACATTGTGTTTGCATGCCATTAGCATTGCTAGGTTGATTATGTTGCATTAGCATTATTCGCATGCCATTAGTATAGATAAGTTGATCATGTTGCATTGCATTGTGTTTGCATGCTCATGTTGCATTGCATTGAGTTTGCATGCCATTAGATTTGATAAGTTGATCATGCATGCATTGCATTGTGTTTGGATAGGGTGTTAGTCCAAACACGAGAAACGAGGGACGTTTCATACTTGAAGTGATGAAACGTGTCTCAATTCTCGGTCGCAGACCCTCTTGATCAATCATGATAGAGGTTAAGGCCCCTTACGTGTCATTTGTGCATTCATTTACATTGATTCGTGCAATCTTGGCGTCTCGGCCATCGTACATTGCGATGCTCGATTGGTGGCCCGAGAGTCGAGAACTGCACTCCCTTGAGATCATGAAATGATAGGGAGAGTGGTTGTGCACACATATCTTGCAAATACAGTGCTGTGCCCCTTCTTGTTCTCTGTTGCAGCAAACTGGAGAAGTGCAGAATTTTCTGGTCGGCAGACCAGTAAAAGGGGCTGGTCGACCACTTTTTCTGGTCTGCAGCAAAGGTAAGTGGTCGGCAGGTGGTTGGTAATACCAATAAGTGGTCGGCAATGCTCCTGGAGGTCTCCATGATGAAGCAGAAGCTATCTGGAGGTTTGTGCAGTGTTCTGAAAACAAATGTAAACAGAGGCAAGTTGGGGCATCGCGATGGATTTCCGAACGAGGTGACCGAGCATGCATGCGCTTCTCACTATGAGGCCCCTTCTATTTGCTTTACTTAGTTGCTCTGCTAAAGCTAGCTAATGCATTGTTTTTTGTACTTAAGTAGTTAATGCAATTCGCTATTCATTTGTATTTAATTAGCTAGTGTAGTTAGCTAATTAGCTTGTTTTGTAATAATTAGTTTAATTAGCTTAGGTTAGCTAGTTAGCTTATTATTCAGACCCTCCGTCGAGAGGGCATAACTGTTGTAATAAGTGTGCGTGTGTGTGATGCATGTCTTCCAACCCTTACTTCTTTCTCCCTTTTATTTACCAGCTTTCAATGGTTAGTTTAGGGTCATTTTCAATTAGCATACTTATGCTTTGCATGTTTGCATTCATTCATTCGTCTTGCATGCATCGGGCTTGGCGCATCATACAAACTGCACTGTATTTCAATACCAATTTGAATACATGTTATCAAGTTGCATTCACATGACATCTTAGGTGGCTGAGCCTATTTTAGCTGCATTTTTGCATGTGTTGCATTAGGCATTGTTGACATCGCTAGGATCATGCATTGATTACTAACTAGCTTCTTTTTTGGCTTGGAGTACACTGTGAGTGTTTATGCTTTAGCATCCTTGCATGTGTGTAAGTGTTGCCATGTATAGCATGCTTGCCATGAGGCTACCTGCTTAAATGATATAACTGCATGAATGCCTGTGGGTGAAGGTTGGATCGCTTGAATTGGAACAATTTATCAAAATGCGAGTTTTAAGCCCACTTGAAGTGGCAAAATCATGTTTTCCTAAGCCCACTTGAGGGTGGCAAATCCACGACTTAGCCTACTTGCGAGTAGCAACTTTCAAACCATTTTCAAACAAACGAACATGAGATGCTTTGTTCCAACTTGAACGATTTAGTCTATACTTGTATGATGTGTGCATCACATAGTAATTCTAGATTAATAACCAGAATAAGAACGCATGTGTTTTCAAAAAACAACATATCATGTTAGTAAAGGCTGATCTTTGATCGGGCGAGCTGGGGTGCTCATTGCATGACCTTCCCCTCTCATACCCAAGTTCCCGAGCCAAGGCAACTTTGGTGATGATGGATACGTGGCCTTAGGCACGAGTCAGGATTTCCTAAATTTTCCCAAAATAAAATATTTAGGTGGCGACTCTGAAATTTGGCAAAGCAGTCCATGTTTGGAGCTTTTTTTTTTTCTTATTAAAATCGATTTTCCAAAACGATTTGCCGGATTTGGACTCTTTGGTGATTTATCAGTCTCACATTGCACTTTGTGAGATTAGATTCAGAACCGTGACATGAGTCCGAACTGTAGTAGCTAAGAACTACAATTCGCGCCCTCGCGCGCGGAGCGGAGTTCCGGGCGGTCTACATCGGCCAGTAATCCTTGGATTACCAAAGGCCTCTTAACATAATAATATATAATTAGGGGCTACAGAAGCAAATACATAAAATATACATAGTCCATTGAGTTGTGAAGACATACATGGGACAGATAATCTTAAACTTTCATAAACTTACGAGTGACGTCAAAAGATACAATATTTACACGTCATTTCATGTATATAAAAATAGAAAAACTTGTTTGTGGAGCAAAAGAAACAAAGTCTTATACATTCATAATATCACAGCCACAAGACTTGACTTAATCCGGAACCTCCTCGGGAGGCACAAAGGTTGGCTAACAAAAACTGAGATGCCAGGTTCTCAACTTTGAGCCTGGCCACGTGCCTGATCACCAACATACATAATATAAATAGTGAGCGGGAGCTCAGTGAATAATAACAGGGTAAAGGGTTAAATGAATGATGTCCCATAACTAAGTTTGTACACAGAATAGATTCATATTCTTATTCTTGTTCAATTCATATACATAAATCAGAATTCATGCTTGATCATACGTAGTTCATCTGTTAGTGCTAACAGATCACATACAGAGCATCAAAGATCGTACTTGTCAGTTCCATAAAGGAACCTCCGGCCGAGTACGGATAACTTGTCAGTTCCATAAAGGAACCTCCAGACTAGGAATAGATAACTTGTCAGTTCTATAAGGAACCTCCAGCCGGGTACAGATAACTTGTCAATTCCATAAGGAACCTCTGGTTCGGAAATAGATAGCATACTTGAATCATAGCATAAATACCACAAACATTTGTCAGAGTTGGACAATCATTCATAGTATAAAACATGGCATTTCATAGAATAGATCTTATTTCATATACAGAAAAATAATTTAACTTGCACATAGCTTTACTAAGTTATTACTCACTGATAACAAATGGCTCCAAGTAAACGGACAGAGTAGGCAAATCAAAGATTTTGTGGCGCGTGACCTACACAGATACAGATCGAATACATACTGAATTACACACCCAAAGTCATTAACTTAGTTCTTTCTTATTTTGGTGTGTTTCTACTTCTTTATCCTCATTATGGTGTCATATTCTTGGCCTAAGAATGCCTAGGATGGTACGAGGATGCAAAAATGCATTTGAAAACACTTAACAAACATTGCTAAAAACAAGATCCTCACTCAAGCGTAACTTTCTAAGCTCAAGCAGACATGCAAAATGTGAGCGGTCGCTTGAGCGCAAGATTTGTCGCTCGAGCGGTCTGTAAACTTTTACAAAAGTGCTGGTTGCTTGATTTTTCCGCTCGATGCTCACTCGAGCGTGAGAGACATGCCCTCGCTCAAGCACAACTTTTGTGGCTCGAGCGGTCTACAAAACATTAAGAACTTCTTGAAGCATGCATTTTACGCTCAAGTGGACTTCTGGTCGCTCGAGCGGAAGTGCACGCACTCAGAGTGGTCGCTCGAGTGTAGGAGCATAATTTTGGAATTTCCAGAATTGCTTCCAAGCTTCAAAACTCAATTTCAAAACCACAAATCTTATTCTTTTGGGCCAAAACTCAAGGAAACATGTCTAAACTTGAAAAATATTAAGAATTAAGGATCATTTCATGAAATCAAGGCCTCTAAGCTTGACAATTGAGCAAACTCAAACTTGAATTATGAAAACATAATATAGATATGACATGCATGTAAATTTCTTGAACTAAGGCTTTTCAAAACATGATCAATTAAGGTCAAATGGTAAGAAATGTGATGAATTCTCAAAACAAAGTCAAGACAGGCACATGCATGGGGGATTTGTTTGAAATTCAAACTCAAAATGCTATGATATATGCAAGCATGTATGGAATGACTTAACTTTCTTCAATTCTCGCTCAATTCCCTTATGAATTCACCTAATTCACTTGTTTCCATGCATTAATCAGCTACTTCACAAGGCAAAAGACTAGAATTCTTACCTAGAGTGCTAGATTCATAAGTGTAAAAGCTTCAATCTCCAAATTCACTCCTATTCTTCAACAATTCCTAGCAAATCTCTCTTTTCAAGCACTTTATCTCAATTCCTTCTCTCTTTCTCTCTCCCCCTCTCCCTCTCCTACGTTTGAGTTCAAAGATATGAGTGAATGAGAGTGTAAAGTGTAAAAGAGGTGATGAGGGTGGCCTTATATAGGCTTACCTAGTAGTGGTTCACTAAAGCTAATCAAATGGGCATTAAATTAATCTAATTTAATCGTTCTGAATCGAATTTCAATTAAACTTACCATAAAATTCTAAAAATTCCAATTAACACATAAATCAAGTCAATTTCTGAATCGGATGCCGATAAGGCCTTCAATTCGCAAACTGAAATGGAAACATGAACAGATCTTTCTACGTTAAACTGATATAAACACATAGAAGGCAACATATGATGCAAAATTTCACTTTAATTACTTATTAGACATAATTAAGCATGGATTAATGTTAATCATGGGTCGGGGTTGTTACAGCTTCATTGATGACCACACAGCCTTTCGAGAAATATCAGGTAAGGATGGTAGTCCGTAATCTGCACAGGAAGTTGCTGCAGAAGATGATTTTTCTACCTTTGTTCACATTCACTGAGCTCCATGAGACAGGGGTTCAGATTGAAGATGCCATGAAATAGGGGTTGATTACTAATGAGAAGGAACAAGCCAAGAGGCCTTTTGTGCGCAGTTCCAATGCAGCCACCAGTGGTAGCATAGCTGCGCGGTCGTCGGATGTAAGCGTTGTTACCACCACAACCAAGACTGCCAATCCCTTTGCCAATATAGCACCACAAACTTCAAACAACCTTGTCTGATCCCAGTGGATCTTTACTCCACTCTACACGCCTTTATCTCAAGCCATGAAGCTGTTGATCAAAAAGGGACACCTCAAGCCATTAGAGCCACGCCCACTACCAGATCCTCTCCACCTAAACACAACCCAGCCAAGTACTGTGCGTTTCACTAGCACCACGGTCATGGCACCGACCAATGCTTCAGGCTGCGTCAAGAGATTCAGGACCTCATAGACAATAAGGTGATTGCATCACCCCAAAAAGAAAATGTAACTACCAACCCTCTCCCGGCCCACAACCAAGTTCCTCCACCTCAAAATCTAAGCCTAATCCATACACTGGCCATCCCCTACAATCCCAGCGTATATATTACCCCTTCCCACCTATCCAGAGCAATGGTGTTCATTCCTGAAAGCATAGATTTGTGCATGATGGACACGTCCACACTTTAACCTAAGCCTATGGTGGTGACAATTGCAGAAGAAGGGAGGTTGGCCTTAGAGGAGAGCATGAGTTTGCTGCCTGAGTGTTCTGTGGACTTGTTTGAAGGGGAGTATGATCCAAGCTACTACATTGTGCCGATTGATCAAGCCAAGCCATAAGTGGTATTGCCAACAGCACTAGAGGTCAATGTGGTTAGGGAGGATAGCCTGAGTCAAGGTTTAGATGATCTGGCAGAGCTTGAGGAGGACCTAAACAACCTGCAGTTCTTCAACAAACAAGATCAAGGGGATGTGCAGATTGACTGGTTCGATTTGAATGGGTCAGCGGACAACTCTGGGTGGTTAAGCGATGAACCCGACAAGGAAGAAGGAACTGAAACAAAACCAGAAGAAAAGGGAGCAAGAATTGCTGCAGTGGTCGGAATGGCCAATTGTCATGACCCGAACCCGCCCCCATGGGTTAAGGTCATAACCGGCCAGTAACCAAGAGATTACCTATAGCCTCAGACCAAATTAGATATACTTCAACAGAGTTAAGGGGCCAAAACGGAAGCAACTTAAAACTTTTGTCCATAGAGCTGTGCTTACATGGCACATCATAACATTTCACATATATTCATTAATAACCCACACCAAAGAAAGTTAACACATAGCTTTACACAACAGGATCATTCAAGTCATGGTTAGCCAATCAAAAGCTTATATACAACCGTAAACCAAAGTTCTCGCCAACATAACAGAATATAACAAAAGAACAAAAGGGCGAAAACAAGTCTCGTGCGTGAGACGTATGGGCTGACTCCTCAAAACTTGACTATTTCACACCTGCTTCACTGGGGCTGGGTTTGGATATTGCTTGGCTCACCTACAGTCACATGAATGAGAGTGAGCGAAAGCCCAGTGAATAATATCAAGCAGAGAAGATACATGAACAGTATTTAGAACAAAATACATCAGATGGCATTGGGCCCAATTCATATTTCTATCTAATATATCAAATGACTAGTGATCCAAACACATCAAACGGCCTCAGGCCCAATTCATTTATGTCAAACGGCCTTTGGCCCAATCGTTCATGTCCGACGGCCTTTGGCCCAATTACTCATGTCTGACGGCCTTTGGCCCAATTATTTATGTCCGACGGCCTTCGGCCCATTCATTCATGTCAAACGGCCTTTGGCCCAATCATTCATGTC
Source organism: Camellia japonica (assembly GCA_030407325.1). Taxonomy (NCBI): domain Eukaryota; kingdom Viridiplantae; phylum Streptophyta; class Magnoliopsida; order Ericales; family Theaceae; genus Camellia; species Camellia japonica. The sequence goes on along the minus strand of JAPPVO010000003.1, from coordinate 32,357,306 downwards.
AGACGGCCTTTGGCCCAATCATTCATATCTGACGGCCTTTAGCCCAATCATTCATATTCGATGGCCTTCGGCCCAACTAATTATGACAAATGGCCTTTGGCCCAATCGTATGGTATAACAAATATTTGTCTGCAATTCAAACAAACTTATGAACTCAAATAAGAGTAAGTAATTGGACAAATAACATACTTTAAAATATCTTTACTAAGATATTACTCACAGTGATCTGCCGGATGGTTTGCCTTTGTGCTTGACCCTACACATTTCATGAACATAATGGGTCACAAACGATTCAATCCGTTCTTAATTCCTATATCCCTCTTAGGCTTCTTTCTTATTCTTTTAACTCATTTACAATGCTTAATATATGCCTAAGAGTACTTAGAAATGAAAGAGAACGGAAAATGAAACACAAAACATTTTTACAAAGTTTCTGAAACAAGGCTCCTCGCTCGAGCGTGGATTTCGCCGCTCGAGCAGACCCCCATGGTCTGCAAAAGTACTGGTTGCCTTACTTTCACGCTCGAGCACGACTTCGGACACTCGAGCTGAATGTCAAACATGTGCCTTGGACACTCGAGCGTGATTCTCCGCGCTCGAGTGGACGACAATGTCTGCAAAATTGTTGGGAGCTAGCATTTCATGCTCGAGCGGCCATTACCCCGCTCGAGCTGACATGCCGAATTCTGGGTTTTCCAGAATTCTATTTGAGGCTCAAACTTGCATTCAAACTGATATATCTTGCGTTTTATGACCCATAGTTCTCATATACATCTACCAACATGATACAAACACCAATTCATCACATTATGAAGCTTAAATCTCATGAATTAATTACATGCATGCCCCAAATTACACCAAACTTATTTCCAACATAACAAATTCATGTATTCAAAACTCATACCTCTATGAATTGTATTTGCATGTGGGATACAACTCCTATTTCCAACTTAAATGATGTAGATGATGATCAAAGGCATGAATTGACATCAAATTCTTCATGGATCATATGTATCATGCTCAATTATACAAATTCATGGCAATTATGCACATGCATGTACATACAAGCTCCATATTCATCAATTACATTTCAAATTATATTCTCAATTGCCATCTAACTTTGAATCCACAAAATTACAAACTCAAACTTATGAATTTATGCTCAATTACTCACCTATGAGCTCCAATCTTGCAAATTATAGTTGATTCTTGAGATAGTCTTCCAAATTCACAAACTTTGAGCCAAAATGCACAATCTTCCCTCTTCCTCTCTTTAAAACCGGCCCTCTCTCTCTCTCTCTCTCTAGAGTGATTTTCAGATTTTGAGTCTAAGATGAGTGAAGTTAAGTGTAATATGGCCCTTTTTATATGTTTGCCTAATCAAATTTGATTAAGGCTAAGTAATTGAGCTCAATTAATCGTTCTGAATCTAATTATTTTGTTCCAAATCAATTTCCAATTAAATTTCACCATAGACTCTAAAAATTATGCCAATCACAATGGCGTAGTCAATTTCGGTTTCTGACGCCTCTAAGGCCTTCAATTTAAATCCTAAAGCAGAAAATCAAACAGATTTTCCTACGGTGAACAAACAGAAATTCAAAACCACATATAATCATATAAATAACACTCAAAATCATATTAAACACATAATCACAATCATAATTAAGATCAATTAGCATAATACGGAACAGGGTTATCACACCAATGAAAAGGAAAAACTATCGGAGAACACCAGCGTGAGTGATTTAGCTCAAGAATTGGGCATTGTGAGTATTGCGGACACAAAATAGGAAGCTGCGTTGAAGCAGTTAGAACAAGAGAAGGTTGAAGACAACCAGAAAGCTGGAATGGCCCAACACCCTGTGGGGGGATACTTGTGATGTGAGAGTAATCAGAATGAAACCAGACAATTGTTTGTTGGTTGCCAGAGGTGTATGGTGGGAGGATGACGATCTACATTTGGCCCACAGCGATGAAGACTGGAATGAGTCCCTTCCAGACAACATGTGGTAATCTGAAAAAAATAGACCACATGACAAGAAGTGGGCGGTATTTTAAGCCACCGCACTTAGACCAAGCCAAGGCCTTTGGGAAAGATAGGAAGGTTAAGAAACAGAAGGAGAAGCAGTTGGAGGAAAAAGCAATATTGAAGCAACTGAAGAAAATCCAAGCCGACATCTCAATCTGGGGTCTCTTTATGGCCTCTCGAGTGCATCGACAGGCTGTACTATTAGTAATGGACAAAGCCAAACTGTATGTTGACATTACCCTTGAATAGCTTGTGGGATTGGTCTTTCTAGGTGGAGCCTGGCCGACCCTAACCTTTTCGAATAAAGAACTGCCACCAGAAGGCTCAGCTCACAACAAACCCCTGTACAGAGAAAAATGGGTACCAGTGGTGTTGGTCGACACCAAGTCAGCTATCAATGTCTGTCCTTCTTGCACAGCTTATGCCATCAGCCTAAAACCAGCAGACTTCGTGCCCATAGCCCAAGTGATTCAGGCATATGACAACACAAGCAGGGAAGTTACGAGCACAGTACAAATTAGAGTTCAAGTGGGCCTAGCTTAACAGGATATCAAGTTCCATGTCCTGGATGTGCCAACGACTTTCAACTTACTGCTAGGGAGGCCGTGGTTGCATCTGGTGAAAGCAGTCTCCTCTACCCTTCACCGAATGCTGAAATACCCTCACGGGAAGGGAGTGGCGATTGTTTTCGGGAATTCATCCATCCACCCACTACCAAAGGTAACTACACCAGTGTCAGAGATCGTTCATAGCGAGGAGGATGTTTTCCTCTCAAAGTTCACTCTGGCTGAGGCCCGGGTAGTGCAGACCATCTTGGCAGCAAATGAGGGCATGTATGTCGCCCAGTCTGTTTATTTCATGAACAAACTGCAACACGTGCCATGAATGGGGCTTGGGAGAAGTGGCCGGAAAGGTGTCATAGCATTGGTCGATGTGCCACATAATCTGCATGCCTTTGGTCTTGGCTATGTGCCTACCAAAAAGGATTAGGTCAGGAAAAGAGAAGAGATGACAGGCAGAGCTAGAGCCAAACAGGCTGATCCGGGGAACGCTGAATGACCACTTTGTTTGGAAGGGTGAAGACTTCCCCTTTTTCGGTTTTCCTGAGCCCTGGATGAATTATACGAAACAACGTGTTCCTGGCTTCAAAATCTTCTTCGACCTCCAATTGCAAGATAGTGATGCCGAGGAAAAAGCTGAACCAAGTGCTGAAGCTGAACAGGGCATGGAAAGTGATTCGGACAATAGCGAGCTTGGAGTAGGGGTAGCACCGGCATGTCTCCTATCAGATCCTCCGGCCGACCTAGAGAGCTTGGGGGACAACCTTACCATCTCCATGATCAGGGACCAACTAGGTGTAGACCCGATTTTTTTCGCGCACCCACCTTTCGGAGAGACGCGAATTGGTCTTACTACTACAGTTCGGACTCCTATCACAGTTTTGAATCTAATCTCACAAAGTGCAATGTGAGACTGATAAACACCAAAGAGTCCACTCTGGCAAATCATTTTGGAAAATTGATTTTAGATCAAATAATGCCAAAACTGGATTGCTTTGCCAGATTACAGAGTCGCCACCTAAATATTTTATTTTGGGAAATTTAAGAAACCTTGACCCGTGCCAAAGGTCACGTATCCGTCATCACCAAAGTTGCCTCGGCTCGGGAACTTGGGTACGAGAGGGGAAGGTCCTGAAATGAGCACCCCCGCTCGCCCGATCAAAGATCGGCCTCTACTAAGCATGATATGTTGTTTTATAAACCTTATATGTTCTTATCCGATTATTATCTAACTTTACTATGTGATGCGCACATCATACAAATATAAACTAAATCACGAGAATTGGAACAAAACAACTCATGTTTGTTTTCGAAAATGGTTTGAAAGTGCTACTCGCAAGTAAGCTAAAGCACGGATTTTCCACCCTCAAGTGGGCTTTAAAACATGATTTGCCACTTCGCAAAGTGGGCTTAAAACTCACAATCATCGAGTTGTTCCAATTTAGGCAATCAAGCATTCACCCACAGGCATTCATACAGTTAATCATGTAAGCACATAGCCTCATGGCAAGCATGCGAAACATGGCAACACTCACACTCATGCAAGTATGCTAAAGTGTAACACTTACAGTGTACTCCGAGCCAAAACAAAAGCTAGTTAGAAATATGCATGATCCTATCTATACAAGATGCCTAATGCAACACATGCAATATGCAACTAAGTAGGCTCGGCTATCTAAGATGGCATATGGAATGCAACAATTGATACATGTATTCAAATAAGTATTGAAATACGATGCAGTTTGAATGATGCGCCGAGCCCGGTGTATGCAATACAAATGAATGGATGCAAACATGCAAAGCATAAGGTATGCTAATCAAAACGTGCCCTAATCTAACCATCGAAAGTGGTTAAATAAAAGGGAGAAAGAAGTAGGGTTGGAAGACATGCACACACGCACGCACGCTTATTACAACATTGCGCCCTCGCGAAAGAGGGTCCAAATAAATAAGCTAAGCTAAGCTAAGCTAAGCAACTAATCTAATTAAACTAATTAGACTAATTATTACACAACCAAATTGAATAACTAGCAAACTATTTACTAATTATTACAACACTTTAACTAATTAACAAATTAATTAAGCAAATGTAACTAATCATGCAAGATATGTAAACTAGGCTGCCTAAGCTCTACCTTGGGTAATGAAAGATGCATACTCTCGGTTGTCGCCCCGAAATGCCCTCCGGTTTGCTCTTGAGAGGCTCTGTTTTCAGGGTGTTGTAGACACCCCATTTTTGATCGACCTTAAGACTCAGACGTCATCGATTGAGCGCTCGATGATTGTGCATGGTTGTGCTCGTTTTGAGTTTCCGGAGCCTTCGGCTGAGCGCCTTGTCTCGGGACCTCTTAACTTTCTCCTCTTGGCCTGGTTTTTGAACCATGCCTTGCTGCCTTTGCCTAGAGGGAGACAAAGGCTTGTAGGCCACTTTTTGTAGCCGTAGACTACCTTTCCCTCTCGTAGGCCACTTTTTGTACCCGTAGACTAGTTTTCGGGGCTTTCGGCTGAGTGCTTCACCTTGTGGACTCTTGTCCTGCTTCCTTTTTGGTTTGTTTTTGAACCAAACCTTGTTACCCTTTGCCTGGAGGGTGGAACAGGGGTGTAAACTAGTTTTTTCCCCCTATAGACCACTTTTCCTCCCCTGTAGACCACTTTTTGTGGTTGGTCAACTAGGGGGAGTGGTCAATCGACCACTTTAACTGGTTGGCGGCCTTCTTGCATTTTCTACAGATATTTTCCTTACCAGCTGTGCCAGCTGTTGGGCACAGAAGGCATCCTCCATACACATGTGTATGGAGGGATTGCTTCAAGCCTCTAGCTTGTCTAACAAGCTTGAGGCATGAAATTCTATATAAGGAAGCCTCCTCCCTCTTGTTCAAGGTTTAGAAATTTGCATTAGGGTTATACATATCTCTCTCTCTATATTTGTGTTATTTTGTGCCTAAAAGTGAGTTTTGTTCACACTTTTGCACTAAACACCTAGTGAAACACCTTCACTCTTGAGCTGAGGTGCTTGGAGGTTTGTTTGAAGCTCAAAAGCTTTGGTTTTGCCTTAGAAGTGGCTGTTCTTGCTGTGGTTCTTCAAGGGTAAGCATATGCCCTATTTTAGGCTTGTTTTTGTATTAGTTTAGGCCACCTTTGCATGCTTCTTTTGGCTTAACTTTCAATTGAAAAAAATCTTGTTTTTAAGTGTTTGAAGTGTTTGTTTGAGGCTTCTTTGGTGTTGGGGGTGGTCTACCCCCTTTTGTGCCTTATTTTGCCTTGTTTTGAGCTATCCTTTTAGGCCTTTGAGGTCACCTTTGTTTGGTCTTTTCACCACTGAATTCCAAAGGAATTTAGTGGTGAAAAGTGTGTTTTGGGACCCAAAATAGGTGGGGGTGGTTCCCCCCCCTTTTGTACCTTGTTTGCATGTGATATTGGCTTATCAAGTTAGCATGTTTTTCTACCTTCTTGGGGCCCTATCTTAGCATGTTTCAGGCCTTTTTTTACCATGATATAGCTCTGTTTGGGGTTGGTTTGGTTACCTCTTGCATGCTCCTTGCACTTCTAGTGCAATTCCACTCACTAGCCTAGCATGTTTACTACTTTGGCCTATGGTGCTAGCTTGTTTTGGCTCTATTCCAGCGTGCTTTTTGCCATGATTTCACATGCTCTAGGTCTGATTTGGGTGGTCTTGATCATGTATGCTTTGCCTAATATAGCCATAGTGTAAAGCCCCTCCACTAGCTTGGTGTTTTGAGTCCACTTTTCCTCCCCTGTGATAGGTCCACTAAGGCGCTCAGAAAGTATAGCCCCACTGTGTTCCCTCTATCGGCAAATAAGGTAGTGCCGAAGAGGAACATGAGGAAGCTCAGAGCATATTGCTCTGTCTCTTCGACCGTCGTAGGCTCTCTCCCCCTAAAGTGGTCGGCGAACCAAGTGTACCGAACCAAGCCTGTAGAGTGGAAAGTAGGCGGGTGCACTCCCAACAGATAGGTCCAGGCAGCCTCCCACTCGCCCATGTTGGAGTCGTACAGGATCGGCTGACCTCCTACCTCAAGGTTTGTCAGCATCGCAAAGTCGTACGGGGTCATGGTCTTGTCCCCTATGGCTGAGAAATGGAAGGAGTTGGTGGTGTCCCACCACCTCTCTATCAATGCTCCTAACGGGGTCCTGCTCACAAAGAGACACGAGAGCCCCGAGTAGAATAGGCCAAACCCCGCCTCGTCGATAATCTGCTGGACGCCGCTGGAGAGCTCCAAATACCACTCCCTCACTGTGGTGGCCCCGTACCCGCGGGTGAAATGGGAGGTAACTTGTGTGAATGGGCAGAAATACAGTATGCATGTGTTCAAAATGAGCAGATGAAATATAGAGCAAAAGTGCGAGCTATGCAAGAAATGTAAAGTACATCGCAGAAACTGTAAGAGTGCAGTGTGTACCTCTGGGGCATCATGAGATAGGTGGGACTTTGGCTCCCATAGCAGTAGATCTGTAGGCGCGCATCGTGCAAAACCAGTGAAATGGCGCATCGTGCTAGGTGGTAGCACATGTACCTCAGGATGGTATGTCGCCGGGTCGAATGGCCAAATCCTCGGCGATAATGGGATGTGCTCGGGCTCCTCCTTCATCTTCAGAGAACCCCTGTCGTTTGGCGCGTCATTTGCCATCTGAAAAGAAGGTGAAAAATGAGCAAAATGCGCAAAAGATGCAAAAAGTCAACAAAAGTCAACCCTCGGGAAAAGAAAAAGTCAAAGAAAGTCAAAGCCCAGGAAAATGTGTAAAACTCAAGACAACCTTGGGGGAAGCATACCTCAAATGGTGAAAATGGAGGAAAAGGCTCCGAAAACGACTTTTGTTCGGTTCAAAACGAAGAGAATCAAAAGATCTTAGCGAATCAACTTCGCGAGGGGCATTGGAAAACGCGTGCGGGGTGCAGATCTAAGGAGGAAAAGTGTCTAGGAAGCAAAAAGGGAAGAAGTTTCAGCACTGTATGTGTGAGCAAAAGTGATTTGGAGTTGTGTTTTTAAAGATCCGAATGCCAAAAGACCAAACTGTCCCGAAAATACAAAAACTGGCTGGCCGGCTAGTTTTTGTGGCTGACCAGCCACTTAAGTGGCCGGTAGATGTAAAAAGTGGCCGGCAATTTATTCAAGTGGTCAGCAGGTTCCCACTGTTCCCTCTGAGTGTTTTCAGACTGTCTTGAGTCATTGGGTTCCAAAAAATACAATTTATGCTCAAAGTTTGGTTCAAGATGCCTCCGCGGAAGCCCAGAATCGTGTTCTCGGTGTGTGGCGGTCATCGCCCATCAACACACATAAGGTGTATCCTTTTTAATACGTCGCACCTCTTCCGGGAGGTAAACTGGAAGTTGCCTTCGAGTTGTCTTTATTGAGCATGCTTTTGTTGTCACATAGCATTTGCACGTTACATTGAACATGCATTCTAAATTGTTGCATAGACCATGCATTACCGTGTTTGAATGGATCATGCATCGTTGATTATCTTGCATTGAATATGCATCGTTGATTATCTCGCATAGAACATGCTTCGGTTTCATTTCTTGCATATTGAGCATTGAGCATGCCTTGGCATCGTGTTGCGATCATTCGTCTCGTGTGAGACATGCATTGTATTGCGTTGTGCCTATCAAGTTTCTTTCTCATTCATGCACGATATTGTATGTACGGTTCATTGAAGCTGGCGCAACTAGGCGATATTGGATGTGCGGTTCATTCAAAGACGTTCCGTTTAAGATTGTTCAACTTTGTGTATCTATCGCACATGTTCACTTTGTGTATCTATCGCACATGTCAACTTTGTGTATCTATTGCATATTTCAACTTTGTGTATCTATCGCACATGTTCACTTTGTGTATCTATCGCACATGTTCACTTTGTGTATCTATCGCACATGTTCAACTTTGTGTATCTATCGCACATGTCAACTTTGTGTACCTATCGCACATCTTCACTTTGTGTATCTATCGCACATGTTCAACTTTGTGTATCTATCGCACATGTTCACTTTGTGCATCGATTGCACATCTTCACTCTGTGTATCTATTGCATTTAACCTCATATGCCTTGGGCGTTGTTGTTCTTTCTCCTCGTGCACGGCGGGTTAGACCTTCTTTGGTTAAGAGCATTTGGAATATGTTCCAACACTTATACCACTCATTTTTTGTTTCGTGTGCAACGCGTCGGAATCTTGTTTGAGACCTCAGGTGTGCCCAATGGTCGCTTTTAACCTTTCCTACGTGAGACGCTGTGAAGATTGCATATTTTTTCTTACATCCTTTCTGTTGAAATGTGTGAGACTGCTGTAACTTGTCGGCTTACTTAAAATGTTGTATTTATTTTGCATAAATGTTTCATTACAGCCCTCTTTGCATAATCATAAGTTATGTTCTGCATTGTGCGTGTCACTTGCATTTTGCCCCTGCCTGCGGGCTGTAGACCGCCCGAACTCCGCTCCGCGCGCGAGGGCGCGAATTGGGTTCTAGCTACTACAGTTCGGACTCCTGTCACGGTTTTGAATCTAATCTCACAAAGTGCAATGTGAGACTGATAAATCACCAAAGAGTCCAAATCCGGCAAATCGTTTTAGAAAATCGATTTTGAATCAAAAAGTGCCAAACATGGTCTGCTTTGCCAGATTTCAGAGTCACCACCTAAATATTTTGTTTTTGGGAAATTTAGGAAACCCTAACTCGTGCCTAAGGCCACGTGTCCGTCATCACCAAAGTTGCCTCGGCTCGGGAACTTGGGTATGAGAGGGGAAGGTCCTAAAATGAGCACCCCTGCTCGCCTGATCAAAGATCGGCCTCTACTAACATGATATGTTGTTTTTGAAAACATATGTGTTCTTATTCCGATTATTAATCTAATTTACTATGTGATGCGAGCAGCATACAAGTATAGACTCAATCGCTCAAGTTGGAACAAAACATCTCATGTTTGTTTGTTTGAAAATGGTTTGAAAGTGCTACTCGCAAGTAGGCTAAAACGCGGATTTGCCACCCTCAAGTGGGCTTAAAACAACATGATTTTGCCACCTTCAAGTGGGCTTAAAACACATATTTTGATGAATTGTTCCAATTCAAGCAATCAAGCCTTCAGCCACAGGCATTCATGCAGTTATAGCAATTAAGCAAATAGCCTCATGGCAACATACACATCTCATGCAATATGCTAAAGCGTAAACACTTACAGTGTACTCCGAGCCAAAACAAGAAACTAGTTAGAAATATGCATGATTCTAACTATATCAACAATGCCTAATGTAACACATGCAAAATACAACTAAATAGGCTCGGCTATCTAAGATGGCATATGAATGCTACAATTAATACATGTATTCAAATAGGAATTGAAATACGATGCAATTTGAATGATGCACCGAGCCCGGTGCATGCAAGACAAATGAATGATGCACGCATGCAAAGCATAAGCTATGCTAATTGAAATATGCCCTAAACTAACCATCAAAAGCTAATAAGTAAAAGGGAGAAAGAAATGAGGGTTGGAAGACATGCACATACGCACGCACCCTTATTACAACATTGTGCCCTCTCGACTGAGGGTCCGAATAAATAAGCGCTAACTAGCTACGTTAAGCTAAACTACTTATTACAAATCAACTAATTAACTATGCTATTCTAGCTAATTAATTACAACACAAATTGAAAACTAGCTATGCTAAGCTAATTTAAAATATTACAAAGCAAATATTCTAATTAACTACAACACATGTAATTAACTTGTAATAACCTGACCCTCGTACATGTTTTCTGGTATGCTTTCAGTCCCCAATTCTATGCATTTGTATGCTTATTGTGAAATTTCATGTGAAATTAAGTTTAATTAAGTGAGTCTTATGATTATAGATTCATATTTGTCGAATACGAGAAAAATCTGTTGCAATTATAATGTTTGAATCAGAAATTGGAAGCCTTAGAAGCTTAATTATCTAAAATTGACCTTATATTTGAGATCAACATAATTTTTAAGTCACAATAAGCATTTTTGTGAAAATCTGACTCGGAATGACTAAACTGATTAAATTTGGTTTTATTCAACATTTAGATATATATATCTATCTTAACCATTGACTTCATATTCTTGAACTCAAAAATATCTCCTGAGAGAGAGTTAGAAGAGGAGAGTTAGAGAAGAAGAGGAGAAGTTCACCAAGGGACGAAAATTCGGGAAATTGAGAGGTGTTGTGAAGATTTAAGTTCAAGGTAGGTTTAATCCATCCCTAAGAACCTCTCTAACTGATTTGAATTGAGTTTCAATTTGTGTTCATGTAAACTAGGGTTTGTGAGTGAGGTTATATATGTGATAATTGCCTAATTGAGAAGGTGTTCTTATTATTTGTTTATTTTGAGTTGAGTTGAGCTTTATTGAAAGAAATTACACTTTATTTTCTTGGTATTGCATGTTGAGCTCATCTATAGAATTAGATGGTTATATGTATATAATTGAAGACCAATTGAGTTGTGTATGTGAATTGGAGGAGAGTAAAGCCTTAATTGAGAGTTGTGATTGTGTTAGTACAATATTATATTATCATATTGTGTTAAATTTCTTGATTTGGTGCCTTGCGATGTAATTGCTTTGTTAAATTTTTGGCTTGATTTCGAACTGCACAAACAGGGCAGAATCGCTGCACGTGCGGGGCTCATAGCTGCACGTGTGGGAAGCACTGCCGCACGTGCGGGGCTCACAGCCGCACGTGCAAAAAGCAGGGGATTTTGGGGCTGAGGCTACTGGAAAAAAGGCACGTGCGGGACCTCACAGCTGCACATGCGGGAACCACTACCGCACGTGCGGGGCTCACAGCCGCATGTGCGGCCCATGCTAGAAATTTCTGTCTGCTCTGTTTCACCTGTTTAACCCTCTAGTGTTATTAAAATCTGTATTTGATACCTCTTCAATGTTTGTAAATTCGTTTGAAGCGAAACGAATCAGATATTGTTTAAATCGGAAAATGAACTAATTTTTGAACTGCGTGTGTGTGTAGGTCACATTCCGGGAGGAACCATCGCTCCGCTACCGCACTGTGAGTAATAGTACTGTAGTAGTACGTTTTGCTTACTGTTAATAGTTAATATTAACGTTCTGTTACCTGCAAGTTAACTTTATTGATTCATGGTGAAGAAATGGAACATATGTGCCTTATGGAACGATGATACCTTTACGTATTTGAAATCATTCTGTTTTGCCAAATGATGGGCCCGAGGCCGTTATGATGAGAATTATTCTGTCCCTATTAATCGTACTGTAGTGAGATATGTGTCTTCTGTTACTAGTTATTATTAACATTCTGTTATACGCAAGGCAACTATATCGACTTGTAATAAATCATAGAGAAATGTATGTGCACTATTGTGTAGTGGTATTCTTATGAATCTGGGATTATCCTGTTTGCTAATACTGGGCCAGAGGCTATTCTGTATAATCTATTAGGCCAGAGGCCATTTTGTATAATCTGATAGGCCAGAGGCCATTATGTATAATCTGTTAGGCCAGAGGCCATTCTGTAAAATCTGTTAGGCCAGAGGCCATTCTGTATAATCTGTTAGACCAGGGGTCACTTTGTATAATCTGTTGAGCCTAAGGCTGTTCTGCGTAATACTGGGCTTGAAGCCACTCTGTACGAAGATTAGGCCCAAGGCTGTTCTAGAAATATTTACAGGAAAAGATTAACCATGTAACCTCTGTCCTTATATACATTATAATTCAAATTTATTCATTAAATTGTCTAAGTACTATTATTCACTGAGCCCCGCTCACTTTGTGTTATGTCTGTCTCTATAGGCAATCAACCTGGAGGTCGATCTTAGTCCAGCTCTGGTCACTCCTTTTTGGTCAAGCAATGTGAAGAAGCTTGTGTGTTTTGTGGCGTTTCCTTAGTGACCCCTAGTTTGGTCTTTAATCTTTTAATTGATCGTGTATAACCTTCTTTTCCAACGTTTTTGGTTGTACGCCCATATGTGAGGCTGGTTCTGTACATATGTCCATATATGTTATTGTGTGACTGCAAATATCTGCTTCTCGTATATCTGTCTATTATATTTGGAACTGTTTAATGGCACATTGAGATCCTGGCATATAGGTATGAGCTCGATGGATGTTAATTTATATTATTTTATGTTATTAAATGCTTCCGTTCAGGCCCCATATGTTGTATGTATCGAATCAACTGTCCGTTTCTGAAGTGATCATGCCCAAACTTTTAGGGTCAGGTTTGGGGCGTGACATAACTACAGTTAGCTAGTAAAGCGACAAAATAGCCTTGCGGACGAAAGGGGGGGGGGGCATGCATGCTCGGTCGCGTCCTCCCGAAAATCCACTACCTTGCCTCTAAATGCCTCTGTTTGCACACTTCTATACTTCTGAAAATTATGCCAACTTCCAGAATGCTTTTGACCCACCTTAGGAACATACTGAGGGATGGTCGGCCAAGAGGGATGGCCATCGGCCAGTACTGGTGGCCGGTCGGCAGCCTTGGTGGCCGGTCAGCTGGCTTTGATGGTTGGTCGGCCACTGTTTCTTGCAATTTCTCCTTTTGCTGCAACAGAGCATAAACAGAGGCATGACAGTGTATTTGCAAGGAAATGTGTATGCAACTACACTCCTTATCATGTCTCAAGCTCAAAGGAGTGTAATGCTCGGCTCTCAAGCCATCAATCACACATCTCAATGCATGATGGCCAAAGAGTCAAGCTTGCACAATGTTGATGAATGCACACATAAGACTCAAAAGGCCACCACCCTATCATGCACAATCAAGGGGGACGGCGACTAAGAAATAAGGCACGTTTCGTCACTTCAAGTATGAAACGTCTCTCATTTCTTGTGTTTGGATTAACGTTCGATCCAAACACATGCAATGCATCACGAACATGTTATCTTGGCATGTTTTACTTTGATTCATTTTGTTTACTCGTTTTAGATTACCGATAAGCCATTTAACCGGTTAAGTCCAAAAGTGAGAAGTCCTCTAATTTGAAAGACGGACCAAGCCACAAGCTTCTTGAGCATGAAAGAAGCATCATGCCATTGGGCATGAACGCCTCAATTTCGTGCTCAAACCAACAAAGGGCTTAAGTCCACTTTCAAAGAACATGAAAGAGTGAATTAATGAAGTGCAATGGTATACATTCCAGCATTGAAATGAATGCTAAACAACATTAAATCATGCAAACAATGCATGCAAGACATGCTAGAAGACTTAGGCATCAAAGCTAATGAAGTACACAACATTAGGACTATGTAATACATTGCTCAATGGACTAAACCAGCCCTAAATAGACCTCATGCATGCCAAGACAGTGGCCAAAATGATCTGAAATGATAGCATGAAAGGCAAGATAAAGATGCTCATGCATTGGCTCATCAACAAGCATAAGGGCACAACTCTTAAACACGATTAAAGAGTGATAAATATGAGAGTATGACAGAAGTTTATACTCTAAAATCACATGAGAAATGATGCCATATCACACAAATAACACTAGTATGGCATGCTAGGAGGCCTAAAGCACAAGGCTAATAAAGGGCACTACACAAGAGGCGTGCAATACATAGCACAAATGTCCAAACCAGCTCTGGATAGAGCTCAATTAGGCCAAAACAAAGACCAAAACATGCTGAAATGGTAGCCAAAAGCCTAGACAAGCATGCATACGTATTGGCTCATAAACGAGGCATAAGGCACAACTTCTCAAAAGCATTGAAAGAGTGATTTAAGTGGAAGTATGGCAAAGATATAAGCTCTGAAATTACATACCAAGTGATGCCATATCATGCACACATCACAAATATAGCATGCTAAGTGCCTCAAAACTCAAGACTAGTGAAGGCACTTGCACTATAGCTATACAAAGCATGGCTCATATGACCAAGACCACTCAAAACAGTCCTAAAGCATGTCAAAACATTATCCAAAATGTGCTGGACTGGAGCCAATACATGCTAAAATAATAGGCTACAACATCAAGCATGTTAAGCTAGTAAGCACGATTTGCACTACAAGTACAAAATGCAAGCAAGAACTGACCAAACCAGCCAAAATCAGAGTTAAAGCATGCCCAAAAAGTCACAAAAACATGCTCAAACTAAGTCTCAAGAAGGGAGAAATACATGCTCATTTGAAAGGCCAACAACACATGCTAACAAGACAAGAGGAGGGGGGACCACCCCCTCCTATTTTGAGCCTGAAAACAAGTTTTCTACCACTGAAATTCCTCTGGAATTTAGTGGTTTTAAGGCCAAAAAGAAGTTGTTTGAAAAGCTTGAAAGATAGCTCAAAAGGCCTTACAAGCTAAGGAGCAAAAGGAGGAAACACCCCCTAGCCAAACAAGGCTTAAACCAACATTTTTAGGACTGGAAATCTGACCTTTTTTTAGTTCAACACCACCCCAAAAACAGCCCAAAACAATGGAAAAAGGATGGTGAAGCAAGTGTGCAAAACAAATACAAAAGAGGAGAGTTATACCTCTTGATGCACAGCAGCAAAACAGCCTCTTTCTTGGCTCAAATGACCCTTCAACAGCCTAAAATAAGTCCCATGAGGCCTCAGCTCCAAGGTGGTTCAATTTGGTTAAGAGCTTGTATGCAAATGTATGGTGTATCTAAGCTTTCATGCACAAAAGGGCAAGAGAGAGTGAACTCTAGAGAGAGAGACAGAGATTTAGCTCTGAAAATTTTCTAGAGAGAGAGGCTCCCACCATTGCTTCAATGTTCTCACCTTGAATATATGAGATATAGCTTCATATACAGCAAAAAGAGAGCATTTGGTTGAAAATATCTGAATATGGGACAGCTGGAGGTTGTGTGGAACAACTGGAGGGAAAAGATCTTCAAATTCTGAGTTTTCTAGACATTTTTGGCAGACTGGCCATCTTTTTGGCCGACCTGCTACTAATGATGGCCGACCGGCCACTTCTGTGGCCGACTGCAAATTCTACTCTGTAGGTCTAACTTCAAATGGGCATATTTCCTTCATCTGGACTTCTTTTCAGGTCATTATCGTGTCCAAATTGAAGCCCCGGAAGTAAGCTTTCCAATGGTGGAAACCTCACAGAAAAATTCCAATTGTGCAAAAAGTTATGCCTCTTTTAGTGAAGACTGTTTAGTTTTGATCATAGCGGATTGATACCCAACTTCCAACAACCATATCTCCCTCATCCGGACTCGGCTTTAGGAGATTCTTGAGTAAAAAATGAAGCCCCAGAAGTCTTCTTTCCAATGGTGGTAGCTTCATAGCTTAAATCCAAGTGTATAGATGGATAGGTCCGATTTAGCGAGGGCTGCTTGACTCTCTCTTAACGATTCATGCCCAACTCCTTCCCCAACTGGGTTTCTTTCCTCTCCTCTTCTTTTCTTCAACTCCAAACCCCTAAACAAGATGTTTTAAAGATTTTTTCAAAGAGTTCACCTCTCCTTCATTTATTTCTCCTTTGTCCTTGCTCGTTTTACTGAAAAGCGCAACATTTAACGAAATGTGAGCCTCAGAGCATCGCAGAAACCTTTTTCAAAATATTTTGAAAGAGAGGGTTTTAAGATCTAAAATATTTTTGGTCCAACAATGGGGTGTGAGGTTTGGATTTGGAGTTCTCCTTGCCAAAGAAATCGAACCTTTGCATAGCATAGCCTGCATCACTAAGTAAGCAATTAGCGGCGCCCAAGTCTTAAGGGCGGTCAAAAATGGGGTGTCTACACGGGCGCATCTATTTTGTTATCTTGCCTATTTGTCTAAGTCTTCAACCTTGTCAAAAATGGGTCGTCTCTGGGCTTTGACATTCACTTTCGTCATTTTATGACTCCCGAGTTCTGTCAAAGAGGGGCAACTGTAGACACCCCATTTTTGACCAACCTCAAGACCTTGACGTCATCGGTTGTGCACTCGATGATTACGCATGTTTGTGCTTGTTTTGAGCGCCTGAGGGTCTCGGGTGAGTGCCTTGTCTTTGAGCCTCTTAACACTTTGTGTTTTGGCCTTGGTTTTTGGGCCAAACCTTGTGCCTTTTTCCTGGGGTGGGGGGGGGGGGCGAATGCTTGCCGGCCACTTGTGGCATTTGCCGGCCACTTTCTTCCCTTGTAGGCCACTTCAACTGGTCGACCGGCTAGGGGAAGTGGCCGGCCGGCCACCTTAACTGGCCGACGGCCAATTTTTCTCCTTTTTAGATATTTTCAGATCTTTTGAGCCAGCTGTGGCTCACTGAAAGTCATCCTCCATACACGTATATAGAGGGATCAAGCAAGCCTTTTTGCTTGCTTCCTCTATATAAGGAGAGGTCCCTCCCCCTTTAGAGAGGTTCACAAATTTCAGAGCTGAAATCTCCCTCTCTCTAGAATTCTCTCTCTCTCTCTCTCTCTCTATATTGTGCTATATTGTGCCTTAAAGTGTGTTTTCTTCACAAATTTGCACTAACACACCTAATCAAACATCTTCACCTTAGTGTTGAAGATCTAGGAGGCCTTGTTTGAGTTCCTTGGAGTTGTTTTGGCTTGGTTTTGGCTCAGAAGCTTGCTGTCTTCTTGCTGTGCTTCAAGGGTAAGAATTTCACCCTTTTAAGCTTTGTTCTAAGTTCATTGTTTTGCCATCTTTGTATGAAACTTTGAAGCTGGTTTTTAGTCTCAAAAAGTTCTATTTTTTAAGGTCTCTAAGTGTTGGTTGGAGCCTTGTGTGGTTAGGGGGTAATTCCCCTATTTTGCTCTTAGGCTTGTAAAGCCTCTTGAGCTACCTTTCTAAGCTTTTGAAACAATCTTGTTTTGGCCTTTAAAATACTGAATTCTAGAGGAATTTTAGTGGTGGAAAGGTGATCTTGAGGTCCAAAATGGGAGGGGGTGGTCCTCTCTCCTCATGTCTTGTTTGTATGCATAGATGGCCTATCAAGTGAGCATGTGTTTCTCCCTTTTTGAAGCTTAGTTCAAGCATGTTTTTGTGACTTTTTAGACATGCTCTAACTCTGTTTTGGGCTGGTTTGGCCACCTATTACTTGCTTCTTACACTTGTAGTGTAATCTTGCTTAATAGCCTTGAATGCCTAATGAGTTGGTCCTTTATTCTAGCATGTGTTAGCTTGATTCTAGCATATTTTTGGCCTTATTTTAGCATGCTTTAGCTCTGTTTTGAATGGCCTTGGTCCTTTGAGGCTTGTCTTGTATAGCTATGGTATAGTTGGCTTTGCTAGCTTTATGTTTTGGGCTCTCTAGCATGCTTTGTTTGAGTTATTTCCATAATGTGGCATCATTTAGCTTATAACCTACTCTTGCATGTGTTACTCCTTCATTGCTTCTAAGAGTTAAGCCTTATGCCTTGCTTGTTGGCCATTTGGTATGCATGATTTTCTTGCCTTGTGAACTTCAATCTCAGCATGATTTGGTCACTGTTTTGGCTTGTTTAAGCTCTGTTTTGATTTAGTTTAGCCCTTTGAGACTTGTGTTGTTAGGTGGTGGCACAACCCCTTTCATTAGCTTAATGAGTTAAGCCTTTGAGCATGCATTGCATGAGGTGTTTGCATTGTTTTTTAAGTCACTTAGCATGCTATTTCAGTGCTGAAATGTGTGTCATTGCACTCCATTGTTTCAAACTCTCATTCGCCTTGAAAGTGGCCTTAAGCCCCTTGTTGCCTTGAGCATGAACTTGAGGCATTGATGCCTATTGGTTTTAATCCTCCCTTGAGGATTTCAACTAACCAATAGCATGATACTTTCTTCACGCTCAAGGCACTCGAAGCTTAGGTCATCTTTCAAATTAAGGAATGGTTTGGTAATGTAAATGAGTAAATAAGAATTGAATCAAGTAAAACATGCCAAGCTAACATATGTGTGTTACATCGCATTTGTTTAGATCAGACGTTAATCCAAACATAAGAAATGTGAGACGTTTCATACTCAAAGTGATGAAACGTGTCATATTCCTTGGTCGTTGTTGTAGACACCCCATTTTTGACCGACCTTAAGACTTAGACGTCATCGATTGAGTGCTCGATGATCGTGCATGTTTGTGCTCGTTTCGAGTTTTCGGAGTTTTCGACTGAGTGCCTTGCCTCCGGGCCTCTGAACTCTTTGTGTTTTGGCTTGGTTTGTGGACCATGCCTTGTTGACCTTGCCTGGAGGGAGAGAGAGGCCTGTAGGCCACTTTTCATAGTCGTAGACTACTTTTCCCTCTTGTAGGCTAGTTTATGATTTTCGGAGCCTTCGGCTGAGCGCCTTGTCTCGGGACCTCTTAACGTTCTTCTATTAGCCTGGTTTTCGGACCATGCCTTGTTGCCTTTGCCTAGAAGGAAATAGAGGTCTGTAGGCCACTTTTTGTGGCCATAGACCACCTTTCCCTCTCGTAGACCACCTTTTGTACGTGGTAGACTAGTTTTCGGGGCTTCCGGCTGCGTGCCTTGTCCCGCGGACTTTTGTCTTGCTTCCTTTTTGGTTTGGTTTTGAACCAAACCTTGTTTTCCTTTGCTTGGAGGGTGGAACAAGGGGTGTAGACCAGTTTCTCCCCCTATAGACCACTTTTCTTCCCTGCCAGCCAGTTTTCTGGTCGGCCAGCTAGGGTAGGTGGTCTGTGGACCACCTAAAGTGGTCGGTAGCCATGCCACCACCTTCCTCTCTTTGTACAGACCACCTCTCCCCCATTGCTGACCAGTTGTTCTCCCTGCAGACCACTTTTAGTGGTCGGTCGACTAGTGGGAGTGGTCGGCTGACCACCTCAACTGGTCGGCACCTTTTCTACATTTTTCTGCAGATATTTTCTTGCCAGCTGTGCCAGCTATTAGGCACAGAAAGCATCCTCCATATGGAGGGATTGCTTGGAGCCTCTAGCTTGTCAAACAAGCTTGGAGCATGGTTTTCTATAAAAGGGAGCCTCCTCCATCTTGTCTCAGGTTCAGAAAAATCGGTTGAGGCTATACATATATCTCTATCTCTATATTGCTCTATTTGCTCCATATTTGTGCTTAAAAATGCCATTTCTTCACACTTTTGAACACAAACACCTAGTGAAACACCTCTGCTTTGGAGCTGAGGCACCTTGAAGCTGGTTTTGGTGTTTTTGTATTGCTTTTGGTCAAAAGAAGATTGCTGGAGTTGCTGCTTTGTCCTTGTTCTTCAAGGGTAAGAAACTAGCCCCTTAAAGCTTTGTTTTGATTAAGTCTTTGGCCCTATTTGCATGATGTTTTAGGCCTAACCTTCAACTGCAAAAAGTTCTGATTTTAAGTATTTGAAATGTTTGTTTGAGGCTTTTTTGGTGTTGGGGGTGGTCTACTCCCTTGCATGCCTTATTTGCTAGGTTTTTGAGCCATCCCTTGAGGCTTTTGTTTTAGCCTTTGTTTGGCCTTTCTACCACTGAATTCCAGAGGAATTTCAGTGGTGGAAAGTGTGTTTTGAGGCCCTAAATAGGAGGGGGTTGTCCCCCCTCCTCTTCTCTTGTATGCTTGTGTTGATGGCTCATCAAAGTAGCACGTTTGTTAAGCTTGTTTTGGCTCCACCTCAGCCTATTTTTGGCCTTATTTTAGTATGGCATACCTCTGTTTTGGTTTAGTTTAGGCCACGCTTGCATGCTTTATACACTTGTAGTGTAATCCTTGCAAACTAGCCTTGTATGCTTAAGGTTTTAGCATGTCTTTCTAGCATATTTTGGCTCCATCTTAGCATGTCTTAGACCTTATTTCAGCATGCTTTAGCTCTGTTTTGGGTTGGTTTGATCACTTGTTGCATGCTTCATGTACTTGTAATGCAATCCTCCTTGCTAGCCCAACATGCATCACGCTTTGGACCATCTTTCTAGCATGTTTTTGGCTCCACTCCAGCAAGCTTTTGGCCATGTTTTAGCATGCTCTAGGTCTGATTTAAGTGTTTTGGGTCATGCATGCCTTGCTTTGTATAGCCATAGTGCATTCTTGTTCACTAGCTTTGTGTTTTGAGTCCACTAGCATGCATTGCTTGTGACATGTGCATGATTTGGCATCATTTAACATGATATTTCAGAGCATATAGCATTGCCATGTTCTCACTTCTTTCACTCTTTGAGTGTTTTTAAGAGTTATGCATTTGTGCCTCGCTTATGGCCTAACTTGTATGCATGCATGCCTAGACTTTTGAGCTCCCATCCCAGCATGTTTTGGT
The DNA here is from genome assembly GCA_030407325.1 of Camellia japonica. NCBI lineage: Eukaryota > Viridiplantae > Streptophyta > Magnoliopsida > Ericales > Theaceae > Camellia > Camellia japonica. Next base: position 32,336,595 of record JAPPVO010000003.1, on the reverse strand, counting down.
CTTTGTTTTGACCTACTTGAGCTCTGTCTATGGTTGGTTCAATCATTTGTGACATGTATTGCATGCCTCTTGTGTAGTTCCTTTTAGTAGCCTTATGCCTTAGGGCCTCTTGCATGCTATACTTGTGTGTTTATGTGATTTGGCATCATTTAACACTTGATTTCAGAGCATATAGCATTGTCATATTCTCATGCATGCCACTCTTTGATTGTGTTTGAGAGTTGACCCTTATGCCTAGTTGATGAGCCATCGCATGAGCATTTGTTCTTGGCCCTTTTGTGCTTAAGTTTTGGTGTGTTGGCCACTGTTTTGGAGCCTTTGAGGTCTGTCCATAGTTGGTTTGAGTCCATTGAGCATTGTAGTGCATGCCTCATGTGTAACATATTTCACTAGCTTTGATGCATTAGCTTTTCAACATGCCATGCATGCATTGTTTGCACGATAGAATCTTGTGCATGCCATTAGCATTGATAGGTTGATCATGTTGTATGCATTGCATTGTGTTTGGATTGGACGTCAATCCAAACACGAGAAACGAGGGGCGTTTCATACTTGAAGTGATGAAACATGCCTCATTTGTCAGTCGCCGACCCTCTTGATCAAGCATGATAGAGGTTAAGGCCGTTATGTGTTGTTTGTGCATTCATTGACATTGAATTATGCAAACTCGGCTTCTCGGCCATTGTGCATTGCAATGCTCGGTTGATGGCCCGAGAGTCGAGTACCGCATTTCCTTGAGCTTAAGAAATGATAGGGAGGGTGGCTATGCATACATATCTTGCAAATACACTGCTGTGCCCCTTCTTGTTCTTTGTTGCAGCAAATTGGAGCTTGGCAGGATTTTCTAGTAGCATACTAGAAAATGTAGCTGGCCGACCACTTTTTCTGGTCTGCAGCATGTTTAGGTGGTCTACAGGTGGTCTACAACACCATTGAGTGGTCGGCAGCCCTCTTGGAGGTCTTCATGTTGGAGTAGAAGCTATCTGGAGGTTTGTGCAGTGTTCTGAAATCAAATGCAAACAGACGCAAGTTGGGGCATAGTAATGGATTTCCGAACGAGGCGACCGAGCATGCATGCACTTCTCGCCCCGAGGCTCCTTTTAACTGCTTTGCTTAGCTAGTTAGCTATTTGGTTCTGTACTTAAGTAGTTAATGCACTTAGCTATTCATTTGTGTTTGTAATTAGTTAACTGGTTAGTTAATTAGCTTCGTTTTGTAATAATTAGTTTAATTAGCTTAGATGAGCTAGTTAGCTTACTATTCAGACCCTCCGTCGAGAGGGAAAATTTTGTAATAAGTGTGCGTGTGTGTGTGAATGTCTTCCAACCCCACGTCTTTCTCCCTTTTACTTACCCACTTTCGGTGGTTAGTTTTAGGGCATGTTTCAATTAGCATACTCATGTTTGCATGCGTGCATTCATTCATCTGTCTTGCATGCACCGGGCTCGGCGCATTATACAAACTACATTGTACTTTAATACACTTTCTTGAATACGTGTTTCAAAGCATGTTATCAAGTGTTGCATTCATATGCCATTCTAGATAGCCGAGCCTATTTTAGTTGCATTTTTGCATGTGTTGCATTAGGCATCTTAACATAAGCTAGGATCATGCATGATTTCTAACTAGCTTCTGTTTTGGCTTGGAGTACAATGTGAGTGTTTACACTTTAGCATACTGCATGAGATGTGTATGTTGCCATGTTAGCATGCTCGCCATGAGGCTAACTGCTTAAGTGATTAATTGCATGAATGCCTGTGGATGAAGGCTTTATTGCTTGAATTGGAACAATTCATCGAAATGTGTGTTTTAAGCCCACTTGAAGTGGCAAAATCATGTTTTTCTAGCCCACTTGAGGGTGGCAAATCCACATCTTAGCCTACTTGCGAGTAGCACTTTCAAACCACTTTAAAAAACAAACATGAGTTATTTTGTTCCAATTCTTGCGATTGAGTCTATACTTGTGTTCTGTGCGCATCACATAGTAAGTTAGCTAATAAACCGGAATAAGAACATGTGTTTTCAAAAACAACATATCATAGTTAGTGAAGGCCGATCTTTGATCGGGCGAGCGGGGGTGCTCATTGCATGACCTTCCCCTCTCGTACCTAAGTTCCCGAGCCGAGGCAACTTTGGTGATGACGGACACGTGGCCTTAGGCACGAGTCAGGGTTTCCTAAATTTCCCAAAAACAAAATATTTAGGTGGCGACTCTGAAATCTGGCAAAGCAGTCCATGTTTGGCGCTTTTTGATTAAAATCAGTTTTCCAAAACGATTTGTCGGATTTGGACTCTTTGGTGATTTATCAGTCTTGCATTGTACTTTGTGAGATTAGATTCAGAACCGTGACATGAGTCCGAACTGTAGTAGCTAGAACTGCAATTCATGCCCTCGCGCGCGGAGCGGAGTTTCGGCGGTCTACAGTTTCTGGCGACTCCACTGGGGATTTAGAGAACTTGACTCGAACTCATGATATGTTGTTTTATCTACACTTATGTGTCTCTTTGCATTGCATTTGCATTGGTACGCCTAAGACACCGTGTTTGCCGTCTGATATTCCTGAACGGTTTGCTGGAGGCTGCGTGCCATAAGGCTGACCGGTTACGAGCTCTGCCACGATGGGAACACAAACCTCGGTTGTTACCGAAGCACCCTTTTTGACCATTCGACCTAGTTGCATGTCGGAAACTATAGTGACCATTCCAAGCTAGGACAGGTTGCTTACTCGATTGTAGGTTGTTTGAAACTGCTGTGTGCGTAGTGAAACCCTAGCTCCTGACAAGATAGGACAGGGAAACCCTACCCCACCATAGGGGTGTTTTGGCTCTCACTTACTTAATATGTGCCTTCAGAGTGTGTCTCTATAGGGAATGCATATATCAGTTTACAAGTCTGAGTTTCAGTCTGAGGACATCAGTATTTGGTGGAATTAGTTTTACCTGAGGGTATCAGATCTGGGGCAGTGATTTGGGAACAGTGATCAGTGTTTGAGAACAGTTCTTTCAGCTTACATTGCCAACTGTGTGTTGTGTTTATTTTAAGCCGAAATGCTGTCCGTTTTTCTGGTTGTTTGTTTCCTTATTATGCTTTATTTATCTTTTTGCAAGGTAGTTTAGCATCATTGCTTCCGACCAGGCAGATATTCCCCAAGCCGTAGAGAGAGATACACCTGTTGTTCAATTAGATCAGCACCTTATGGCAAGTATGGAGGACATGATGCATGTGGACGCGCCCCGGGGGCCTAATGCTACCACAGTTCGGACTCATTTGTCACCGTTCTTAATCTGATCTCGCAAAGTGCAATGCAAGATTGGTAAATCACCAAAGAGTCCAAATCTGGCAAATCGTTTTGGAAAACTGATTTTTAAGAAAGAAGTGCCAAACATGGACTGCTTTGCCAGATACAAAGTCGCCACCTAAATATTTTCTGGGAGAATTTAGGAAACCCTGACTCGTGCCTAAGGCCACGTGTCCGTCATCACCAAAGTTGCCTCGGCTCGGGAGCTTGGGTACGATTGGGGAAGGTCATCTATGAGCACCCCCGCTCACTCGATCCGAAGATCGGCTTGTACTAAGCATGATATCGATTTTTTGAAAACACATGTGTTCTTATTCCGGTTAATTGGCTAATCTTTACAACGTGATGTGCGCAGCAAAACAAGTATAGACTAGATCGCCTTACTTGGGACAAAGCATCACATATCCGTTTGTTTGGGAATGGTTTTGAATTTTGCTACTTGCAAGTAGGTTAAAATACGGATTTCGATGAATTATTCCAATTCAAGCAATCCAACCTTCACCCATAGGCATTCAGGCAGTTATATCACATAAGCAATTAGCCTCATGGCAAGCATGCTTTCATGTTAACACTCACATACATGCAAGGTGCTAAAGCATAAACACTCACAGTATACTTCGAGCCAAAACAAGAAACTAGTTAGAAATCATGCATGATCCTAGTTCATGTTAAGATGACTAATGCAACACATGCGAAATGCAACTAGAAATAGGCTCGGCTATTCTAAGAGGGCATATGAGATGCGACAATTCGATACATGTATTCAACTTAGAATTGAAATGCAATGCAGTTAGTATGATGCGCCGAGCCCGGTGCATGCAATACAGATGAATGATGCAAACATGCATAGCATAAGGATGCTAATTGAAATGTGCCCTAGAACTAACCATCGTAAGTGGTTAAGTAAAAGGGAGAAAGAAGTAGAGGTTGGAAGACATGCATCACACACACGCACACTTATTACACAATTGCGCCCTCTCGACGGAGGGACTGAAAGAATAATACAAATCAAATAATTAACTAACTAACGGGCTAATTAATTATTACACAACACTTAACTAATTAAACAAATTAATTAAGCTACTAAAGCAGTAAAATAGCCTCGGAAAGAGAGGTGCATGCATGCTCGGTCGGCTTCGCTCGGAAATCCATTGCCATGTCATGTTGCCTCTGTTTACACTGCTTTGCACCTTTGAAAACTGCACAAGTCTCAAGGATACTTTTGAATCACCTTTTGGGTGCTATGAGAGGCCATCGGCCAAGTGGAAAGGCCATCGGCCAAGGGATGAAGGTCATCGACCATTTGTGGAGATCTCGGCCAACAATGCATAGCCGGCCGGCACTGAATATGGCCGACCGGCCAACTCTTCCTGCAGAATCCTGTTTTTGCTGCAACAGAGGACAGACAGAGCATGACAATGCATTTTCAAGGCAATGTGTGCACAAACACCCTCCTTATCATGTCATGAACTCAAGGGAGTGTAGTGCTCAACCCTCGGGCCATCAATCACGCATTCTAATGCATGATGGCCAAAGAGGTCAAGTGTGCAACTTCAATGTCAAATGAAATGCACACAAAACACATAAAGGGGCCCCCCAACCTCTATCATGGTCAATCAAAAGGCAAGGGATGCAAACATGCAAGCAAAACTAATGCAACATGAGCATGTTAATGGCAATGCCATACAAGGCTAAGCATGCCAAATGCAATGCAACATTACCTAACATGCATCCAAACATGCAAGAATATGTGACAACATATCAAGCACATGACAAAATGCAAGCTAACAAGCATGCAAAATGCGACTTAAGCATGCAAATATGCAAGGTATGTAACAGCATTCAAGCATATAACAACATGTGAGGCAAACATGTAACAACATGTTAAGCAACTAAAAAAGAAGAGAATGAATGCCAAATGCATTACAACTTAAGCATGCAACAACATGTCATGGACCAAGTACACAACAAGGCACAATTGAACTAGCATGCTACAACATGCAATTTACCAAATATGCAACAAGCATGTGACAACATGCAAGGCAAGCATGCAACAACATGCGGGGATGGTCTTAAACCGAAATGGACAGCTCTCAAATAGGTCCAAATCAGCGGCCAATATGCTAAGGGATAAGGGACAAAATCACATACAAACATGCATGGTAATTGGCCAAACACTTAAGCATCAAAGGGCAACCTTTGGGAATATTTAAAAGGGATGAAAAACATGCAAATGTGACAACATTACATGCTTTGGAATGATGCTAGGAGTGATGCCAAATCATATAAACAAGTCAAGCATAGCATGCATAAGGTTCAAAGCCTAAGGCTTGGGAAGGGACTTGAACCAAAGCTACACAAAACAAAGAGCATATGGCAAATGTAACCCAAAACAGTCCAAAATCATGCCAAGATGATCCTAAAACATGCAAGGAATGAAGCCAAAACATGCTAGAATAAAGGACCAAAAGCATGAAGCAAACTAGGCCACAAAAGAGGTGTTACACTACACCTCATACAACCAAACATGGTATGATTTAAGCAACCAAAAATAGAGTTATGGCATGTTAAAACAAACTCAAAAACCCACTTAGATGGCATCTAAATGACCTAAGCATAGGGGCATGCACAATGACCCGATCATGGAGCATAAGACACCAACTCTTCAAGACATTGAAAGGATGACAAATGCAAGCATACAAGCATGAAATACAGACTGAAATAACATGACAAATGATTCCAAATCACTGAAATGGCCCAAGTAAAGCATGCTAGTGACTTAAGCACCCAAAGTTAACAAGCTAGATTGTATGGTAGCTATACAAAACAAAGCAAGCATGACCAAAACAATGAAAAACAGAGCTCAAACATGTTAAAACAAGGCTAGAAGCTTCATGAGGTTAAGCCAAAATCATGCTAAAAAGACATGTTGCAACATGGTGCATGTTAAGGCAAATCATGGGATTACAAGACAAGTATACAAAGCATGCATCGTATGTCTAAACCAAGTCAAAAAAGTGCTATATCATGGCAAAACAAAGCCTAATATATACTGAAATGAGGCTAAAACAAGCTAAGCAAACATGCTACAAACATAAGCCATTTATGCAAGCATGAAAGACAACAAGGAGAGGGGATGACCCTCTCCTATTTAAGACACCAAAACCACCTCTCCACCACTGAAAATCCTTTGGATTTCAGTGGTAGAGAGGTCATGCAAAGCTAAGAATAATGGCCAAAAGGGATGGCCTAAAACAAGGCCTAACAAGGCCTAAGAGGGGGGGAACAATCCCAAACCTCAAAGAGACCTTAAACAAAGTTCTAAAGCAAGAAAAATCAGAACTTTTATCAGTTATAAACTAAGCTCAAAACAATAAGCAAGAAGGGTTAAAATCTTAAACAAGAAAGGGGTATCTAAAGCAAGTTTGCTCACCCTTGTAGAACTTCTTCAAGAACAAGGCTCCAGCAGGTTCCTCTGACCAAAACTAGTCTTATAACTCTGAAATCAACCTCAAGGGCCCTCAGCTCCAGGAGGATGGTGTTCTAGTGTATGTTTGTGTACAATAGTAAGACAAAACAACACTTTTGAGTACAAAATAGGATCAAACAAGGGAGTATAGATACAAAACTATATCTCACCCTCTCAACCTAATTTTTCTGAACCTTTAAGGAGGGAGGAGGGGCTCCCTCTTTATAGAGGTTCAAATTCTAAGGCTTCCAAGAGAAGCTAAGCAAAGGGTAAATCCCTCCATACATGTATGGAGGGGGTGAATTGTGGATGCCAGCTGCACCAGCTGGCACAAAATATCTGCATGAAGCAGATGAACAGGGTTCGGCCACCAAAAATGGCTGATCAACCAACATAAGTGTCGGCCGACCAAAGATAGTGCCGACCGGCCAACACTCTTGGCCGATGGCAAGAAAAAGGGGCCGATGGCATCATGCCCTGGCCGGTGGGTTGAGGGGATGGCAAACAAGCCACCCTTTTCCCTTAGAAGCAAAAGCACAAGTGTTTGGTCCACAACCAAGCGCAAAACAGACAAATTGAGAGATCTTGAGGCAAGGCGCATAGCCGAGACCTCCGAGAACTCAAAACGAACACGAGCATAGATGATCATCGAGTGTTCAAACGATGACGTCCAAGTCTTGAGGACGGTCAAAAATGGGGTGTCTACAATGCGTCAGCTTCAAGAGACTATGCAAGCCATACAGCGGGATGCTGCCCGCTAGGCAGAGTTTGCCGCGCGCCAGGCAGAGGTTGTGGCTCAACAGACAGAGCTGATTACCAGACTTCAGCAATAGCAACAACCATAGCAAGCCGGAGCGTCTGCTTTGCATCCACCCCCACCCCCACCTAGAGTTCCAACACTTGGGAAGACTGCAAACGTCCAGGAAAATACGGACGTCCCAACGGGGCCAGTTCCACCCCCAATCCTACCTCAGGTATCCAAAGCATCGGCTAATCTAGTGGATACACCGTTTGAGTTTGAGGTGGATCCAACAGCGTTGAAAGTGAGCAAGTTAAAAAGCTGTTAAAAAAGGCTCAATGCGTTAATTCCATTTCGGACATAGAGGATGGATACACCGATTCGGCGGTGACTTTGCCGGACTGGTTCAAGATGCTGCATATAGACTGATTTGACGGTTCTGGGAACCCCATGGTACACCTGCGGTTGTTCTCAGATATCCTAAAGCCAATGGGCCTCTCCAGATTGCAAAAGCTTTCCCTCTTCGGCCAGACCCTGTCGGGTGTTGCGGCTATTTGGTATGCAAAGCTGGAGGACTCTTTGAAGAGAAGCTAGGAGGAGATGACTGAGGCCTTTATAGCTCAATACTCCTACAACATGCAAATCGAGATCACAACTCGTGATCTTGAGAAAACCAGACATGAGCCAAAAGAGGGCTTCTCTGACTTTGTAACCCCGTTGGAGGGCCAAAGCTTCTATGATGACCACCAGGCCGGTCGAGAAGGATCAGATACGGATGGTTGTGTACAACCTCTAACCCAAGCTGATGCAAAACATGATCATCTTACCCCTTCCCACCTTTGCGGATTTACACGAGATTGGGGTACAAATTGAGGACGCTATGAAGTAGGGTCTGATTGACCATGAGAGAGAGCAGCCCAAGAGGGCATTTACCCGCAGTTCGAATGCAAGCACGAACAATACTGCAGCTGCCAGAACTTCCGATGTGGGCATGGTCACTACCACCACTCCAAAACCACTTATAGCTACACCCTTCACCGGTGCGTCTGGAACTAGCTCACAAACAGCTAGATATCCACCCCGAGGCCAGAGAACCTTTACTCTACTATACATGTCTTTGTCCAAAGCTTTGGGGTTTTTGATCAAGAAAGGGCACTTGAAGCCCCTGAAGCCGCGACCATTACCAGACAAACTTCCTTCCTCCTATAACCCGGCTAAATACTGTGCCTTTCACCAACAGCACGGTCATGACACCGACCAATGCTATAGATTGCGTCATGAGATCCAGGATCTTATCGACAACAGGGTGATCGTGCCTCCAGAGAAGCCGAACGTCACCACCAACCCACTACCACCACATAACCAAGCTCCACCTCCCAAACGCATCAACCTGATCCAAACCGCGGCCATTCCATATGACCCGAGCATATATATCACCCCCTCCCACCTACCCAAGCCGGAGGTGTTCATCCCAGACAGCACAGACTTGTGCATGTTGAGCACCTCCCTAACCCAACCCGAACCGGTGGTGGTAACTGTCAAAGGTAGAATTGGGGTGACTTTGGAGGCAAATGAGAATGTTGATTCAGAGTCTAAGGGGTCTGGGAGCTTTGCGTACAACCCGAGTGGTTACATCACATCAACGGATCAGGTTAAGTCGAGGATAGAATTGCCAGTTGGGGCAAAGATCAGTGTGGTTCAGGAAGATGGACCGAGTCAGGGGTTAGATGACCTAGCAGAGCTGGAAGAGGACATTGCAAATCTGTAGTTCTTTGAAGAGCAGGACTCAGGGGATGTGGACATCAACTAGTTTGACTTGGATGGATTTGCAGAGAATACTGGGTGGCTCAGTGACCAGCCAGATGTTGTTGAGGCACCTCCGCCAAATCAGGGGCAATAAGAAGTCAGAATATCAGCAGTGGCCGGAATGGCCGAGAATCAAGAGAAATCGCCGGAGAGCACCGGTGTAAAGAATTTTGCTCAGGATCCGGGCAGTTTAAGTATGGAAGACACTGAACAGCAGGCTGCACTGAAGCAGTTTGAGCAAGAAAAGATCGAGGATCTTGAGAGGGCTAGGAAGGCCAAAGCCCCTGCGGGGACGGAACGTGCTGTGAGCACAAAAACAATTGTAACGGAACCAGATAGCTGTCTGTCGGTTGCCGACGGGATGTGGTGGGAAGATGACGACTTACGTCATGCCCACACTAACGAAGATTGGAGGCAGAACTAACCGGATGACACCTGGTATGTTGAGGAGGTTGACCATATGACCAGGAGTGGGCGGTATTTCAAGCCCCCACACTTAGACCAACCGGAGGCGTCCGGAAAGGACAAAGAAGCAGAGAGGCAGAAAGAAAAACTGCTCGAGGAGGAGGCTGTGCTGAAGCAGCTTAAGAAAATCCAAGCAGACATCTCCATCTGGGGACTGCTTATGGCCTCAAGGGTTCACAGACAGGCCGTCCTTACAGCCATGGACAGGGCCAAGCTTTCAATCGACACAACTCCGGAGCAGTTGGTAGGGTTGGTTTTACTGGGAGGAGCTTCCCCGACATTGACCTTCACTAACAAGGAACTGCCGTCTGAGGGCTCAAATCATAACAAACCACTCTATATCTCTGACGAGTGTAGAGAAAAATAGGTACCGGTGGTTCTTGTTGACACAGGATCTGCTATCAATGTATGTCCGTTGAGAACGGTATATGCTATCGGGTTGAAGCCCGCAGATTTTGTGCCTACTGCCCAGGTGATACGGCTTATGATAATACCAGCCGAGAGATGATGGGAACTGTACAGATTCGGACTCAGGTTGGCCCAGGGCAACAGGATATTGATTTTCATGTCTTGGACATTCCCGCAACCTTCAATCTACTCCTTGGGCGTCCGTGGCTGCACTAGGTGAAAGTCGTCTCTTCTACCTTACACCAAATACTGAAGTACCCCCACGGGAAGGGGGTGGCAATCGTTTTTGGGAATTCTTCAATACATCCACCGCCAGAGGTTTCTATATCAGTTCTGGAGATTGAGCATGGCGCGGAGGATGTATTTCTATCAGGATTCACCTTAGCTGAGGCCCGGGTTATACAGAATATGCTAGCTGTTGATGAGGGGCTATACGTCAGTGCAAAGTCTGTCTACCTTATGAACAAGCTTCAGCACATCCCCGGGATGGGATTAGGGCGAAGTGGCCGGAAGGGCATTGCAGCATCGGCCGAAGTGCCGCACAACCCATATACCTTTGGCTTAGGTTATCTGCCTATCAAAGAGGATTGGGCGAGGAAAGGAAAAGAGATGGCCGGAAGAGCCAAGGCAAAGCAAACCGGGAAGCACTATAATTTGGTGCACCGACCTATCCAGGGGATCCTAAATGGACGCTTTGTCTGGGAGGGGGAAGACTTCCCATTCTGTGGCTTTCCAAAGCCCTGGTTAAATGTAGAGAGGCGGCGCTTGCCGGGGTTTGAGATTTTCTTTGACTTGTAATTGTCCGGGGATGAAGTTGTCGAAGAGCAGACAGACCCACCAGCTGAGGCTGAGCAGTGCAAGGAGAAGGATTCCGAGAGCACAGAAATTGAGATGGGAGTAGCACTGGCTTGTCTACTCTCAGATCCTCAGATCGTATCAGAGTGCTTGGGGGATAATTTCTCAGTTTCCATGATCGGGAATGAAGCGGCCGTGGGCCCATCTTTAGGCAGTCTTGATGCATCCATCGCACCCTCCCTCGTCTGGCAATACGAGGAGGGCTTTTTATCGAGCAGCACCGGGTCAGGTAATGAGCCAGAATCTGATTCCACTGAGTCTGTGGAGTCGGAATCAGGTTCCAGCTCGTCTGAGTCTGAGTTTGAGTCTGAGTCCGGTATTCTTGGGGGTGATAACCCAGATGCCACTGTCCTGTCTAGGTCGTCTTTTTCTTTTTTCTTTGAGTCTGTTGTAATAGAGGAATCAGGCGGACTGGATGTTATTAATGAGAATGGTACGGCTGTGGCTTCCGAGTACTTTTTTGTGCCTTTAATTTATTGCATTAATCAGGATTTCAAAATTTTGATGAAAACGACGAGGAAGAAATTTCTCCAGTTTTACAACGTTTGATTGATGAAGAGCAGGAGAGGTTTGTAAAACCTTTGGTTGATGAAATCACCACAATTAATGTTGGTACTGAGAAGGATCCGTAGCTGGTCCAGATCGGGTCCACGTTGTCTTCGAAGGAGCGCGAGCGCTTAGTCGCTTTGTTAAAAGATTTCAAAGATGTTTTCGCGTGGTCCTACGAAGACATGCCTGGAATCGATCCTGAGATTGTACAGCACCGGATCCCTCTTGACCCAGAGGCCCGACCTGTTAAGCAGAAGCTCTGAAGGATCCGCCCGGACTGGGCTCTGAAGATCAAAGAAGAGGTCACCAAGCAGATTGACGCAGGGTTCCTGTTGGTATCTGAATACCCTACTTGGTTGGCCAATATAGTTCCGGTGCCAAAGAAGGACGGCAGAATTCAGGTATGTGTGGACTTCAGGGATTTGAACAAAGCCAGTCCGAAGGACGACTTTCCTCTGCCGCATATCGACGAATTAGTGGACTTCACTGCTAGGCATGCGCTGCTCTCGTTCATGGATGGGTTTTCAGGCTACAATCAGATTTTGATGGCACCCGAAGACAGATAGAAGACTACTTTCACCACCCCGTGGGGAACCTATTGTTATAGAGTGATGCCGTTCGGCTTGAAGAACGCTGGGGCTACGTATCAACGGGCTGCGACCACGATTTTGCATGATATGATCCATAAAGAGGTTGAGGTGTACGTGGACGACATGATTGTCAAGTCCAAGGAAAGAGAGGGCCACTACACCGCCTTGCAGAAATTTTTCTAACGGATCAAAGAGTATCGGTTGCGGCTGAATCCTCAGAAATGTACATTTGGTGTTACAGCAGGGAAAATGCTGGGGTTCTTGATCACACAAAGGGGTATCGAGGTCGATCCTTCTAAAATCAAGGCCATCTTAGAAATGTCACCACCGAGGACTGAAAAGGAGGTGCGAGGCTTTCTGGGTAAAGTGCAATTCATATGACGGTTTATTGCAAAATTAACCTTGACTTGTGAACCACTGTTTGGTCTCCTGAAGAAAGGAAAGAAGTTCCAATGGGACGACCAATGCCAAGTTGCTTTCGAGCAGATCAAGCAATATTTATAGAACCCACTTGTGTTGTCACCGCCTGAGCTGGTGAAACCGTTGATTCTGTACCTTTCAGTGACTGAAACGACAATGGGCTGCATACTTGCACAGGAGTCTGAGGACAAAGTGGAGAAGGCTATCTACTATCTGAGCAAGAAAATGCTGGATTACGAGACCCGCTACACTCCGCTGGAGAAGGCTTGTCTGGCCTTGGTATGGGCTACCAGGAAGCTGAGGCACTACCTGTTAGCCCACTCTGTAATACTAGTTTCGAGATTAGATCCCATCAAATATCTCTTCGATAAACCAGCACTTATGGGTAGGCTAGCTCGTTGGTTACTTCTGCTTTCCGAATTTGATCTGAAATATATGATGCGCAAGTCAGTGAAAGGGAGAGCGGTAGCGGAGTTCCTAGCCGACCACCCAGTTGAAGGGGATGAAGCAGTTGAGTATCTGTTCCCAACGAGGCCATTCTGCATGTCGAAGAAGAGACTTGGATGATGTACTTTGACGGAGCATCAAACCAATACGGGTATGGGATAGGGGTGTTGCTGATAGCGCCCGACAATTCCCGTATACCTTTAGCATTCAAACTCCGGTTCAAAGTGTCGAATAATGAGGCAGAGTATGAGGCATGTATTGCTGGACTAGAAGCCGCCCTGGAACTAGGGGCACAACGGTTGGATGTCATCGGGGACTCGAACCTTGTTGTATCTCAAGCTAAAGGAGATTGGAAAGTTAAAGAAGAAAAGATAAGAATCTATCACCAGACCTTGGACGTTTTGATTCCTCGGTTTGAGAAACTGAACTTCGCTCATCTATTAAGAGAGAACAACAGGTTCGCTGATTCATTAGCAACTCTATCTTCTACGATAGACATCCCTTTCGGAGTTCGGATGCGTCCGATCATCATTGAACAGAAATTCGTGCCGGCCTACGAGCTGATTGCTGCCATAGATGAGGTACAAGATGAGAATCCCTGGTATTACGACATCTGGAACTTCTTGGAAAAGGAGGTGTATCCACCAGGGGCAAATGCCAAAGATAAGAGGGCAATTCGAAGAATGGCTACTCAGTTCATCGTCTGTAGGGTAAACTGTACAAGAGGGGTCATCTTAGGATGCATAAGCTTTGCATTGATGCCGAAGAATCCAAGTGCCTGATGGAGGCCATCCATGGAGGAGAGTGTGGAGCGCACATGAGTGGGGTGATGCTAGCTTGGAAGATCCTTAGACAGGGTCATTACTGGTCAACCATGGAGGAGGATTGTATTGGCTTTGTCCGGCGATGCCACAAATGTCAGATCCATGCAAGCCGCATGAACATTCTGCCGTCGAAGCTGTACAACATGACTTTGTCATGGTCGTTTTCAGTCTGGGGGATTGATGTGATTGGGGCTGTCACTCCAAAGGGTCTAACGGTATGAGTACATTTTGGTAGCGATAGACTACTTCACAAAGTGGGTTGAGGCCCAATCTTACGTGGTGTTGAAGGCATCGCATGTTGCTAAGTTCATCAGGAACAACATCATCTGTCGCTACGGGGTCCCAAATGAGATTATTTCAGATAATGGTTCCCACTTCAAGAAGGAGATGATCGACTTGTTGGAGAAGTACAACGTGGCTTTTCATAAGTCATCTACATATCGGCCACAAACCAACGGAGCAGTTGAGGCCACCAACTAGAACATCAAGCACATTCTGCAAAAGATGGTGGAAACCTACAGGGACTGGCCAGATAAGCTGCCGTTTGCTCTTTGGGGCTACCGGACTTCAATTCGAACTTCTACTGGGCAACTCCATATTCCTTGGTTTATGGGATGGAGGCTGTTCTGCCTATTGAAGTTGAGGTTCCGTCATTACGGGTATTGGCTGAGTGTCAGATAGCTGAGGTAGATTGGCAGCAAAGCAGGTTCGAAGAACTCATGCTCTTTGATGAAAGAAGGCTGAAAGCACTGTATCACGTCCAAGGTTATCAACGAAGAATTGCCAGGGCTTTCAACAAGAAGGTTAAGTCCAGGAATTTGAAAGAAGGGGATCTAGTGCTCAAAGACAACCGAGCTCCCATCCACGACCCTAAGGGCAAGTTCAGATCCAATTGGACTGGCCCTTACATCATCAAGTCTATCTGGTCGGGTGGAGCTGTCATTCTGATGGACCTAGATGGCCTAGAGTTCTCCCAGCCGATCAATATGGACAAGTTGAAGAAATACTTTCCCTGAGTGGCTTGCTAGGCCGAAAACTCGAAAGGGCGACCTAGGCAAAAGTTAGAACATGAAAAATTTGAAATAATAAAAACTAAGCTCGCAAGGTTGAAAACCCAGAAAGGGCGGCCTTGGCAAAAGTTAGAGCGCAAAAGGAGAGTGTTAATACACGAGTGAACCAGAATCGAACTACGTAAGGCTTGATTCCCATCTTCGAGATACGTAGGCAACTTCATTCTGAAGTCCAGCCATAAACACTTCCAAATCAACTTTGTCCAGGTGATCATGTTGGTCATCTCTATCTATTCTGCATTCAAGAGCTCGGTTGTGATCTCCAGTGCAGTGCTATTCAGACTAGGGGAAACTTTCCAGTTGCTGGATCCGGGGTTGTACATCTCAGTGATAGATCTCGGGCGTGTCCAGTTGTGATCCATATAGAAAATGGTTTTGAAAAGTTTTAATAAAAGTTGATTTTGCTCAAATTAATCTTTTTACGACTTAGACCATTTTTGGACCAAACGGAAAATTTTCAGTACCCACAACCTTCAATTACATTGATTTCAGTACAGAGTTCTCCTACTCTTGAATACAAATTGAAGTTGCTTTTTATTACATTCATAAAGAAAACTTGAAAGTACTGATTAAAGCAAATAAATTCGAGGCATAGTCAGGTGTCCCTGCGTCCCCTCCCAGAGCTTGCGGAAGCCTCTGATGCCAAAGTAGGCCCAACCTGCGCCTCTTCATCAAGCCAAGCTATGAACTCATTAGAGAGGGTGCAACTGAAAGTGGAAGCGGGGGCCAGAAGCTCTCTCGTCCTCCATGCTGTGGTATACCAAGCTAGCTGTGAGCCTCGGACTAGAAATACAGCAGGGTACTCTATCCCCTCTTCCAGGCAAGTCTGATCATGTTCAAATTGGCGCTGGGAAGTAGAAGACACATGTGTCAAGCCGATCAACTGAATCCTAGGCTGGCGAGACATGCTGTAGCTCATCGCCAGCAGATTAAGCCAAGGGCAGCGCCAAGCAATGTTGACAGCGGATAGACTGCACATCCATTCGCACCACCATCCCTCATCAGGGGCATCGACTAGACGTTGCCGGAAGAAATAGCCGCGAGCTGAATATGCCGGGCATGAGTCCACAACCTTCAACTTATCCATACACCATATCTGGGGAGGGATGAAAAATGAGAGATTAAAGAATAGAGAGGTGTACGTGGAGAGAAAAGTGAGAAAAGGGTTTTGAGAGAAAAACCGAGCCTGAGGGCCGAGTGATGTGAGAAATATATGTGAGATAGGGTAGGAAACATTACTTGCAGCAGTAGTGAACTCCCCACGAATCTAGTCGTCTCTCGGCGATGGAAGGCATCCAAACCCATCAGTGTCTCAGCTAGTGTCATGGCGATGCAGCTCTTGCCCTCTTTTAAGCCTTGGGCAACCTCAATCAAATGGATGCTAGACCCACCGGAGCCTGGGGCAAGCAAGAAATAGGACAACATGCACAAGCAAAGCGCATGTTGTCGAAAACCCTGCCAGTGATGATCGCCGCGGTCACCGGCATCAGAAAAATGACGAATCAGGCTTGGAATGTCCAGTTCTCCGTCGCGGATCAAGGACCGAGCATCATGCAAAGTGAGCCTGCACATCCGTCCTAAGGCTTGGACGTGGCCGAAGCGGAATTGGGGCAAAATTTCTTCATCGCGTTCAGACTCCATCAAAACTTGGAAGTCTTCGAAAGTGGGACACATTTCTTGTCTGCCAAAGCTAAAAACATGAGTCACCAAATTCCAACACCTAGCCACGGCATGAAGGAACGAAAAACGCAGTGGGGTGCGGCTCAGCATGAATAGTGCATTTATGCCGAAGCCCCGGAAACTCAACTTCTTCGAGCCATCCAAGTTAGCAATCTAATTTGTGAGATCTTGGACAAGAAATGCCTCCATTTGGTGCAAAACTGAGTTAGAATGAGGGAACCACGAAGCTGGAACCTTTATGGAGCATAAGGCACTGTTTAGAGGATAGGTGGCCAACATCTGGAGGTCCCCAGCCTCACTGGTCGGCCAACCACTTTTTCTGGTCGACCAGCCACATTTTCTGGTCTGCAGACCACAAAAGTGGTCGGCAGTCTACTTTAGCTGGTCGACAATGAGCAAAAAGTGGTCTGCAGCCATTTCTTGTCTCCAGCAGAGAGTCCCTAGCCTTCCTATGTGCTGAGAGTGCTGAAGGTCTGAGTTTACTTCTGCTTTGGATGCGTCCTGCTTGCTTTGTTTGTCCAAATATGCATTTGCTTATCGAGTTGTTAAGTTTTTGCTTATCGAGTTGTTACTCTTTGATTATCGAGTTGTTGCTCTTTGATTATCGAGTTGTTACGATTTGTTTATCGAGTTGTTGCTCTTTGCTTATCGAGTTGTTGTAATTCACTTATTGAATTGTTCTTTAAGTTGTTTTGTTTGTTACGTTGGTTCACTACCTGACTTGGCAATACACGGATGTTCAATTTCCATCAAATCTCATTTTTGTGCAAAATGATGCGATGCGATGCTTAGAATACAAATACAACACTTTTTTGAACAAAAAGTCGTTTCCATTCCATCATGGTTTCTTTTTACAACCGGGTACAAGTTTTAAGGAAAATAAAACTGCCTAACGCTGTACAGTGTGCTATAACTACTAGTAAAAAGAAAACAAAGCAAAAACAACTGCGTCGGTGCTATCTGGTCAAGATCGAGAGGCCCTCTTCACCCTCTTCGGCTGAGCAGCCTCTGCACCACCGCCGTCGGCACCTCCGTCTGAATTGGAGCCGCCATCCTCGGAATCCTCCTCGGCGTTGTCTCCACCCTCAGAACTTGAGCCGGTGTCATCATCTCTGCCCGCGGATGTCTCTGACTGAGGGTGTGCTGACTCCTCCTCCTCGCTGGATTCGTCATCATGTCTGCCAGGCACTCAACGCCTCCCTCAGCCGTGCGTCGAGATCCCTCTCCCTGCTACTCGAGAAGGCCCGGGTGGCCTGGGCAGTACAGGTGTGACCTGAAAAGGTAGTTTGAATACATCAACCAGGTGTAACATGCCCGAGGGGTACCCGCGCGCGTTAAACAGTTCGGACTCCCGAGTTCTCTTTGATCTAGTCTCACGAGTGCAATGTGAAACATAGATGAGAGTCCAGATTTGGCAACCTTTAGAAAATCTATTTTATTGCAAAACCTTTTGCCAGAAATGGACTGCGTCATCAGATCTCAGAGTCGCCGCCTAATATTTATTTTGGGAAAATTAGGAAACCCATGACTCGTACCAAGGCCACTGTTCGTCATAACCAAGGATGCTTGGCTCGGAACCTTAGGTATGAAGGCGGAAGGTCATTAATTGAGCACCCTCGCTCACCCGATCAGAAGATCGGCCTCTACTAAACCATGATATGAATTTTATTTTCTTTCTATGTTCATGTTTTGATTATTTAATAAATCCTAAAATTTACTATGTGAAACATACAAGTATAGACTATGTCACCCATTTTGGAACAACTTGATTTCATGTAGTTTTGAAAGAGTTTTGAAAATGTACAACCCAAATAAATTGAGTTTACAAACATGAAAATCAACATCATTCCAAATTGAGTGACACAACTGTAGACGTCCCCGAACGCCCCGGGAGGGATGACCCCCATTCCATTCACTTTGCGGGTCTACTACAGTTCGGACTCGATTGTCACGGTTCTAAATCTGAACCAAAGAGTCCAAATCCGGCAAATCGTTTTGAGAAAAAAACAGATTTTGAAAGAAGTGCCAAACATGGACTGCTTTGCCAGATACAGAGTCGCCACCTAAATATTTTTTAATGGGGGAATTTAGGAAACCCTGACTCGGTGCCAAAGGCCACGTGTCCGTCATCACCAAAGTTACCTCGGCTCGGGAACTTGGGTACGATTGGGGAAGGTCAGCTATGAGCACCCCCTCTCGCCCGGTCCGAAGACCGGCCTCTACTAACCGTGATATCCGTTTTTGAAAACGTTATGTGCTCTTATTCCAGTTATTAGCCTAGAATTACTATGTTATGCGCACAGCAAACAAGTATAGACTAGATTGCCTAATTTGGAAATAAGCATTGCATATCCGTTTGTCTTGAAAAACACTTTGGAATTTGCTACTCGCAAGTAGGCTAAAATACGGATTTCAACGAGTTTTTCCAACTCAGACAATCCAACCTTCACCCACAGGCATTCAAACAGTTTATCACATAAGCATCTAGCCACATGGTAAGCATGCTGTCATGATAGCATTCACACACATGCGATATGCTAAAGCATGAAAATACTTACATCGTACTCCGTGCCAAAACAATAAACTAGTTAGCAAACATGCATGGTCCTAGTTCATGTCAAATTGACTAATGCAACACATACAGGATGCAATTAGGGTAGGCTCGGCTAACCTAAACATGACATGTGAAATGCAATCAATTGATGCACGTATTCAATTTGGAATTGAAGTACAAATGCAGTTAGCATGATGTACCGAGCCCGGTGCATGCAAGACAAATGTATGGATGCACGCATGCATAGCATAAGGTATGCTAATTTAAACATGCCCTAATCTACCATCATAAGCGGGTAAATAAAAGGGAAGAAAGAAGTGGGGATTGGAAGACATGCACACACACGCACCCACACTTATTACAGATTCGCCCTCGCCCGGAGGGACCAAATAAATATTACAGATAATTAACCTACAAGCTAATTAAATATTACAGGCCATCTAATTAGCTAAGCAAATTAACTAATCTAGGGAAAACAGTAAACCGCCTCGGGAGGAGAGCCTGATGCAATGCATGCTCGGTCTTGCTCGGAAATGCACTGCCATGCGCAAGCTGCCTCTGTTTTCCCTCTTGTACTCCTTCGAAGGCTTCCAAAGCCTCAGGGTTGCCTCTCTGAGCACTGTACAGTACCACCGGCTGGATAGAATGGCCACCGGCCGTAGGAGATGTTCGTCGGCTGAGAATGAATCCATCGGCCACCAATTGTTTGCCGGTCGGCACTCTGTGCAGTCGATCGGCAAAAAGTTCCTGCAGAACCTGTTTGACAGCAGCAGAGGACAGAGCTTTGCATGGCAATGCAATTCAAGCCATATATGCACCAATCATGTCCCTTATCATGTTAGTGACTCAAAGGGACATGCTCCTTGGTTCTCGGACCATCAATCGCGCATTTCCATGCGTGATGGCCCAAGGGACCAAGTGTGCATTTTGATGTCAAATGCAATGCAAACCAACAAACAAAGGCCCAATTCTTATCACTAGATCAAGGAACAAGGCATGCATGCTAGATGGAGTGCAACCTAAGCATATGAACTAGCATGCAACATGAGCATACAAGGTATACATGCAAGCATGCAAACAAACATGCAAGGTAAGCATGCAAGCAAGCATAGGATGGACTTAAACATGATTTAGGCAGCTCTAATTAGGCCCAAAACAGTGGCCAAAATGCTATGAAATGAGGACTAAACACACATACACACATGCACATGTTAAAGGGCTAATACTCAAGCACAAAAGGGCAACTCTCAAGCACACTTGAAAGAGGCATAACATGGACTAATGGCATGCAAGGTAAGCATTGAAAATCATGTTACAAAAGGTGCTAAGCCAATTAAACAAGATAAACAAGGCATGCAAACAAAGCCAAAAACCCAAGACAAGCCAAGAGGCTTAAACCAAGACTAAGTCAACCAAGCCTCACAAGGCTAAGAGGACTTAAAACAAGTCTAAGGCAGGCCTAGACAACACCCAAGGGACACCTAGATGGCATCTAAGTGGCTCAAATTCAAAGGTATGCACAATGGCCAAAACATGGAGCATGCAAGACAAGCTTTCAAAGCTTCAAAGAGGCATCCAAGGCAAGCATACAAGCATGTTAAAGGGACTGAAATAACATGGCAAATGGTCCCAACCCACTAAATTAAGGCAAGGATGCATGCTATACATTCACACACTTAAGGCCAACAAACCAAAAATGCAAAGGGGCTATACTAAGCATGCCAAAGTCGACCCAAACAACTAAGGACAGACCTCAAACATAGCAAAATAAGCACAAAAGCTTCACAAAGCCAAGCCTAAAACATGCTAGAACAATGGTTTACAACCTAAGGCATGTTAAGGCAACAAAATGGCATTACAAGGCATGTATGCTAAGCAAGCATGGTGTACCAAAACCAACATACAACAATGCTATTTCATGGCAAAATAAGCATAAATAACAGCCAAGGCATGGTCAACATGAGGCTTAGCTAGGTGCTCATTAAAGAGGCAAAAATGGCCCTTTTCAAGGACAATAAGGAGAGGGGGTGGCCCTCTCCTTCTTGGGACTTCAAGGCACCATCCTTACCACTGAAATCCCTCAAGATTTCAGTGGTGAGGAGGCCCAAACACCAAAGTCCCGGAGCTCACTCAAAATAGCACAAAATGGAGCCCCTCAAGGCTTAAGAGGGGTCAAACACCTCCAAACCACAAAACACTCTAAACAAACTATTTAGAGGGCCCAAAAACAGAACTTTTTTATATTATACACTAAGCTCAAAAACAGTTCTAAGATAGGAAAAATACAATGCAAGAATGGGGTAAAAAGGGGTAAGATTGTTACCCTTGAAGAACCTCTTCAACAATGGTGGACCAGCTGCTCCTCCAAGCTCAAAACCACCCAAGAACCTCAAGAACAACCTCTTAGAACCTCAGTAGCCAAGGGAAGGTGTAACACTATGTGTTTGTGTGCAATAGTAAGACACAAATACACTTATACACACACAAAGGTAAAAAGAGAGAGAGAAATAGAGATAGGTGAGACACAAACCCTAACCCTAATCCAGAGCTCTCCTCTGTATATTTTCTAACCTTTTTGTCCAACCCTAAAGCCAAGAGAGGAGGGCTCCTCTTATAGAGAAGCCAATCTTGTAAAGCTTACTCAAGAAGCTAACAAGGAAGCCATCCCTCCATACACGTGTATGGAGGGGAACAAAATGCAAGCCAGCTGTATTAAAATATCTGCAAAAGCAGATGAACAGTAGTCGGCCAGCCAAAATTGCCATTTTGACAAAATGGACTGCCGACCGGCAGCAAAGAATGCCGACCGGCAATATACATTGCCGATGGCAACAAAACACCAGCCGGTGGCCTCTAGCCATGGCCGGTGATGTGTGGGGATGCCTCACAAGGCATTCCCTGCCCCTCCAAGGCAAAACACAAGTGTTCGGTGCAAAACCAGACACTAAACAGTCGAGTTCGGAGATCCTGGGGCAAGGCGCGTAGCCGAGACCTCCGGGAACTCCAAACGAACACAAACATGGATGATCACCGGGTGTTCAAACGGTGACGTCCAAGTCTTGAGGACGGTCAAAAATGGGGTGTCTACAGTTGCCCCTCTTTGACAGAACTCGAAAGTCATAACAATGACGGGAGTGAATGTCAAAGCCCAGAGACGACCCATTTTTGACAAGGCCGAAGACTTAGACAAACATGCAAGACAAACAAGGTATGCGCCCGAAGGCAGGGGCAAAATGCAAGACAATGCACGAAGCCGAGCATAACTTATGATCATGCAAAGAAAAGCTGTAACGAAGCACACATGCAACAGTTTTAAGCTAGCATACACCAAACTACACTACAATGCAGAAAGGATGTAAGAGAATTATGCAATTCTCGAGACGTCTCACGCGGAGGATACAATACCTGTCTGGTTCGTCTGGTTCCACCAGCTGCAAATGAACCGTACATACAATATCGTGCCTGTAAAGAAAACAACTTAACAGGTATGATATTGTTAGCAACATGCATGACAATGCAAGAATGAATGCAAAATGATATGCAATATATACAAAACAATGTATAAATAATGCAAATGAAAATGCAATGCAATTGAAACAATGCGAACTACATGCAAAGCAATTGAATCATGATCCAATCATGAGCGGTTTGAAACCACACAAATGTCAAATAGATTGATGGAGGTAACAAGTCCGTCTACCATAGAACGGTCCACTGAACTATGAGTAATGTAGACGGACACAAGAACGAGTATTGGGTGGAATGACATAAGTGGGGTAACGACCCGCTGGAGAAAGAATGATGATCCTAATGCCGGATGCAAAAATTACACTACAATGTAATATCTACAATGGATATGGCATGCAGCCAAACCAAATCTTGCCTAGGAAAGGCATGTACGCAAACAAGCCGCGGCTAACATAGAACGGTCCACTGAACTATGCTTTGACACGAGAAGTATGGGCACATACCAGACCAAGCTCAACATGGAAAGGCGCAAGCCATAGGTGGAAGGTGATGCAATGAATACAATGCAATATCTACAAATATGCAATGGAAATGGATACTATGGATATGGCACGCGGGCCAAACCAAATCTTGCCTAGGAAAGGCATGTACACAAACAAGCCGTGGCTAACATAGAACGGTCCACTGAACTATGCTTTGACACAAGAAGTATGGGCACATACCAGACCAAGCTCAACATGGAAAGGCGCAAGCCATAGATGGAAGGTGATGCAATGGATGCATGCAATCTAAAATGCAATATCTACAAATATGCAATGGAATGGATATTTACAAAAATGCATGACAATGCAGTATGATGCGATCTGCTGGGGAAAATGCAATGGATGCATGCAAGCTACAATGGAAATGCATGACAATGCATGTTTATTTTCTACAATGCATGACAATGCAATATTTACCATGTATGCATGACAATGCACTACTTACAATGGATGCATGACAATGCACTATGATGCAACGGCTATGATTGCAGCTTTCCCTATCTTACCAACAGGGCGATATACTAGGTTGGTTCAGTATCCAGAACTGAGGCGCAGACATGCTGCCTCAACCTATGGGGCTTCCATACAGATTTCAAGCCGAGGATACACCCCTGGGTATTTAAACCAGACTTTAGTCTCGGAACTCCCGAACCTTTGCGTTCTAGGCATAAGCCGTTCGAACTCTAGTTTCCACCGTCCCAGTTGGTCTTCTAGGAACTCACCGCAAACACAGGCAGGTGGCTTTACCAGACCATCGAAAGTCGTTCGGGTACGACAAACACCAAAGGAATTGCACCTTTAGAGGATTTAAGGTCTCCTAGACCGGGATGCAAAATGTATGCATGACAATGCATGTTTTTGTTTTTTTTTTTGGAATGCAAATGATGCATGATGTTGAAGTGTGCGACAACGCAAGTTTACTTGAAATGCATGACAATGCATGAAAATTTGATGCGTGCGACGCGCGGCTTTAGATGCATGACAATGCAAATGAGCTGAGAATGCATGAAGATGTATGATCTCGAGATGCGCGACAACGCGCGGCTTTTGAGACGCATGACAATGCGACCGAGCGGGTTTATGGTCTCGCCAGACCGCACGTGTTTTTGGTCCCGCCGAACCGTGGCGTGTTTTCGGTCCCGCCGGACCCATTTTGGGGCAATGCATGTCAATGCGAGTGAACTTGAAATGCGCGACTAAGCGCGGTTTTTAGAGATGCATGACAGCGCACACTGATGCAAGTGTGTGACAACGCACGTCCTTTGAAATGCAAGACAATGCAACTTGATGCCAGTGCACGACAATGCACGTCCTTTGAAATGCAAGACAATGCAACTGAGCGGATTTAAGGTCTCGCCAGACCGTACGTGTTTTTGGTCCCGCCGGACCGTGCGTGTTTAAGGTCTCGCCAGACCATGTGCATGACAATGCATGTGAGGTGCGCAAAATAGCGCGAACAATAAGTGTATGCCAAATGCAATAAGACGCGCGAAACGGCGTGATGCGTTGGACAACGCGAATGAAATGCGATGCGCAAGACAGTGCAATGCGCTAAACGGCGTAATTGAATGCATGCCAAATGCATATGGGGGAAACTTTTGAGTTTTGTAAAAGCCAAAAGGATACGAAAAGGATACACCTTGCATGAATTCGAGTGCCACACACAGAAGACACGGTCCGAGGTCAAAACGGAGGCCGATCGAGCTTCGGAAGTGCATTGTCTTGCACTGTTTTGAGCAATGAAGGCCCTGAACCACACATATAACCCAAACAAGGATGTAGAAGGCTCAAAAACCACTGTAGGACACCACCGGATAACCACCGGCCATCAAAATGCATCACCGGCCGTCCATCGGCCCTCATACAATTGCATCGGCACAATATATTGCCGACCGGCAAAGAATTCCTGTATCGGGTCAGTTTTGTCAATTGGCCACGGGTCTTTTAAAATAGGGCTCCTAGCCCTATTTTCTTCACTTCCTCTTGCTCGAAAATCCTTCCCCCTCCCCTCTAGGGCATTTTCCTCCTTTGATTCTCTCATTTTCTTGCGTTCTAGCTCCCGTTTCGTTGTTCGATTCGCGATCTCCTTCGCGTTTCGGACATTTTCAACCGAACGAAACTTCGTTTCGGTGTCCCGTTTTTGATTTCCACCACTCAGGGGCTTGTTTCCCTCGAGTTTTCCTCGACATCTGTGCCTTTTCCGCACCTCGGCTTTTCCGGCCATTTCCGGCCCTCTCGGGGTTGACTTTTTGTTGACTTCTCGTATTCTCGCCCATTTTTCCTCCTTTCGGCCATTTTCACATTCTCTTCGAGATGGCGGACGACCTTCCACAGGGCGGGACCCCTCCAGAGCTCGAGATGGATCCCGAGGCCGAGCCCTTGCCGCTTCGCATCCGGCCATTCGATCCGGAGACCTACAGACCGGCGGTTCACGTGATGCTCCCCGATGGACTACGCCAGTTCCGGAGCTTCGAGAGGGGCGTAGCACCCGAGCTACTACTCCGTGAGCCAGAGTCACACTTGTCGCACGGCGCCTCCGAGGTACATTCTTCCCCCGGTTTCAATTTTCCGCAATGTAGAACACTTAAACTACTATAGTTGATTCTGTTCTTTAACTGCTTAGTTCGAATGCACTGATGCACTGTACACTATAGTTGACTGTGAATACACTTGCAATCGATAACTGCTTGAAACTTACACGTGCACACACACTGTGCTAGCCCTGAATTGCTCAAACACATTGACACAACACATACTGTACTTCACTGTGGACACACCGGCACCCGGTATCTGTTTGATTTCTGAAAAACGTGCACACATGCCGTATTTGCCCTGAACCACTCAAACACGCTAACACATCACACGTCGTAGTTCACTGCTAGCACACTGACACCCAATGCTGGCTCTTCATTTGAAAACGCGCACACACACACTATATCTGTATGCTTCTCAAAACTGCATCTTGAATATTGCTTCGCAATTGTTGTTTTTGATTACTGGGGGACTCCCATACCATCCGCGGGTATAGGAATGTCGTTGCCCGAGACTGGTATGCGGAGTTGCCAGATGCGGTTCGCCACATAGTCGACGAGGCGGGTTTCGGCATCTTCTGCAGGGGGCTCTCCCAGCTTACCACCTGCAGGCCCTTGCTTGCTGCTTTAGTGGAGAGGTGGTGGGATACCACCAACTCCTTCCACTTCTCTGTCGCGGGGGACATGACGATAACCCCTTATGATTTCTCGATGCTTACTGGCATCGGGGTAGGGGGTGATCCGATCCCCTTCGACACCGATATGGGTGAGTGGGACGCCGCCCAGCTGTACCTGCTCGGCACTCAGCCTCCCCTCGCTCGAGCAGGGTTTGTGAGGTACTCGTGATTCGAGAGCCACTTTCGGATTCAGCCAACTTTGGCGGAGGAGGCGCAGATGACCCCGGAGGAGGTGGACCGGTATACGCGGGGCTTCATCATGTTTTTGCTCGGGACGACCCTTTTCGCCGACCGGGCGAACACCGTGCCTCTTTGCCTGTTGAGCGCACTGGTGGATGTCAGGCGGATCCGCCGCTATGACTGGGGTGGCGCAGGCTTGGCCACTTTATACGGTTACATGAGCTCTTCTTCCCGCCTCAGCGGACAGCTTCTTGGCGGATACTGGCGAGCTTGGGAGGTACATCTTCTTCCCCTTTTACATTTCTGGTTTTTACTTTACATTTTCTGTATTCTGTACACTGCACACACCACGGTCTGCCTCTTACTGACTATATACTGCACACGCGGCACACACATATACTCTGCTTTACACTGATTGTACACTGCACAACACACGGCTCTGCCATTTCTGCCTTATTCTGTATTTTGCTTTATTTGATAGTCATACTGATATCTGTTCTGCAGTTGTGGGTCTACGCCTACTTTCCCAGGCTTGCCCCAGTACCCGATGTGGAGATCCCGCTCGATGTCCCCTTTTCTCATCGCTTTGACATGCGGTGTGTGCGGAGACCCCGGGAGTCTTTCATCTTCTTCCGCCGCTACTTCGACACCATCACCGCCACGGAGGTATGTTCAACTGTAGAGTTTGCTTAAGCTTTGCATAGCACTGTATTTTTGATGATAAACATATAACAAACTGCATTTGTACCTGCAGATCACCTGGCAGCCTTGGGCTCCGTTGCCGGCCGTGGTGAGAGACCACTATGAGAGTGCTGAGGAGACTGCCCGTCTCCGAATTCTGTTGGAGGGCTCGGTCTGTCGGGCTTGGTACCTGGGGGAGCGCTTCTTGCGTTAGACCCTGGGTTTACTGGAGCAGATAGTTCTGGGTCCGCCTCCTACACATATGAGGCATACAGAGAGGCTTTCCCTCGCGCACCTGAGAGAGTATACCGTTGGCTGGGGCGCGGAGCGTCACAGAGACGAGGGCGACTATGCCGAGTACGTCCGGACCTACATCATGCGACCCTTGGGCGGTGGTCGCCGAGCGGAGAGGGAGAGGCCAGCAGCGCCGACAGCTGGAGCGGGAGCGTCGAGGAGGGCTCGAGTCCGTGGCAGGGGCGGAGTTCAGAGAGGGCGGGGGACCGGCTGGCCTGCTCTGCCTACTTCACTGACCTGCAGAGGGCAGGGTGGGGCGACCTACCAGATCCCCTTTGCTCCTCCTCCGGCTGATCACGAGTTGGTCGGTGTCCCCGACTTGCCTCCGGGATGTATTACTTCATTTCGTATCTCGCACTGTTATTTCATTTCAGTTTATTTGGTATTCCGCAGAATACTGATGCATCTGATACTTTCGCAGGCGTCCTCCGAGTACACCCGGCAGTCTCTGGAGCTGAATGCCTCCATGATAGGGATGCTACAGTGGACCTTCGACCTCCTGGCCCTCTACAGTATTCCGGTATGTTCTTCTGACCGCAGTCTCAAACCGTACATAAACTGATTCGCATAATCTGATGCACGACACAACACTGGATACCCAGCCCTCTCGGCACCTGATACATTGTACTCACACACTGCATCCTGCACTGATTCACTGCTCACGACATACATATACTGTACTCATACACTGTATTCCGCACTGATACACTGCTCACACTGTACTCAACATTTTATATAAATTACAACAGTTTATATACATCAGTAAATTACAGCAGATAAAGTGGTAAAATTAGGTGGTTTAACCGACCATTTAAAGTGGTAAAATTACAACAATTTATAAATAGTATACTACAACATTTTATGAAATTACAACAGAATTACAACAGTTTATATACAACAGTAAATTACAGCAAATAAAGTAGTAAAATTAGGTGGTTCGACCGACCATTTAAAGCGATAAAAAAAAAAAAAAGTTATGAAAAACAATAAATGAAGTACTTAAACAAATTATATCACATTTTGAAATTAAATGAAAGTTTGCGAAAACTCACCTTTCGGGGAAATGATGAATTTTCTGATTCACAAACTTTCTTTTAATTATCCTCAAGTTTGTGGAATGTGTTCTCAATTCTCAGTCCAAAAGTTGGAATTACAATTTCTCTTTTTGATTCTTTTTTTTTCTCTCAAAATTCTCGCACTACTTCTCTTTTTTTTTTTTATTCTCTCAAACCTTTTTTTTTTCTTTTCTCTCCAGCCCAAAAAATCCTCCCCTTCCTTCTGATCTTCCCCCTTTTATAGAAAATAATTATAAGAAAAAGACAAAAGAAGAAACGGTGAAAAGAGTTGATTTCAAAAGATGCACAGTGATTTTACTGTGCATTGCACAGTAAAATTACTGTGCACTTTACAATATAATAATATATAAAAGGGATTATTAGCATAAATATATGTACAAATACCAAAATATATATATAAAAAACACACAAATATGTAAAATTAAAATACATGGACTAATAAAATATATTTTAGTAGGCCAAATATGCAACATAATTTGACCAAAGCGGGTTTAAAGGCACAGAAAACAAAAAGGCACACGATGGGAGTGTAGTGAATTTTTTATTTTATTTTATTTTAAAGGAGGAATAGTACCCTTATATAATATAATATTATTATATATATAAAAGTATGGTGCGTGGGTGAAACCACGGTACCGAATAAATTTAATAAAATATTATATAATAATAAAACATAATATATATATGATATATATAATACATAATAAAGGGAAAGAAAATGGAGAAGGAGTCTAAAATAATTTGGCAAAAACAGGTGTAAGACTAGGATTAAAGTTTACATTCCATCTTTTTACTGAGAATTTTGTGAGATAGCATATTCCTGTTTTCATCATCGAGTAATCAAAAGAAAGCGCCCAAGTCTTAGGGCCTGTCAAAATGGGGTGTCTACACCAGGATATGTATATCAGATGCAAGTATGGTGCATGGAGTGAGTGCATGCAGATATAATATGTGAATGTGATGTGTCGGATGCGGTCTACACATGCAGTGAATCAGTGTAAGTGAAATGTTCAGTTTCGATATATCAGCAAGAGTATGATAAATGCAAGGAAATTGAAAAGTACCGGGATGCCGTAGGAGTGCAGTATCGTCTCCCTCCTCAAAACCATAAACTCGAGTGAGGTTGTCATGGCCCGAACCCGCCCCTATGGGTTAAGGACATAACCGGCCAGTAATCCTGGGATTACCTACGGCCTCAAACCAAAACAGACGTAGCTCAACAGAGTAAAGGGGCCAAACGGAAGCAATAATTAAGAACTTTGTCCATAGAGCCGTGCTTATATGCACTTTAAGACAAACCATACACGTATACGTTAATAACCCACAACAAAATACAGTACCGTAAAATCCTTTACAGACAGGATCATCCAAACTGAGTCAACCCATAACAAAACTATATACAGATATACACAAAGTCCTTGCCAACAAGACAAGGTATAAATACATAACAAAATGGCAAGGATGGGTCTCGTGCGTGAGACACAAGGCTGACTCTCCAAAACTCAGGTTGTTCCTGGCAGACTTCACTGGGGCTGGGTTTGGACTTCTCTTGGCTCACCTACAAACACATGAATGAGCGTGAGCAATAGCCCAATGAATAATATCAAATACATAAATTACGTAACAATGTAGAACAACAGGCTCCAAACGGCCTTGGGCCCAATTCATATTTCTATTTAACAGATATATAACTACACGAAATTCAAATCAAGTGACTGTAGTTTCAAACATGCTGGCCCTTGGCCACTTCAGATTTCCATTCATGTCAAAACGGCCTTCGGCCCATTCATTTATGTCAAAATGGCCTTCGGCCAATTCATTTATGTCAAAATGGCCTTCGGCCCATTCGTTTACATCAAAACGGCCTTCGGCCCATGCATTCGTATCAAAACGGCCTTCGGCCGACTTATTCATGTCAAAACGACCTTAGGTCCATTCATATATGTCAAAACGACCTTCGGTCCACCCATTTCTATCAAAACGACCTTCGATCCATTCATTTCTGTCAAAACGACCTTCGGTCCATTCGTTTACATCAAAACGGCCTTCGGCCCATACATTCGTGTCAAAACGACCTTAGGTCCATTTATTCATATCGAAACTACCTTAGGTCCATTCATTCGTTCATGTCAGACTTTTGTCCACAATCCCGATTAGCAACTTATAAAGCTTATAAGGGAATAAACAGTTGGACATTGCTAAGCTTTCAAATGTCGATATTACTCACAGCGATCGGCTTGTGGATTTGTCCTAGAGCTTGACCCTACACATTTCATGAACACAAAAGGGTCACTAACAATTCAATTCGTTCCTTAATTCACATATTCCTCTTTAGGCTTTATTCTTATCTCATTAACTCATTTACAATGCTTAACATATGCCTAAGAGTGATTACAAGTGAAAGAGAACGGAAAACGAAACACAGAACGCATGAACAAAATTTTAGAAAATAGGGTCCCCGCTTGAGCGTGGACTTCCCTGCTCGAGCGGACCCAAGAGGCCTGCAAAAGTACTGGTTACCTCAAAATTACGCTTGAGCGTGAGTTAGGGCGCTCGAGCGGAAGGCCTGTCTATAAAAGCTCCCTGCTTGAGCGTGAAACATCCCGCTCGAGCGAACATCCAACTCTGTAAAAAGTGCTGGGAGCACGATTTTCCCGCTCGAGCGGCACTTCACCTGCTCGAGCGGACATCAAAAATCTGGGTTTTCCAGATTGAGTTCTTGAGCTCCAATTCGATTTTCCAGCCAACAAATCATGCATGTTATGGCTCAATTCTCAAATATAAGTATACTAATATGATGTAAACCCCAAATCTCAACCCAATGGAGCTCAATTCACAATTAATTCACATGCATGCCCCAATCTCCCATCAAACTCATTCAAACATAACAAATTCATACATTCAAGCTCATATCTTCATAATTTGTACATGCATGTGATGAATTAGCCACATTCTCAACTTAGACAATACAATTGGTGATCAAAACATGAGTTTCAACCAAAACTCTACATAAATCAAGTATTTCAAGCTCATACATGCTATTTCAAAACAATCTGTTACATGCATGCATATATCAAGCTTTAATTCAACAAAACCAACCCAATTTCATTCAATCTTACTCTTGATCACCCAATTAGCTTGAACACACACAAAATTACAAACTATAATCCAAGAATTACTCACCTAGAAGCTTTGATTCTCACAATCTATAACAATTCTTGGATTATCTTCAAGGTTCCCAAGCTTTAAGCTAAATTTTGCACAATTCTCTCATCTCTCCCTCTCTACAGCCGACTCTCCTCCTTTTCTCAAGGTTTGATCAGCCAAAATGAATACATAGGAGAGAATTAAAGTGTAGTGCCCCATTTTACAACAATTCCCACTAACTCTATTTAATTATAATAAATATTTGGGCACCAAATAACCAATTAAATCAACTTAATCTGGTCCGAATCAATTTTTCAATTAAATTTCACCGTAGGCTCTAAAATTTATGCTAATCACAATGGTGTAATCAATGCCGGGTTCTGTGGCCGATAAGGCCCTCAATTTAATTTCCAAAGCAGATTATTCAAATAGATATTCCTACGGTGAACATATAGAACTTCAAAATCACATAAATTCATAAAATGGCACATAAAATCATGCTAAACACATAATCATACGCAAATTACAGACTAATTAGCACACTACGGAACAGGGGTATCACAGAGGCCATCGCCTCGTGCAACCCCTGAACATATCCTCTGGGAGGCTGCAGATGCAAGTTCAAGTTATCAGTGAATGAATGAATGTCTAAATATCTGAATGATAGATGAAAGCTGTGGAGCATACCGATGTTGAGTCAGGGGCACTGACATATCGATGATCTGGCAATGGAGGCTCCATCGGAATCTGGTAAGGCGTCCCATACTGCCAACCTGTCAGCTCGATCGGAGGATCTGGCCACCCAGCACACTGCGAAGTGGGGGGCATCTCTCTAGTCCTACCCCTCGATGTGCTGGCCCTGCTAGTCGAGGGGATGTCTGTAGCTCAGGCGCGGCTCGATGACGGAATGTCAGCAGCTTTCCTCATGGGGGTACGAACACCTGTCAAATGAGGCATCAGGTATGTGTGAAGGTATGTCGTGTACTCCCTCTTCTCTAGGAAAAGGATTGAGTCAGCACCCTGCATAAGGTTGCTAACCTCTCGGGGAGTGAGACTTTCTGTGGTTCGCATATCTGATGGAGGCGGTGAAGGGATCTCCTGAGCGGGATTACCCAGTGTCTGGCGCATGAAGCGCACCTCGAGAAACCAGGCTTTGCCAACTGGTCCCTCAAACAAAATTCGGTATCGGGAGGCGCCCCATGCCCCAGCAAATTAGAACCGAGAAAACCTTGGCATCGCCACCTAAGGCTGCTAGGTGATTTGCGGATAACAAATGCATGAATTGATCAGTCGTCATAAATATGCAAGATGAATCAAAGCTGAAAACATGAAGAATTGAGAGTTTTGGATTACTTCAGTCGCCTGTACTGTGTCAGAGTAATGCCTCAGATAAGGCAAGGTCTCTCGAGGTCTAGGCCGGCATCGACCCTCAAACCTATGTGAATACAGAACCATGAGTGGTACCTCGACCTCCGGATCGGGGGCAAGCGTCGGGAAGTAGGCGCGTATCCACAGCTGTGAAAGGCAAGACAGTGGCAGTCAGAATACAGAATGTATAGAAAATACAGAATACACAGAAAATGCAGAATGCAGAATGCAGAGTACAGAATGTAATGTGTGCAATATGCGGAGTGTGCAGTGTACAGGTAATGTAGAGCAGAAATGAAAATCAAGAGGGCAGAATGTACCTCCCAGGCTCTCCAATAGCCTCCTACTATGTTCCTGCGCCCGCGGGAGGTCGCTTCATATAGCAGTAGAGGGTAGCAAGGCCAGCGCCTTCCCAATCAAAGTGTCGAACCTGTGATAGGTCTACTAGAGCACTCAAGAGATATAGCCCGACCGTGGTCCCCCTGTCGGAGAACAATGTGGTCCTGAGAAGGAACATCAGAAATCCCTGGGCGTACTGCTCCGTGGTCTCAACAGTCTCGGGCACAGTCCTCCTGTACTGCTCCGTGAACCAAGTGTATCTGACTATGCCTGATGATCGGTAGATCGGCAGATGGGCTCCAAGAAGATAAGTCCATGCTACCTCCCACTCACCCATATCGAAGTCATATGGGATCGGCCGACCTCCCACGTCGAGGCCCGTCAGCGTAGAAAAGTCATACGGGGTCATCGTCATGTCCCCGGTGGCTGAGAAATGGAAGAAGTTGGTGGTGTCCCACAATCTTTCTACCAGTGCGCCTAGGAAGGTCCTACTCGCCTGAAGACGCAACAACCCCACACAAAATGGGCCAAACCCTGCCTCATCAATGATATGTCGAACACCGTCTGGGAGCTCCATGTACCACTCTCTCACGATAATCGACCCATATCCCCGGGTGAAATGAGAAGCTACCTGTGTTCAGAATGAACAGATATATTCAGTTTCAGAATGAGCAGAAATACAGTTTGTGAGCTATGTGCAGAATAAACAGATGTATTCAGTTTCAGAATGAACATAATGCATTGTGTGAGCTGTGTGTAGAATGAACAGAATGCAGTGTACAAGTTGTGTTCAAAATAAACAGAATGCTGTGTGTAGGCTGTGTACAGAATAGGCAGAATGCTATGTGTGAGCCGTGCGTAGAATGAACAGAATGCTGTGTGTGAGTTGTGTTTAGGATGAGCAGAAGTGTATGTAAATGTGTTTAGAACGAGCATATATAATACATAGCGAAAGCATGAAGTGTGCAAGAAATGCAAAATACATCACAGAAAATGTAAAAGTGCAGTACGCACCTCGCGCGCGTGGTGAGACAGGTGAGACTCCGGCTCCCGTAGTAGCAAGTCTGCGGGTGCTTGTTGCGCAAAATCTGTGAAATGATGAAAAGTGCTCGGTGGTAGTATGTGCTCCTGAGGGTGGTACCTCTTCGGGTCAAAAGGTCGAGTCATAGGCGAGAATGGCATGATATTAGGCTCGTCCTCTACTCGCGAAGAACGCTCATCGTGTGGGATGTGGTCAGCCATCTGAAAAAAGCTGCAAAATGAGCAAAAATGAGCGAAATGAGCCAAAATTGCAAAAAGTCAACAAAAGTCAACTCTCGAGAAGAGAAAAAGTCAAAGAAAGTCAAAGCCCCTAAAAAGGTGCTAAACTTCGAGAGAAACATACCTCAAATGGTGAAAATGGAGAAAGAAGCTCCAAAAACAAATTTTGATCGGTTCAAAACGAAGAGAATCGAAAGTTTTTCGCGAATCAATTTCGCGTGGGGCGTTGGAAAACGCGTGCAAAGCCCAGATCTGAGAGGGAAAAGGGTCTAGGAAGGAATAGGAGTCAATTTCGGCCTTGAGTTTGTGTGCAAATGTGTTTTGGAGTTGTATACTTAAAGGGCTGAGCCTCAAAAGACCAAACTGCCCCAGTTTTGCTAAACTGGTCAGCCGACCAGTTTTTCTAGTCGACCGACCACTTAGATGGTCTACAAGTGGTCTACAGCTGGTCTAGGTGGTCGGCAACCTTCATGGGTGGTCTTCAGGGTCCCATTGTCCTCCCTGAGTGTTTTCAGACTGGTTGGAGTCCTTGGCTCTCGAGAAAGTGCAAGAGAAGTTCACTATTTTCAACTCAAAATGTCCCAGCGGGAACTTTGATTCACGTCTTCGATGCATGGCTCATCGTCACTTGTCAGGAGCAAGGTGTATCCTTTTTAAGTACGTTGTGACCCCTCCGAGAGGTAAATCGGAGGTTGCGTTTGAATTGGTCTCGTTAAGGCTTGTATTTCCTTATTCGGCATCTTGCTTTAAACATGCTATTGAAGTTGCACCTCTAATGCATTGTTATGCACGTTTCAATCGCAATTTTATGCATCTCTTTACTTGCGTTGTCACGCATGTTTTAATCGTATTGTTATGCACACTCTTTACTTGCGTTGTTACGTACGTTTCAATCGCATTGTTATGCACCTCTTTACTTGCGTTGTCACGCACGTTTTAATCGCATTGCTATGCACACTCTTTACTTGCGTTGTCACGCACGTTTCAATCGCATTGTTATGCACCTCTTTACTTGCGTTGTCACGCACGTTTTAATCGCATTGTTATGCACACTCTTTACTTGCATTGTCACGCACGTTTCAATCGCATTGTTATGCACCTCTTTACTTGCGTTGTCACGCACGTTTTAATCGCATTGTTATGCACACTCTTTACTTGCGTTGTCATGCACGTTTCAATCGCATTGTTATCCACACTCTTTACTTGCGTTGTCACACACGTTCTACTTGCATTGTTATGCACCTCTTTACTTGCGTTGTCACGCACGTTCTACTTGCATTGTTATGCACCCTTTTCAGTTGCATTGTTTTGCACACTTCAGTTGCATTCTCATGCACCTCTCCACTTGTGTTGTCACGCACGTTCTACTTGTATTGTTGTGCACCTCTTTACTTGCGTTGTCACGCACATTTTACTTGCATTGTTATGCACGTTTTACTTGCATTGTTATACACGCTTCAGTTGCATTGTTATGCACACTTCACTTGCATTGTTATGCACTTTTCACTTGCATTGCTATGCACCACCTGCATTGTATATGCACGCGTTTATCTCGTATTGGAATTGTATCTTGATATAACGTTGAACATGTATTTCTACTGTATTGTACCTATTGAGTTTCTTTCTTATGCAGGCACGATATTGTATGTACGGTTCATTTGAAGTTGGTGAAGCCAGACGATATTGTATGTACGGTTCATTCAAGAGAAGTTCCGGTCCAGTTTGATTGATACCCTTCTCCACTCGCGTTTGACATGCGTTTGGACGTACCTTTCTCCTCTCGCGTTTGACACGCGTTTGGATGACTGCGCTTTCTAGCACAGTCCTTCTCCTTTTGTGTTGGATACGCTAGAAGGTGTTTCGTTTGAGACTTTGGGTGTTCCCGATAGTTGCTTTTAGTCTTTCTTGCGTGAGCCGTAGTTAAGTTTGTATAATTCTCTTACATCCTTTTGTTGGAATGTGTGAGACTGTTGTTTCTTATTCACTTGCTTAAAATGTTGTATTTATTTTGCATAAATGCTTCATTACATTCCTCTTTGCATAATCATAAGTTATGTTCTGCATTGTGCATGTCATTTGCATCTTGCCCCTGCCTGCGGGCGCATCTCTTTGTTATCTTGCCTTTTTGTCTAAGTCTTCAGCCTTGTCAAAAATGGGTCGTCTCTGGGCTTTGACATTCACTCCTGTCACTTCTTGACTTTCGAGTTCTGTCAAAGAGGGGCAACTATAGACACCCCATTTTTGACCGACCTTAAGACTCAGATGTCATCGATTGAGCGCTCGATGATCACATATGTTTGTGCTCATTTCGAGTTTTCGAAGTTTTTAGCTGAGTGCCTTGCCTCCGGACCTCTAAACTCTTTGTGTTTTGGCTTGGTTTGTGGACCATGCCTTGTTGACCTTGCCTGAAGGGAGAGAGAGGCCTGTAGGCCACTTTTCGTAGTTGTAGACTACTTTTCCCTCTTGTAGGCTAGTTTTCGATTTTCGGAGCCTTCGGCCAAGCGCCTTATCTTGGGACCTCTTAACGTTCTCCTATTAGCCTGGTTTTCGGACCATGCCTTGTTGCCTTTGCCTAGAAGGAAATAGAGGTCTGTAGACCACTTTTGTACGTGGTAGACTAGTTTTCGAGGCTTTTGGCTGCGTGCCTTGTCCCCCGGACTTTTGTCTTGCTTTCTTTTTGGTTTGGTTTTGAACCAAACGTTGTTTTCCTTTGCTTGGAGGGTGGAACAGGGGGTGTAGACCAGTTTCTCCCCTTGTAGACCACTTTTCTTCTCAGCCAGCTAGGGTAGGTGGTCTGTGGACCACCTAAAGTGGTCGGCAGCCATGCCACCACCTTCCTCTCTTTGTGCAGACCACCTCTCCCCTGTTGCCGACCAGTTGTTCTCCCTGCTGACCACTTTTAGTGGTCAGTCGACTAGTGGGAGTGGTCGGCTGACCACCTCAACTGGTCGGCACCTTTTTTGCATTTTTCTGCAGAGATTTTCTTGCCAGTTGTGCCAGTTGTTGGGCACAGAAAGCATCCTCCATACACGTGTATGGAGGGATTGCTTGGAGCCTCTAGCTTGTCAAACAAGCTTGGAGCATGGTTTTCTATAAAAGGGAGCCTCCTCCCTCTTGTCTCAGGTTCATAAAAAAAGACTGAGGCTATACATATATCTCTATCTCTATATTGCTCTATTTGCTCCATATTTGTGCTTAAAAGTGCCATTTCTTCACACTTTTGCACACAAACACCTAGTGAAACACCTTTGCTTTGGAGCTGAGGCACCTTGAAGTTGGTTTTGGTGTTTTTGGATTGCTTTTGGTCCAAAAAAGGTTGCTGGAGTTGTTGCTTTGTCCTTGTTCTTCAAGGGTAAGAAACTAGCCCCTTAAAGCTTTGTTTTGATTAAGTCTTTGGCCCTATTTTGCATGATGTTTTAGGCCTAACTTTCAATTGCAAAAAGTTCTGATTTTAAGTATTTGAAATGTTTGTTTGAGGCTTCTTTGGTGTTGGGGGTGGTCTACTCCCTTGCATGCCTTATTTGCTAGGCTTTTGAGCCATCCCTTGAGGCTTTTGTTGTAGCCTTTGTTTGGCCTTTCTACCATTGAATTCCAGAAGAATTTCAGTGGTGGAAAG
This sequence comes from Camellia japonica, assembly GCA_030407325.1. Lineage (NCBI taxonomy): Eukaryota > Viridiplantae > Streptophyta > Magnoliopsida > Ericales > Theaceae > Camellia > Camellia japonica. Next base: position 32,298,241 of record JAPPVO010000003.1, on the reverse strand, counting down.
TGTGTTTTGAGGCCCTAAATAGGAGGGGGTTGTCCCCCCTCCTCTTCTCTTGTATGCTTGTGTTGATGGCTTATCAAAGTAGCACATTTGTTAAGCTTGTTTTGGCTCCACCTCAGCCTATTTTTGGCCTTATTTTAGTATGGCATACCTCTGTTTTGGTTTAGTTTAGGCCACGTTTGCATGCTTTATACACTTGTAGTGTAATCCTTGCAAACTAGCCTTGTATGCTTAAGGTTTTAGCATGTCTTTCTAGCATGTTTTGGCTCCATCTTAGCATGTCTTAGACCTTATTTTAGCATGCCTTAGCTCTGTTTTGGGTTGGTTTGATCACTTGTTGCATGCTTCATGTACCTGTAATGCAATCCTCCTTGCTAGCCCAATATGCATCATGCTTTGGATGATCTTTCTAGCATGTTTTTGGCTCCACTCCAGCAAGCTTTTGGCCACGTTTTAGCATGCTCTAGGTCTGATTTAAGTGTTTTGGGTCATGCATGCCTTGCTTTGTATAGCCATAGTGCATTCTTGTTCACTAGCTTTGTGTTTTGAGTCCACTAGCATGCATTGCTTGTGACATGTGCATGATTTGGCATCATTTAACATGATATTTCAGAGCATACAACATTGCCATGTTCTCACTTCTTTCACTCTTTGAGTGTTTTTAAGAGTTATGCATTTGTGCCTCGCTTATGGCCTAACTTGTATGCATGCATGCCTAGACTTTTGAGCTCCCATCCCAGCATGTTTTGGTCTTTGTTTTGACCTACTTGAGCTCTGTCTATGGTTGGTTCAATCATTTGTGACATGTATTGCATGCCTCTTGTGTAGTTCCTTTTAGTAACCTTATGCCTTAGGGCCTCTTGCATGCTATACTTGTGTGTTTATGTGATTTGGCATCATTTAACACATGATTTCAGAGCATATAGCATTGCCATATTTTCATGCATGTCACTCTTTGATTGTTTTTGAGAGTTGACCCTTATGCTAGTTGATGAGCCATCACATGAGCATTTGTTCTTGGCCCTTTTGTGCTTATGTTTTGGTGTGTTGGCTACTGTTTTGGAGCCTTTGAGGTCTGTCCATAGTTGGTTTGAGTCCATTGAGCATTGTAGTGCATGCCTCGTGTGTAACATGTTTCACTAGCTTTGATGCATTAGCTTTTTAACATGCCATGCATGCATTGTTTGCACGATAGAATCTTGTGCATGCCATTAGCATTGATAGGTTGATCATGTTGTATGCATTACATTGCATTGTGTTTGGATTGGACGTCAATCCAAACACGAGAAACGAGGGGCGTTTCATACTTGAAGTGATGAAACGTGCCTAATTTCTCAATCGCCGACGCTCTTGATCAAGCATGATAGAGGTTAAGGCCGTTATGTGTTGTTTGTGCATTCATTGACATTGAATTGTGCAAACTCGCCTTCTCGGCCATCGTGCATTGCGATGCTTGGTTGGTGGCCCGAGAGTCGAGTACCGCACTCCCTTTAGCTTAAGAAATGATAGGGAGGGTGGCTATGCACACATATCTTGCAAATACACTGCTGTGCCCCTTCTTGTTTTCTATTGCAGCAAATTGGAGCTTAACAGGATTTTCTGGTTGGCAGACCAGAAAAAGTAGTTGGCCGATCACTTTTTCTGGTTTGCAGCATGTTTAGGTGGTCTACAACACCATTGAGTGGTCGGCAGCCCTCCTGGAGGTCTCCATGATGGAGTAGAAGCTATCTGGAGGTTTGTGCAGTATTCTGAAATCAAATGCAAACAAACGCAAGTTGGGGCATAGTAATGGATTTCCGAACGAGGCGACCGAGCATGCATGCACTTCTCGCCTCGAGGCTCCTTTTAACTGCTTTGCTTAGCTAGTTAGCTATTTGGTTCTGTACTTAAGTAGTTAATGCACTTAGCTATTCATTTGTGTTTGTAATTAGTTAACTTGTTTAATTAATTAGCTTCGTTTTGTAATAATTAGTTTAATTAGCTTAGATTAGCTAGTTAGCTTACTATTCGGACCCTCCGTCGAGAGGGCAAATTTTGTAATAAGTGTGCGTGTGTGTGTGAATGTCTTCCAACCCCACGTCTTTCTCCCTTTTACTTACCCGCTTTCGGTGGTTAGTTTTAGGGCATGTTTCAATTAGCATACTCATGTTTGCATGCGTGCATTCATTCATCTGTCTTGCATGCACTGGGCTCGGCGCATCATACAAATTGCATTGTACTTTAATACACTTTCTTGAATATGTGTTTCAAAGCATGTTATCAAGTGTTGCATTCATATGCCATTCTAGATAGCCGAGCCTATTTTAGTTGCATTTTTGCATGTGTTGCATTAGGCATCTTAACATAAGCTAGGATCATGCATGATTTCTAACTAGCTTCTGTTTTGGCTCGGAGTACAATGTTAGTGTTTACGCTTTAGCATACTACATGAGATGTGTATGTTTCCATGTTAGCATGCTTGCCATGAGGCTAACTGCTTAAGTGATTAATTGCATGAATGCCTGTGGATGAAGGCTTTATTGCTTGAATTGGAACAATTCATTGAAATGTGTGTTTTAAGCCCACTTGAAGTGGCAAAATCATGTTTTTCTAAGCCCACTTGAGGATGTCAAATCCGCGTCTTAGCCTACTTGCGAGTAGCACTTTCAAACCACTTTAAAAAACAAACATGAGTTATTTTGTTCCAATTCTTGCGATTGAGTCTATACTTGTGTGCTGTGTGCATCACATAGTAAGTTAGCTAATAAACCAGAATAAGAACACATGTGTTTCCAAAACAACATATCATGCTTAGTAGAGGCTGATCTTCGATCGGGGAGCGGGGGTGCTCATTTCATGACCTTCCTCTCCCGTACCTAAGTTCCCGAGCCGAGGCAACTTTGGTGATGACGGACACGTGGCCTTAGGCACGAGTCAGGGTTGTCCTAAATTTCCCAAAAATAAAATATTTAGGTGGCGACTCTGAAATCTGGCAAAGCAGTCCATGTTTTGCGCTTTTTGATTAAAATCAGTTTTCCAAAACGATTTGCTGGATTTGGACTCTTTGGTGATTTATCAGTCTTGCATTGCACTTTGTGAGATTAGATTCAGAACCGTGACAGGAGTCCGAACTGTAGTAGCTAGAACTACAATTCGCGCCATCACGCGTGGAGCGGAGTTCGGGGGGTTTACAGTTGTCACCCTTGAGTATGCTTGATGGGTTGACGATACTTTGAGTCTTATGTATGCATTCACTAAGCTTGTACAAGCTTGGTTTTCGAGCCATCATGCATTAAGATGCTTGATTGGTGGCTTGAGAGCCAAGTACCACACTCCTTTAAGCTTGAGACATGATGAGGAGGGTGGTAGTACACACATTTCTAGCCAAATACATTGCCTTGGCTCTGTTGCTCTCTGTTGCAGCAAAGGTAGGATTCTGGAAAGAGAAGTGGTCGGCCGGCCACTTGCACTAGCCTGCTGACCACATGTACTGGTCGGCCGACCAGTTTAAGTAGCCTACCGACAGTTGAGGTGGCCGGCCGTCCACCTAAAGGAGAAATTGTCCAAAGTGATCCTATTTTGGGGCAGAAGCCATCTGGAAGTTTATGCAGTGTTCTGAGATCACAGTGAGTGCAAACAGAGGCAACTCATGGCAAGGCAATGCGTTTTCGGGCGAAGCACACCGAGCATGCATGTCTCCCTCCCCTGAGGCCATTTTACTGCTTTACTTAACTAGTTAATTTACTAGTTTTGTAATTAATTAGTTAATGTATTTAGCTAATTCAATTTGTCTTTGTAATATTCTAATTAGCTTAGATTAGCTAGTTATTCAATCTCATTTGGTTTGTAATAATTAATTAGCTAAGTTAGTTAATTAGTTGTTTTGTAATAGTTAGCTTAGCTTAGCGTAGCTAGTTAGCTTATTTATTCGGACCCTCCTTCGCGAGGGCGTATTGTTGTAATAAGCGTGCATGTGTGTGTGCATGTCTTCTAACCTCATTTTTTTCTCCCTTTTACTTAACTGCTTTTGATGGTTAGTTTTAGGGCATATTTCAATTAGCATACCTTATGCTTTGCATGCGTGCATCATTCATTTGTCTTGCATGCACCGGGCTCGACGCATCATTCAAACTACATTGTAATTCAATACTTACTTGAATACGTGTTTCAAAGCATGTTATCAAGTTGCATTCATATGCCATCTTAGATAGCCAAGCCTATTTAGTTGCATTTTGCATGTGTTGCATTAGGCATTTTAACATAGTTAAGATCATGCATGATTTCTAACTAGCTTTTGTTTTGGCTTGGAGTACACTGTAGGTGTTTACGCTTTAGCATCCTTGCATGAGTGTGAGTGTTGCCACGATTAGCATGCTTGCCATGAGGCTATGGGTTTACTTGCTTAACTACAGGAATGCCTGTGGGTGAAGGCTTTATTGCCTGAATTGGGACAATTCGATAATTGTGAGTTTTAAGCCCACTTTGCGAAGTGGCAAAATCATGTTTTTCTAAGCCCACTTGAGGATGGCAAATTCGCGCTTTAGCCTACTTGCGAGTAGCATTTTCAAACCATTTTCGAAAATAAACATGAGTTGTCTTGTTCCAATTCTAGTGATTGAGTCTATACTTGTATGATGTACACATCACATAGTAATATTAGCTAATAACCGGAATAAGAACACATGGTTTATAAGACAACATATCATGCTTAGTAGAGGCCAATCCTTTGATCGGGCGAGCGGGGGTGCTCATTGCATGACCTTCCCCTCTCGTACCCAAGTTCCCGAGCTGAGGCAACTTTGGTGATGACGAACACGTGGCCTTTGGCACGAGTCAGGGTTTCCTAAATTTCCCCAAATAAAACATTTAGGTGGCAACTTTGTAATCTGGCAAAGCAGTCCATGTTTGGCACTTTTTCATTCAAAATTGATTTTCCAAAACCAATTGCTAGATTTGGACTCTTTGGTGTTTATCAGTCTCACATTGCACTTTGTGAGATTAGATTCAGAACCATGACAGTAGTCCAAACTATAGTAAGACCAAATTTGCGCCCTCTCCAAAAGGGGGGCGCGCAGAGAAAATCGGGTCTACAGGTGTCTCCAAGAACTTTCTGCACCATTTTACCAAATCACTGCTGGGGAGTGCACCAGTGGCTTGCCGGCCATGAGAAGCTGCTGCCGGCCACCTGCCGGCCAAGGATGTGTGCTGCCGGCCAAGGATGAAGCAGTGCTGGCCATCAGTGAAGCATTGCCGGCCACTGGTGTGCTACATCACCATTCTGCAACAGAGCTCAAACCAGAGGAAAAGGGAGGGTCTCCCAAGGGTATGTCTATTCTATGCCTCTCCTTATCATCTCAAAACATCAAAGGAGTTGCATTATTGAATCCAAGACCACCAATCAAGCATTTTGAATGCATGATGGCCAAAGATCCAACTTGTACAAATTCAATAAATGCAAAACAAACAAGACTCTAGAACCACTACCTTATCATGGATGATCAAAGGCAATGGAGACAAAGGGAATTGGCTCATTTTCATCACTTTGAGTATGAAATGGACCAATCCACCTTGTGTTCAATATAACGTCCGATTGAACACAATGCAATGCAAACACAACATGCTTATCTTGGCATGTTTTACTTGATTCAATTCTTGTTTAAACATTTTAAGTTACCAACCCATTCATTAACCAATTTGTCCAATGTGAAAGTCCTCTAATGAGAAGGAGGTCAATCAAAAAGATGACTTGAGACATGAGAGGAACCATGCCTTTGACTAGGAGGAACCCTCAAAAGAGAGTTAAAGCCATTTAAGCACAAGCTTCAATCTCAAGCTTAAACACAACTTTAGGACTAACCAACCCTCAAAACAAATAGAAAAATGAAGAAATGAGAGAGATGGCAGAAATTTCAGTGTTGATATGGCATAAAAAAAACAAGACTCTAACATGCAAACAACTCATGTACAACATGTTAGGAGACTTAAGCATTAAAACTAGTGAAGAGCTTTACACTAGAACCATGCAATATCAAACTCAAATGGCCAAACCAACTCTGGACAGACCTCAAACATGCCAAAATAATGGTCTAAACATACTGAGATAGAAGCTCAAAAGACTAAGAGAACATGCACACATGTTAGCCCATAAGCAAGGCATAATACACAACCCTCAAAAGCAATGAAAGAGTAGAATATGTGAAAGTGTAACAGTGATATATGCACTGAAATCACATGAATGATGCTATGTCATGCAAACAACCCAAGCAAAGCATGTTAGGGGTCTTAACTTACAAAGCTAGTAAAGCCATTTACACTATAGCTATGCAAGACAAGCTTCAAAGGACCAAGACTACTCAAAACAGAGTTAGAGCAAGGCAAAACATGAGCAAAAGCATGCTGAGATAGAGCTAACACAAGGTAAAATAATAGGTTAAAACATCAAGTATGTTAAGCTAGTAAGCATGATTACAGCACAAGTGTAAGAAGCAAGCAAGGAGTGACTCAACCAGCCAAAAACAGTGTTATAACATGTTGAAATAAGGCCAAAAACATGCTTAAACTAAGCCACAAAAAGGTAGAAACACATGCTCATATGTTAGGCCATCAACACATGCAAACAAAACACAACGAGGAGAGGCCAACCCCTCCTATTTGGGACCTCAAAACCAAGTTTCTACCACTGAAATTCCTCTGGAATTCAGTGGTTAAAGGGCCAAAAGAGAATTGTTTTAAAGGCTTTAAAAGATGGCACAAAGCTTAGCAAATAAGCCTCAAAAGAGGGGGGAACACCCCTAACCCCAAAAGGGCCTCAAGCTACCATTTTCAACACTTAAAAATAAAGGTTTTTTCAGTTGACAACTAGGCCAAAAACAGCATGCAAGGGTGGCCAAACCAATGTACAAAAATAAGCTTAAAAGGGGTAACTCCTCACCCTTGAAGCACAGCAGCAAATCATCAACAAAGACAAGCCAAAACCAAGCTAAAACCCTCTTCTAGGACTCAAACAAGATCTCAAGCAACCTTCACACCAAGATGATCAAGTTTGATCAAGAACACCCAAGCAAAAGTGTAGAGAATTCAAGCTTTAAGGCAATATATTTAGAGAGAGAGAATTCTAGAGAGAGAGAGAAAAAAATTTGCTCACAAATTTTTGTAACCCCGTCCTTACAAGAGGGGGGCCTCTATATATAAAGGATGCAAAATCCTCTTGAAGAGATCCAGCCATCCACGTGGGTGTAGATGGTCCATCCTGCAAACAGCTGGCTCAAAAATATCATAAAAATATCTGTTGAAACATTGGTGGCCGGCAATGGCTCATTGATGGTCAGCAGGCCTCATTAATGGCCGGCAGACCAAAGTGCATGGCTAGCAGTCGCATTTCATGGCCGGCAGTGTACCAAGAGAAGCATTCTGGAGGGACCAAAGCATGGTCCAAAAATGGAGCAGAAAGGATACAGGGTTTGGAAAGCTCAAACCTATGACGTTCCGCCACGAAATTCGAGTACTCGACGAGCCACAAAACTTGTCACTGGATGTACCTGCAAGAACATCCAAATCTTGAGGACGGTCAAAAATAGGGTGTCTACACCAGGTGTGAACCCATCCAGCAGCATTTTGGATGCATCTGAAGCACCATCTCTTATCTGGTAGCTGGAGGAGGGCTACCTGTCTAGTTTTGAGTCAGGAAATGAGCCAGAATTTGATTCCACAGAGTTTGTGGAGTCAGAATCAGATTCCGATTCTTCTGAGTCCGAGTCCGGTATTCCTAAGGGTGATAACCCAGATGCCAAGGTCTTGTCCAGGTCCTCTTTTTCTTTTGCTTTTGAGTCAGTTGTAACCGAAGAGCTATATAAGCTGGACTTTATGAATGAGAACGCTGCCGATTCTAAGTATTTCTCTGTGCTGCTTGTTTATTAGATTAACCAAGATTTTTAGAATTTTAATGAAAATGAACAGGAAGGAATTCCTTTGGTTTTGTAAAACTTGATTAATTGGGAGAATGAGAGGTTTGCAAAACCTTGTGCTGATGAAATCATTACTATTAATATGGGTACTGAGAAGGATTCGTGTCTGGTCCAGATCGGGTCTACGTTGTCTTCAGGGGAGCACAAGCACTTAGCCACTTTATTAAAAGATTTCAAAGATGTTTTTGCGTGGTCCTACGAAGACATGCCTGGAATCGATCCTGAGATTGTATAGCATCGAATCCCTCTTGACCCCGAGGCTCGACCCGTTAAGCAGAAGTTGCATAGAATCCGTCCGGATTGGGCGTTGAAGATCAAAGAAGAGGTCACCAAGCAGATTGAGGCAGGTTTCTTGTTAGTATTTGAATATCCAACTTGGTTGGCCAATATCATCCCAGTGCTGAAAAAGGATGGTAGAATCCCAGTGTATATGGACTTCCGAGATTTGAACAGAGCTAGTCCGAAGGACGACTTTCCTCTACCGCACATCGATGAATTAGTGGACTTCACTGTGGGCCATGCATTGCTCTCCTTCATTGATGGATTTTCCGAGTATAACCAGATTCTGATGGTGCCTGAGGACAGAGAGAAAACTGCATTTACTACACCGTGGGGTACCTACTGCTATCGGGTTATGCCGTTTGGGTTGAAGAATGCCGGGGCTACCTATCAACGGGCTGCAACCACTATTCTGCATGATATGATCCATAAAGAGGTCAAGGTGTACGTGGACGACATGATTGTCAAGTCCAAGGAAATAGAGGGTCATTACATCGCCTTAAAGAAATTCTTTCAATGGGTCAGAGAATATAGACTGAGGTTGAATCCGCAAAAGTGTGCTTTTAGCTTAACAGCAGGGAAAATGATGGGCTTCTTGATCACACATAGAGGCATCGAGTTAGATCCTTCCAAAATCAAGGCCATCCTAAAAATGACACAACTAAGGACTGAAAAGGAGGTGCGAGGCTTTCTGGGTAAAGTACAATTCATAAGACAGTTTATTTCCAAATTAACCTTGACTTGTGAACCACTATTTGGTCTCTTGAAGAAAGAAAAGTAATTTCAATGGGATGATCGATGTCAATTCACCTTTGAGCAGATTAAGAAGTACTTTCAGAATCTGCTTGTGTTGTCGCTGCCAGAGCCGAAAAAGCCTTTGATTCTGTATCTGTCAGTAACAGACACCACTATGGGATGAATACTTGCTCAGGAATTTGAGGATAGGGTGGAGAAAGCCATCTATTACTTGAGCAAGAAAATGCTAGAATACGAGACCCGCTATACTCCGTTGGAGAAAGCTTGCTTAGCCTTGGTATGGGCTACCAGGAAGTTGAGGCACTACTTGTTAGCTCACTCCGTAATTCTGGTTTTAAGATTAGATCCTGTGGGAGCCGGATATTGTTGGTACATGTGTAATAAAGCCGAATGACGGTATGAGGACAGTCAAGGACAGAATTTGTATTCGGCTCCATCCTGGACAATCGCAAGATCGAATAGACTAATCGGCCGAAGAACCAGTTGAACAAAAGTTGAATAAATAAACGTGCAATAGATTGAGGGTGGGCCCGACCCTGTAATAACCCGACCCTTGTATGTATTTCTGGCATAATTTAGTCCTTTGTTCTATGCATTTAAATGTTTAATGTGAAATCTCTCGAGAAATTTGGTTTAAGTACATGGCTCTTATAAATTGAAACCTCTATCTGTTTGGTAAGGAAAACATCTGTCACAATTATAATGATTGAATAAGAAATTGGAAGCCTTAGAGGCTTAATTACCTGAAATTGATTTTACATCTGAGATCAGCATAATTTTTAAGTAATAATAAGCATTTTTGTAGAAATTTGATTAGGGATGATTAAACTGATTAAATTTTGTCTTTACTCACTTTTAGATATATATGTCTATATTCTTTATTTCTTTGACTTAAGAGCCATACAAAAATCTCCTGAGAGAGAGAGGAAAGAAAAGAGTTGAGGGGAAGAGGAAGTTCCCCAAGGATGGAATTGAAGAAACTTAGAGGGTTGGTAGAGAATTTAACTCAAGGTAAGTCTAATCCTTGTTGATTAATCCTTCTCTTTGAATTGAGAAAGAATCCCCTTATATTATTTTGTTAAATGGTTAATTGAATTGTTGTTTCTTGTGTTGAAATGAGTTGGAATTGTATTGAATGATCTAGTGAGGAATTTCATCTTATTCCTTCAATTATTAAGCTTGAGTTACATGAATAAGGGTTGCATGTGTGTTTGTGTGTGTGGGTGTGTGTGAAAGATGGAAATATTTTGGAAATTGAGTATGTTAATGAGTTTAAGATTAATGATCTAACTCATACTTAGATCGAAGTATGTTTGCAATTCCTATTTATATGATTTTTGAACCATAATCTAGTAATCAAGAACCTATTTTGAGCCTTGTACAAGCTTACTCAAAATGGGGTTCTGTTTGGAAAATTTCGGACTGCACTGCCAGAATCGCCGCACGTGCGGGGATCACTACCGCATGTGCGGGAAGCCTTGCCGCACGTGCGGGGCTCACAGCCGCACGTGCGGCCCATGTTGCAAATTTTCGTCTGCTTCGTTTTACGTGCTTAACCCTTCGGTATTTTTGAAATCTGTGTTTGATGTTCTGAAGATGCCTGTAAATTCGTTAGAAGTAAAATGAAGTAGGAAATGAATTAAGAAAGAAAGAGAACTAATGTATAAGTTGTACATGTGTGTAGGTCATAACCTGGGAGGGACAAGCACTCCGCTGCAGCACAGTGAGTAGTAGTACTGTAATCGAACATTTACTTATCATTAATAATTCTTATTATTATTAACGTTCTGTCCCTTGCAAGTGGTTATGTTAACATTTATGTTGATGGGAAATCGGTACAAACTTGTGTGAATAGTGAAAGAGCTTGGTACATTGGTATGACTCTGGAACTACTCTACATTCCGGTTACATTTAAAGATTATCTGTAATGTGCTATAATCTGTAAATTACTTGTGATTCCGCATAAGAATTGCGTGTAAACTGTTAATGCTGTGAAGTTGGTTAACAGGAAGAAATCGTGAATGTAAGCCCGTGTACTGAGAACATGATATTGAATGGGAACATGACTTTATATGATACTTTATACATGTTGCTTTATATGTTAGTAACCGTAGAGAAGTTATGCTAAATATCAGATTAACCTATGAATAACTCAATTCAAAGGAAAGAATTGAATATCAATAACATTATTATGTAACCCACACTATGATGTGAATTGTTCTGTTCTGTTTATCCGTTCCGTTATGCTATGATATGATATGAGTTGTTTGGTATAATCCGTTAGACCTATTAATTTCTGGTGTGGAACAAAGTACTGTACGGAACTAAGTGCTGCAATGCGAGCCACCTCTAGAATCTGTACGAGCCACCTCTTGAGTCCATACATATGTGAACTGGGCTTAAAGCCGACATAAAAGTTATGAGGCTTATAGCCGTTTTGTAACATCTGTGAGGCCTATGGCCAATTTCTGACATCTGGGCTTATGGCCATTCTGTATGATCTGTTAGTATGAAACAAAGTGCTGCACGGAAGTAAGTGATGCCATGCGAGTCACCTCTAGAATCCGTGTGAGTCACCTCTTGAGTTCATACATGCATGAAAGGGCTTAATGCCGTCTGTTTAAGGGCTTCATGCCGTTCTGTTTAAGGGCTAAAAACCATTTTGTTTAAGTTTAGGCCTAAGGCCATTCTGAAAATAATTACAGGATAAAGCTAACTATATGTCCTCCGCCCTTATACATGTACATTGTAATTCAAATTAATTGTTAAATTGTTACGTACTACTATTCACTGAGTTTGGCTCACTTTATGTTATGTCTATTTCTGTAGGCACTCCACCTGGAGGTCAGTCTCAACCCATGGCATCCGTCTCTAACCTCAGGGTGTCCAGGCACTTAAATGAAGAGAACTCATTTTATGGTGTTTTGCTAAACTTTTGATTTTGTACCCTGATTGTCTGTCTAAGGAGGAAGTGTATATAATCCTTTTACCTTTCAATGTTTTTGTTATACGCCCAATCTTGAGGGCTGGGTCTGTATATGTATGTGTATAAGCATATAGCTAAATTCTCAGATGCTCGTCACTGTATGTTTATCTGCCTTATGTTCCGTTAGTGATCTTGGCATGGTAGTTATAGCTCAATGGAGATGGTTTTCTGTTATTTTAAAATATTAATGCTTCCGTTCAGGCCCCATATCTCATATATATATATATCAAGTTAGATGTCCATTTCTAAAGTGGTCATGCCCAAACTTTTAGGGGCGGGTTTGGGGTGTGACAAGTGGTATTAGAGCACGAGTTGCTATCTCACACACGGATCCATTGAGCCTTAGGATGTCTAGAAAAAACTTAGGCATCAAGCATAACATTCTGATAGCACATGAAAAGATTGATGGCAACGTTAAATGTTATCTGTTAATGCTAACGATTATGATTCATGTCTGTTGTATATTCTTGGTGTATATTGTAATTGATTGTTGTGCAAAACATAGCGAGAGTAAGGATAGAGGATTCGGAGGGTTCTACCTCCACCTGGCTTGGTAAAAAAAAAAAAATGATGAAAAATGAAATGAAAGGAAAATTGTTGATGGACAATGTAAGGCATGCAGATGGGATTAGATCAACGGAATTGCACAGTAGAAGTGTGGTAAGAATTCGAGTTGAATGGTAAGACAATTTATATGTCCATGATTAAGTGAAATGTGTGTTATTGATTGTTATTGTTGGATTGATAGAGATCTGCGGGAACTGATAAGATAATATAAGATAATATACGATGTGTACTTTTTGTAACATAGCCGCGTCCTCCTTATCATAACAATGTTTAAGCCTGCGAGTTTGAGAGGTTATTATAATTAGATATTTTGAGAAAATAAGTTTTGCATGATGTTTTGTAATGTGTTGAAAAGGACCGGCTGTGATAAGAAGTTATACATATAGTGACTCTCTTTGTAATTGTGCAAGGAAGTAAATGATTGTAACCTTGTTCCCTACTGATGGTTTATACGAAATAAGGGAATGACGTACACATTAGTTATGTTGGGAATTTGATTATTAACCTTGAACCGATTTGGTCAAGCACTATGAACTATGATTGCGAAACAAGTTATAATGAATATGATTTCGTGAGCCGAGAAAATTATTGACAATTTTTGATAGGGAACCGAGGGCATTGTTGATGGTGTCGAATAAGTTTGGTTTATGTGTAATCAAGATTTGTTTATGGAAATCTGAAATCTGTAATTCGTAATCAGGAATTCTTATAAAGAAAAGTTGCACGACATGAGGAATCTCACCCATATTACGTGTCTGCTCACATGATACTTGTAAAAAGATGGGTAGTTATTGACTACTTGAGACCGAAACTAACTGATTGATAATGTGATAACTGACTGCAAGAATTAAATTCTGCTTATGTATATTCACGACTTAAGATTGAGAAATCATTTCTGTAATATATTTCTGTGAAAAAAAAAAGTTATAATGTGAACTGTTCTCCATGACACTGTGAATGTTGTTAGAAACAAATGGTGATGGGGAGGGAGGGGGGGGGTATTCCATGTTGATGATGGGTTAACGAGAATTTACCTCTTCTTGCATGTTTATATAAATTTGTATAATCCACACTACGTGGTTCCGAATTGATGTACTATCATGTTGAATTGATCTTACCAAGAATTCTAACTCTGATATTAGTTGGTTAAGTCACTTTATCGTTATACTGTTGAATTTTTAGATATTATGGAACCCAAATGGATGTGGTTACTGTATACTTAATGGAATTATGACCCTATAAACGAATCTAGTAGAACCTACGTATAAGGAATAATTGGATATCTTGTTTAAGTTAATTGACTGGATCAAGCGAAGCATAATGAATAGAGGTTGGAAAACATGATGGCTGAGAACGAGCGCCTTCGACAGGATTTGGCCTTGGAGGTGGCAAAATCCCAACAGGCCGCGCGCTAAGATCCGGGATGACCTCTGAGAAAGGATGGTCAACGACCTCGAATTCGGAGACATGATAGTGGCAGTGATTCTGACTCATTATCCCCATAATCCAAAAAGAAAGGACGAGTCGAAGTCTCCAGTTCTTCCGAAGGAAGTCTGCGTGCACGGAATAAGCAAAGAAGAAATGATTCAGACGAAAAGGATCAACATGACCCCTTTGTGCAACGGATCGCAAGGGCAGTGCGACCCAAAAAGTTCAAAGCTCCATCGTTCACCTTAGATGACGGAAAATCAGACCCCACTGATCATATTCGTCATTATAAGAAAACCATGATGCTTCATGCAGACGACGAGGCCCTCATGTGTCGAATATTTCCGAGCAGTTTGGGACCATTGGCCGTCAGATGGTATTATAAGTTGGAACCGGCATCGATTAAGAGCTTCCATCAACTCCAAAAATCCTTCAGGGCAAGGTTCATCACCAATGAGGTCCAGTTGAAGCAGGCCGACCCTCTCTAGACAATGCAAATCCAACCAGGGGAAACCCTACGTGCGTATTCAGCGTACTATTAGGAATGCTTTAATCTAGTAGATAATGCTTGCAATGACTCCATGGCCATCACTGCCTTTAAAATGAGATTGCATCCTGATAGTGCCCTCCGCAACTCCTTAACCAAAAGGCCCCCCAAAACAGTCTGGTCATTAATGAAGAAAGTCGAGGAATACTGCAAAGTGGAAGACGACACCCTGCGGGTCAAAGCCGGGCACAAGGCCAACAAGACGGTCCCATCTGAAATCGTTCAGCTGATAAATTTTGTACCATCACAGAGCCTTAAACCACGGAATTGAACTAAACGAGAAGAAAGACGAGATTCGCACCGATCAAATGACCAATGTTCACACCGAGCTAATGAACAACTTTAAGTGGATAGCAGGCGCATAAGGTGTGCGGACAAGAAATATACGGAGTTGTCGAAGCCGATCAGCACGGTCATGTCTAAAGTCTAACACCTTCTGTTCTTCAAATGGCCACCCAAGATGGTGGGACCTCCCGACACGAGGAGACGGGATAGGTGGTGTGAATATCACAAAGACCACAGTCATTATACCGACAGTTGTTATGCGTTGAAAGATCACCTTGAGGAGTTGGTACAAGACGGTCGGCTTAAGCAACATGTCCGAAAGAACGACTCAACCAAAACAGTTGCTTTACGAAAGGATTCACCTCCACTCAGCGTAATACATATGATATATAGCTTGGCAACGGTATCTGCGGTACATACAATTCAGTCGCATCCTAACCCCCAAAAGCAAATCACACCAGCGAAACGACCCCATGAAGCTGCGAGGATTACTTTCGATGATTCTGATTTGGTCGTCGTAATGCTCCCCCACATTGATCCCTTGGTCATCGAACTACGCGTAAACCAATTAACCGTTGAACGTGTTCTCATTGACCAAGGGAGTACTTCGGAAGTTATGTACTACAAGACCTTCGTCAAACTCAGCCTCACTGAGTCGGACATGTCTCCAGCTCATTATCCGTTATTTGGCTTCAACACTAATCCAGAATATCGGTTGGGCAAAATCACACTACCAGTTCGAGCGGGCTCCCAATCAGTGGATGTAGAATTTTTGGTTGTCAAGCTTCCTTCGCCGTATAATCTCATCATGGGACGAACTTGGCTGCATACCATGCAAGCCGTGCCAAGCACCTATCATCAACTACTTCGCTTTCCGACTGAACGCGGCATTGAGCAAACTTGAGGTTTCCAGAAATCAGCTCAGGCATGTTATCTTCTTGCCGCAAAAACACCAAGAGAGCTGGAAGTGAATTCAATTGAGGTGCCGGATTGAGAGAGCCTCGACGACGTTGGGTGGCTCCCAAGTGAAAAGGCAACCGGAGCCCTGGATCGAGTTGAAATTGACGGGAATCCTGACAAATTCTTCATGGTCGGCGCTTCCCTGAATAAAGTCGACAGGCAGGAGCTAATTTCCTTCTTACTTAGCAACCTTGATGCATTTGCATGGTCACCATATGAGATGCCGGGGGTGGATCCATCTGTGTCTCAGCACCACTTAAACGTTGATCCCAAATGTAAGCCGATTATTCAGAAAAGCCGGCGGTCAGCCGCGGAACACACTGTTGCCGTTGTTGAAGAAGTTAACCGGTTGCTAGATGCTGGGGCAATCCGCGAAGTGACCTATCCTACATGGCTATCCAATACTGTGGTTGTAAAGAAAAAAAATGAAACTTGGCGTGTTTGTGTGGATTTCAAAGACCTAAACAAAGCTTGTCCCAAGGATTGTTTTCCTCCTCTCAGAATAGACCAACTCGTAGATGCGACGACACATCATCAACGTATGAGCTTCCTGGATGCATACAGAGGCTACCATCAGATTGTCCATGCATCCAGAGGACCAAGACAAAACTGCATTCCTCATCCCCAGAGGAACCTATTGCTATAAGGTTATGCCTTTCGGGCTGAAGAATGCGGGGGCAACCTACCAAAGACTAGTCACTACCTTGTTCAAGGAGCAACTCAGCCATACTATGGAAGTGTACATCGATGATATGGTGGTCAAGTCCAAAGAAGAGCAAACTCATCTAGCCGATCTGGAAGAGACATTCGGCATTCTTCGCAAATACAAAATGAAGCTAAACACTTCCAAATGTGCCTTTGGCATCAGATCCGACAAATTCCTTGGCTACATTGTTAACCACCGCGGAATCGAAGCCAACCCGAGGCAAATCACAGCAATTCTAGAACTCGACTCTCCTCGGTCGGTCAAAGAGGTCCAAAAGTTGATAGGAATGGCCGCCGCACTCAACAGGTTTATCAGTCGTTCCACAGATCGCTGCCGACAAGTCTTTCATACCCTTCGGCAGGGTAAAGCTTTTGAATGAACCCCCGAGTGCGAAGCCGCTTTGGACGGTTTGAAGACTTACCTCCGATCAGTTCCACTCTTGACAACACCTTCGACAGGTGATCTGCTCATTTTATATCTGGCAGTTTCCGACCGGGCCGTCAGCGCCGTACTGTTAAAGGAAAAATTAGGAAAGCAGCGGCCAGTTTATTATGTGAGCAAAGCAATGGTTGACGCCAAAACACGTTACCTTCGTTGGAAAAACTCGTCCTTTGCTTTCGTCATGGCAGCAAGAAAACTGATGCATTACTTTCAAGGGCATACCATTGGGGTACTAAAGAACTACCCCCTCCGGTCAGTACTCTGTAGTGCAGAAGCATCAGGGCGCGTTTCAAAATGGGCTCTCGAACTCGGCCAGTACGATATTCAATTTCTGCCCAGAACCTCAATCAAGGAGCAAGTGCTCGCCGACTTTGTGGCCGAATTCACTGGATGTCTCGCCGACTTTAAGTCTGATCAAATTCAACCTAAGCCGAACTGGAGAATTTATGTTGGGGACATTTGGCAGTTGTATTGTGATGGATCATCCAACCAACGTGGCAGTGGGGCGAGCGTAGTGATCATGGCTCTTGACGGGGCAATAATCGAGCAGGCTGTCAAACTGGGCTTCGAAGCATCGAACAATGAGGCCGAATACGAAGCATTGTTAACCGGCTTACGGAATGCACTTCTCCTTGGTGCTCGGCGTCTGCTTATCTTCTGCGACTCAAAGCTAGTCATCAACCAATTGAAGGGGGAATACACAACCAAAAATGACCATATGGCAGCTTACATGAAAATGACGAATTCTTTGCTGGCAAAATTTGACCATCATGAATTAAATCAAATAACCCGGGATCAGAACACACATGCAGACGCCCTGGCTTGCCTAGCCTCCACCATCAACTCAGAAATTAAATGGACAATTGAAGTAGGATTCATCCCTGAGCCGAGCATTGCCCCCTCAGGGTCAATTCAAATTAATATCATAGAATCAGGTCCAAGTTGGATGGACCCCATCACTGCATTTCTATCTTCCGAACACCTCCCGACGGACAAGAAAGAAACGCACAAACTGCGAAACAAAGCCTCGCGATATTATTTAGATCCGCAAGGAAAGCTCTACAAAAAATCCCTTTCTGGTCCATACCTAGAATGCGTTCATCTGGATAAAGTCGAAGAACTCTTGACTGAAATACACAAAGGTAGTTGTGGTGCGCATTCTGGCAGGCGTTCTTTGGCTCATCGAGCTGTAACACAGGGGTACTACTGGCCGACCATGAGAGCTGATGCCGAGTGTTTTGTCAAGAAATGTGAACATTGCTAGAAATTTTCTCCTCTAACCCATTTGCCTGCTGAGGAGTTGAGCTCAATCACCAGTCCTTGGCCGTTCGCTAAATGGGGACTTGATATTATCGGGCCATTGCCACGGGCCCCAGGGAACAAGCTATTCTTGATTGTCGCGACAGATTACTTCACGAAATGGGTCGAAGCGGAGGCACTAACACACATTCGAGATACTGATGTTAGGTGTTTTGTATGGAAAAATATCATAACACGATTCGGCATTTCAAGAGCACTCATTTCAGACAACGACACCCAGTTTGATTGTGGCGTCTACCGAGAATTATGCAGCACGTATGGTATTCGACCCTATTTCTCCACCCCGATAATCCACGGAGCAATGGTCAAGCTGAAGCCTCCAACAAAGCCATCTTAGACGGCATCAAGAAGAGGCTGGAGAAAGCTAAAGGCAGATGGGTCGAAGAATTGCCCAGTGTGTTGTGCACTCATCGCATTACTCCGAGGCGATCCACTGGGGAAACGCCGTTTGCTTTATGCTTCGGAACCCAAGCAATCATCCCCCTAGAGATCGGCCTCCCAACCATGAAATCGAAAGTTTTTGATATAGGCTGAAATGACATGATGTTGGCCTTGGATTTGACTCTGATTGAAAAACGATGAGACTGAGCCCTTACATCCATGGCACAGTACCAACAACATCTCGCTAAGTCTTATAATCAACGTGTTCAGCTACGCTGTTATACACCGGGAGAATTGGTCCTCAAGAAAGTACTTCTCGTTGCCAAGAATCCGGCTGACGGAAAACTGGGTCCTAACTGGGACAGCCCCTATCAGATTGATTCAATCGTAGGAACAAGGGCATATCAGCTCAAAGACATGTCTGGGAGAAGTCTGCCACGTCCGTGGAATTCCACGCATTTGCGTAAATTTTATCATTACCTCGACTTATGGGGCATGATAACTTGTTTTGCATGTTTGCCGTGTACAACTTTCGCTTTTATATGCAAGACTTCTTATCACTGTATGAAGTTTTAGTTCGGCAAATCAAAAGCCTCCAGATTCAGAGCGCCCTTCGTGGATTTCACGATTGGCCAAGATAAAAGCCTCCGAATTCGGAGCCCCATCCGTGCAAGACACGTTTGGGCCAAGCAAGCCTCCGGATTCGAAGTGCCCTTCGTGAATTTTGTGATTGGCCAAGATAAAAGCCTTCGAATTCGGAGCCGCATCCATGAATGACACGTTTGGGCACTGAAAGCCTTCAGATTCGGAGCGCCCTTCGTGTATTTCACGATTGGCCAAGATAAAAGCCTTTAAATTCGGAGCCCCATTCGTGAATGACACATTTGGGCTGAGTAAGCCTCCGGATTCGGAGCGCCCTTCGTGGATTTCACGGTTGGCCAAGTAAAATCCTCTGAATTCGGAGCCAAATCCGTGAATGACAAGTTTGGGCCGAGTAAGCCTCCGGATTCGGAGCGCCCTTCATGGAATTCATAATTAACCAAGATAAAAGCCTCCGAATTCGGAGTCCCATCCGTGTAGGACGCATTTGGGCCGAACGAGCCTCCGAATTCGGAGTGCCTTTCGTGGACCAGTTGGCCAAGGGAATAAGCCTCCGAATCCAGAGCGCCCTTCGTCGAAACCACGTTTGGCCAAGGCAAAACGCCTCCAAATTCGGCGTTCTTTTCATGGATGTTATGATTGAGAAGCATAAACGTAGTTGTAGACGTCCCCGAACGCCCCGGGAGGGTTAAGTCCTGTTCCGTTCATATTGGGGTCACTACAGTTCAAGGACTCAAATGTCACGGTTCTTAATCTTGAACCAAAGAGTCCAAATCCGGCAAATCGTTTTGAAAACAGATTTTTTGAAAGAAGTGCCAAACATGGACTGCTTTGCCAGATACAGAGTCGCCACCTAAATGTTTTTTAATGGGAAATTTAGGAAACCCTGACTCGGTGCCAAAGGCCACGTGTCCGTCATCACCAAAGTTGCCTCGGCTCGGGAACTTGGGTACGATTGGGGAAGGTCACTTCGTGAGCACCCCCGCTCGCCCGGTCAAAGACCGGCCTCTACTAACCATGATATCTTATTTTGAAAACATTGTGAGTTCTTATTCCGGTTATTAGCCTAGATTACTATGTGATGCTCGCAGCAAATAAGTATAGACTGGGCCGCCTGAATTGGAACCAAAACATTTCATGTTTGTTTGTTTGAAAATGGTTTGATGGTGCTACCTGTAGGTAGGCTAAGACGCGGATTTGCCACCCTCAGGTGGGCTTAGAAAACATGATTTTGCCACTATCTAGTGGGCTTAAAACAAACATTTGATGAATTATCCAATCCAAGTAACTCAACCTCCACCCACAGGCATTCAAGGCAGTTATATCACATAAGCAATTAGCCTCATGGCAAGCATGCTATTCATGGCAACACTCACACGCATGCAAGGATGCTAAAGCATGAAACTTACCGAGTACTCCAAGCCATAACAGAAGCTCATTAGAAATCATACATGATCCTAACTATACAGAGATGCCTAATGCAACACATGCAAAAATGCAACTATAGCAGGCTCGGCTATTCTAAACATGGCATATGAGATGCAACAGCTATCAAGTATTCAACTCGGAATTGAAATACAAATGCAGTTAGTATGATGCGCCGAGCCCGGTGCATGCAAGACAGATGAATGAATGCAAACATGCTATCATACTGTATGCTAATTGAAACATGCCCTAATTCTAACCATCATAAGCTGGTAAATAAAAGGGAAGAAAGACGTGGGGTTGGAAGACATACATCACACTCACGCACCCTTATTACAATTATGCCCTCGCGCAGAGGGTCCGAATAAATAATACAGTCCGAATAAAAGAATATTACAGTCCGAAATATACAGTCCGAATAATATACAAATTCCTAATTAATTAACAAATTAAAGAAGAAAGCGGTAAACTGGCATGCAAGCCAGGGGCTGCCTTGACTCCGCTCCGGATAATAAAATGATGTATGCTTGGGCTGTTTTGCGCGGAAATCCACTAGGATGCCCCGATTAGCCTCTGTTTGCAATGTTCTTCGAAATGCGCGCCAAACTCCGAAAAGTTGCTGATTCTTGATTTTGCTGCAACAGAGAGCAGGAAAATGGCATAGCAATGTATTTCACAGATATATGCATGCCTCGATTCTCGTGCCACCAATCACGCATATCGATGCATGATGGCCGAGGAAGCGGATTGCACAACTCAAATATAGGATGAATGCAGATGAATGCTACAACTAAAACCTAACTCCATCATGGGTAATCCGGAGTGTCGGTGACTTGGGAATTGAGACCCGTTCCGTCACTCGGAGTACGAAACGTGCCTCGTTTCCCGTGCTCGGGCTAATTCCTATCCCGAACACAATGCAATATGCATGATATGCATGAAATGCAGCTAATATACAATTCTAACATGCACAATGCTATGAAAATGAGATGCCTCGAAATGCGTGCACACGGGCACGCAAACCGAGGAAATGATCCTAAGGCACAAAATGTCATACACAATGCAATTGGACTTACACTAACACGAGTGGATCTCAGCCACACTCACATAAGAGGCCGATGGATGAAAATGAGATGCCTCGAAATGCGTGCCCACGGGCGCGCAAATCGAGGTGATGCGTACAGAATGCAAAATGTCATGGAAGTAATATGTAATGAGGTTAAAATGAGATGTCTCGAAGTGCGTGCCCGCGGGCACGCAAACCGAGAAAATGGCATACGGAATGCAATGATGCGAAAATGGCATACGGCATGCAGAATGGACTTATACCAACGTGAGAGGACCTCAGCCACTCTCACACGGGAGGCCGTCGGATAAAAACGAAGTGCCTCGAAATGCGCGCACACGGGCGTGCAAACCGAGGCAATGCATTAAAGCATGAAATGACATGGAAAATACAAATTGGGCTTACACTAACATGAGAGGGCCTCAGCCACACTCACATAAGAGGCCGTAAGATGAAAATGAGCTGCCTCGAAATGCGTGCCCACGGGCACGTAAACCGAGGCGGTGGCATACGCAACGCAAATGACGTACGGAATGCAAATTGGGCTTACACTAACATGAGAGGACCTCAGCCGCACTCACATAAGCTGCCGAGAGACAAAAATGAAGTGCCTCGAAATGCGTGCACACGGGCACGCAAACCGAGGCATGGCCCTAAGGCACAGAAATGACATGCGAATGAGATGTGACATATGGCATATGGAAAATGCCAATTTCAGCAGCTAAAATGATGCACAAATAGCCCCCGAATTATGACAAAATTACACCCGATGCCCGAAATGCGATGTAATGCACCCGAAATGGCCTACAGCCCTACTAAACATGCATAATTGACACATGACATGTAAAATAGTAGCAAGGCAGCCCCTAAAATAACATTTTTTTAGTACAAAGCAAGGCTAAACAACAACCACAAGTATGGCAAAATTAGCATGCAAAAATGGGGAAAAAGAGGGGAATTACAAAGCAAGTAGGATATACAATGCTCAAACCAAAAAAAACAGTTCTACAAAATTAAAGAAGGACCAAAAATATGCACATTTACAGTAGACTAGATCCTCCAATTCAGTATGTAGATATGCTTAAAATAGCATGCAAAAATGAGCCGATAAAGGGCTACAACATGAGGTACCATAAAAAATCACCAAAAAACTTTGAACCCTTAACAAAACATGAAGAATGAGTCATTTCAAGACACTTTCTAAGCCTGATGAAGGCTCAAATCAGAAGCTAAGAAAGCCTAACAAAGCATGCAATTTTACGGAAAAAAGGAGGGTACAACATGAAGTACCAAAAGCATGCATCAAACAACTTTGGACCCTTAACAAAACTTGACAAGAAGACCAAAATAAGGATATGTTCAGTACTGATGATGGCTCAAAACAGGAGCTAAGTAAGCTCAAAAAGGGATTCAAGATGGGGCCAAAGAGAGGTATAAAGAGAGGTACAACATGGAGGCCTCAAACCAATTTGATCCCTTCTAAAATGTTGTAGAGGGACCTAAAATAAACTCACCCTCAGTTAATGGCATGCTCAAAATCAGATCATACACAGGCCAAACAAACCATGCAATTTTACGGTAATTTGAAGGAAATACAAAGCAAGTTCATGATAAAGAGGTCAAACAGGGTTGAGCCCTTCTTCAATGTTGAAGAGGGGCTCAAAATAAGCCCATTAAAAGTTTATTCCATGCTCGAAAATAGATCACACCTAATCCAAACAAAGCATGCAATTTAATGGCCTAGAAGATGCTATTGAAGCAAGTGTGCCATAGAGGGCTCAAACAGGGTTGATCCCTTCTACAATGTTGTAGAGGGCCTCAAAATAAGCACAAAACGAGAAGGGGTCAGAGCCCAAATCAGAGAGCAAGTAGGGTAGAAATTTGAAGCAAAAAAATGCAAGAAAAAGGGAATTGGTGACTTACCCTTGAAGACAAGTCTTTCTTTGCTTCTTGGCTTGACTTTGTTGCTTCTTAACCTCTGAAAATCACTCCCTTGTGCTGGAATGGAAGTTGGGATGGTGGTGCTTAGGGTTGATGAAGAGAGGAGCTAGACACTTGAAGTTTGTTGGAGTTTTTAGCTATGGAGATGGAGGTTTTGGAAGATGATCTCTTGAGAGCAAATGTTCTAACCCTAGAGAAGAAGGAGGCCATCCCCTTAAAAGGGCCAAAAGGGGGTGTAAAAGGGAGGGAAATGCATACAAGCCTTCCCTCCCAAAATATCCCCCGGAGGCTAGGATATTTTGGAAATACAGCTGGACAGCTGTAAAGGGGTGAAAAGCAGGAAGCAGGCCGGCCACCCCCTTTTCTCGAAGATGGCCGGCCGGCCACCCCACTGGTCGGCCAGCCACTCCTCATGGCCGGCCGGCCATGGCCAAAAATGGAACAAAAAGTTAATGGCCGGCCACCACACCTTGGTGTCCTCCTGGGTGTGTAGAACAAGGCCCCATGGTTGGAATTTGGCAACTATGAAACAGGAGTCACAACAATTCACTTGAAGGAGAGGCTCAAAAATGAAACAAACAATTACTGGCCGGCCATCCCTTTTTAGGGTCCTCCCATGTGCCCTCATCACAAATATGTAGCTTTGGTTGGAAGAAAATGGGCCTAGGGTGTTCAACATTAGCCCGGAAGTGAGCAAAACGGGCGCCGGAAGAGCAGAAAAGGTTATCTGGGATAATTGCTGGCCTCCCACCCTCCAGTGATCTTCCTGGTGCTAAAACAGAGGTACCTGCCAAATTTGAACAAAAACTAATGCAAAATGAATGCTCGGGGCCCAAACCGCGAGGTTCGGGGCCCAAAAACCGGCTGTAGACACCGAAAGTGGCATTCAGCCACGAAGTGGGTATCCGAGACCCTAGTGTTCCTCGTTATGATAAAACAGAGGTACATGCCAAGAACCGGAGGAATCGGAGACAAAATGAATGCTCGGTGGCCAAACCGCGAGGTTCAGGGCCCGAAAACCGGCTATAAGCACCGAGAGTGGTGTTCAGCCACGAAGTGGGTATCTGAGACCCCAGTGTGCCTTGTTACGATAAAACAGAGGTACACGCCAAGAACCGGAGGAATCGGAGATGGTTGGGCGGTCCCGAACCGAGGCACACGGCCTGACGGCTTCGAAAACCGGGAACCGGACTCCGAAACGGGCAAAATGGCCTACGGCCATGAAAAGTAGCGCACGGCCACCGAGAGATAGTCTACAGGACCACTCCCTTCCCTCAGGAAAGAAAACAGAGAAAACCGAGTCTGGTTCGCAAACCGAGACAAGGCGTAGAAGAGAGTTCGGAAGTCCGGAGGCAGGGCGCACGGCCGCGACTCTGGGGCTTCTGAACGAGCACGATATGCAACACCACCGAGAGCTCAATCGGTGACGTCTGAGTCTTAAGGTCGGTCAAAAATGGGGTGTCTACAGTAGTTGACGAAAAATGGAAGATGATCATAGCTGAATTTATAAGCATAAATTGAAACAACATGCAAACATTTAAAATAATATGTTTCATTGAATTAATCGATAATACATAATTTGCTTCCAATCTACGTTAGAGCAGTACAATATGTTTAGTTTTATTCGGCATCCCCCTCGTCATCGCTCTTCTCGACTTCGAAAGCCGCAAAGGGAAAATGATGACCCTAATATAACGGCGATGCCGAATCAACGCCTGCTGCCCGGAGAGCCTTGACCCAGCTATGCTTAAATCCACGATTCTCGCATTGGCAGACCTCCTCGGTGAGCTTTTCCTTAGTCTTCTATATCCCAACCTTTCAACTGTCATGGAAGCCTTGTTCATAAGCCCTGGTCTTTGCAGCCTCTATTGTGAACATGCTTGCCATATCTTGATCGGCAATCGCATGACTTATAAGCCGTTGGGTCACCCTTTCTTCCACAATCGGGTTAGCTTGGCCAGTCGACTGTGTCTCGGCAGTTTTGACTTTTCTTAATTTACGCTCCGCCTTCTCCGCGCGAGCTTCCAAGTTTCGAATGCGTTCATCCTTCTACTCTATTTCCCGCCGCGCGGCACAAAGACGCATGCCGATCTCATAGGTGGTATACAGCCCTTTCACCGCTCCATGGATGCCCTCCCGAAACACTTCGAAATCAGGTCGACCGACCATCGACTACTGGACTTCTACTGGAAAAATCTATCAAGCAAACTCGACTACCACATTTAGGTCGTGAACAATTGAATCTGCTTCCGTCATCGGTTTGTTCCCCACAAAAACTGCAAAACTTAATGGGCACGACGTCGCACTAGTTTCTCCTCTCGAGCATGGTAGAGGGGAGTTGCCCCGTTGCTGTTTTTCCCTTCTGGGTGACCTACTTCGACAACGCGAGGACTGGCGTTTTTCACGTTTCCTCGACGTCCTACTCCCCATACGCGTAGGCTCGCCACCTCGATTCATCTCTGCATCCAACTCCGCTAGTGTTCTCCCTTCTCCTCTGCTGTTGAAGAATAACCTTCTTGCCATCCATAATCGTCCACACTGCTCTTTTCCTCCCTTAATTTATTGGCTCTGAACGCAATAATAGCTCCTCTGCGCACCAAGCACCCACCCTATTTATTCCTTACGGGTGCAGCATCCCCGAGGCAATCTCATCAATGCCAAATTTTAAAACCTTTCACCAGATTCAAGCAGGCTCTACTTGGCCAAATGTCAAGTCCTTGCGCCGATCAGGTTGTGAGTTCCTGCATTTGCTGGGGCAAGGCAGATTCATTAATCTATTCGGCCAAATGTACAGGCCTGGCGCCGATCATCTCATGTGCCCCAGCTATTCCATAAACTAATAGAATTCAGCGTTCCAGTTCATACATTAGCTGGGTCAATGGTAGATTCATTAATCTATTTAGCCAAATGTCCAGGCCTGGCGCCAATCATTCCATGTGCCCCAGCGATTCCATGAACTAATAGAATTCGACGTTCCAATTCATACATTAGCTGGGTCAAGGGCAGATTCATTAATATATTTGGCCAAATGTCCAGGCCTGGCGCCGATCATTCCATGTGCCCCAGCCACTCGAACTAATATAGGGCAGATTCATTCATCTATTCGGCCAAATGTACAGGCCTGGCACCGATCATCTCATGTGCCCCAGCCACCCCATGAACTAATAGAATTTGGCTTTCCAGTTCATACATTAGCTGGGTCAAAGGGCAGATTCATTAATTTATTAGATCATTCCATGTGCCCCAGCCACTCCATGAACTAGTATCATTTGGTGTTCCAGTTCATGCATTAACTGGGGCAAGGGCAGATTCATTAATTTAATCGGCCAGACGTCAAGGCCTTGAGCCGATTTACTCGTTATTTTATCGAATATTCATGTACCTTTCTCAATTATTAACTTCCGATTCGTTTATTTATTCGGCTAAATAGCAAAGACAAGCATGGGATGTTTAATTGATTCGTTTAATTTATCGAATGTTTAATTTACTCATATGCCGCAAACAGAAAAGCATAAGGAATTTTCATTAATAAATTGAAGACAAATAGTATATGTAGTAAACTGAAAAGCATAGGAAATTTTCGTTAATAAATTGAGTACAGATAGTAGTCATTTTACACATAAAAATTACCTTACATTTAAACTTCCAGTCGAAGTAAAGAAATGAAAATCTACTAACAAAACCTACAAAAACTATGCATCTAAGATGCCTAACAAAAATCAAAGTATCACCCTAATCAATTTTTAGGGTCAGACTCCAGCGGCTCAACGTCCACTTGCTCGTATGGAATTGGCTGCGCCAATGTCACATTCACGGCAGTGAGGGCTTTGAGCCAGCTGTGTTTGAAGCCCCGATTCTTGAACTTGGGCACTTCCTCCACGTGGTTTTCTAAGGCGGCGTCCTTCCCAGCTTGGAATGCTTTGAAAATCTCGGAGTCGGCTATTTCTTTTGCCTTCCTCAACTCTTCCAAGTCGGCTTCCAGCTTGGCGATCACCGCTTTGGCTAACTTGAGCGCGTCATCGCTCGCTTTGGTCCTTTCTTCGGCGGCCAGCCTTAGTTGGTCAGAATTCTTCGCTCTCTCGGCTTCGAAGTCGGCTCTTGCACATTCCTTCGCCGTTTTCGCTGCCTCAGAATCGGCTCTTTAAGAGGCTTCCACAGCCTTGCTCTTTTCATTTTCAATTTCGGCTTTCAACAAGCCGATCTGTTCTATAGCGTCATATTGACGGCGGCCAATTTCGGTTATCCTTCCCATCGTCTGCAAAACAAGGAAATAGAGTTACAAAAATATATATATATATATATCTAGGCGGAAGACTATAGATAAGGCAAGTAATGTACCAATAAGGCCGATTGAGTGACAAGTGCAATTAATAGTAGATCTGGCTGTGCCCGAATTGTGGCTCTGTCAACTGGCAAGGAAATTGAGGAGGCCATGCTCAAGGCCATAGCCGGTTCCTTCAAAGCCGACGCATCAGAGGCAATCGGCATATTCCTTATCTTTGGTTGAACAGTGAACGGAACAACCAAGTCTGATTCCTCAATGCGGGCCGTTTATCGATTTGGTCCTCACCAAAGACGGCTTCTCGCTTGGCGGGGCGTTTTTCCCCCCTTTGCTCAGCCTCCTGATCCCCCTGTTCCACTTGCTCCGTCTCGGCCATTTCGATCTGAGCTGTTTCTTCCTCAATAACAGGCAGAGAGGACCCAACGACGGCAGCAAGTAAAGTTTTCGATCGGATGGCCTCGACTCTCCTTCGGGCGGCCATCCTTTCAGCGTTTTTCCTTCTAGCAAGTTGAGTGAGTGACTCCCCAACCATATTCTCAGGATACATGCCGGGAAGGTCTCCTAAGTCTGTAAAAATGTCTCCAAAGGAGACGTCCCCTTGGCCTGAAGTGGACGGAGGGTTGGATGAATTGAGGTCAGCTTCCTCAAAGGCCAAGTTTAGAGCCTCGTCTACCTCAGCTTCAGACTGGTTCGGCTCCTCGGCGGCCTCTTCGGCTACTTGTTCTTCCACATGCTCCGAATCGAAGGCTTCCAAACCAATCTGCCTTAGGTTTCTGAAGTTAGAGAAGATAAGGGTCATAAGTTGTTGTTCACCTCTCGGAATTGGAATGTTGTCTGTCGCCGAAAACGTTGCATAAGTCGGCTCGTATCTCAGAAGAATGTGGGCTGCCCTCCCTTGTTTCTGAAGGCTTGGATGGCCAAAGAATTGGAGTGCGATTTTAATTTCCGCAAGTACGGCGTCGTCGGCTAAAACAAAAACTTTCTTCAAATCGTTGCCTGCACAAATAAAACATTAAGTACATAGAAAGAAAGCCGAATAAATATATAATAATAAAAAATAAGGAGCTATATGGCCACCTGGTTCGCCTCTTTGTCTTGGCACGGGATCCAGGCGATCTTCACCCTCGCCGAATTTCCAGTTGCCTCGGACAATGACCATTACATCGTCAACACGCTTGCCAGAAC
Source organism: Camellia japonica (assembly GCA_030407325.1). Taxonomy (NCBI): domain Eukaryota; kingdom Viridiplantae; phylum Streptophyta; class Magnoliopsida; order Ericales; family Theaceae; genus Camellia; species Camellia japonica. Next base: position 32,269,146 of record JAPPVO010000003.1, on the reverse strand, counting down.
TGGTAAGCATAGTCACTAAGTGATGGTCGGTATCCTTGGCCCTGAGAAAATAGTGTCCCTACTAGCCAGAAGATTTGGCTAAGGCATAACAATACCGAATTGCAGGTATACCAAGGTTGATCCTAAGGCGTCAGTTCAACTCTATAATCCCCATTATGATTCGGAAAAAATTTACATTAGGTTGGGAAGGGATTAAACCCCAGTGGCAAAGGACGGCCTTTAAAAATGGGTAAAGGGGAAAACGGACTCTGCCATCAGCAATTGATAGGAGAGGAAAGATGATTGTACTTTCATCAGTCCTCTCCATATCAATGGTGCTGTCTGTCACGAGTGACAGATGGACGTCGTCGGGGATGGAATAATGGCATCGGAAACCAGAAATTCGATCCGTAGAAAGGAGTTCTTTCAAGTGTTTTGCCATCCTAGCTAGCCTAAGGATTGTGCAAAACTAAAAATAAGTAAAGAAGTGGGATTTGAAATGAAGGAGAAGAGAACTTACAAGAAGCAGAAGAGACAATGAGAGACAGGAGGAAGTTGCAGAGGTCGCAAAATGGAGGTACATTGAAAGGCAAACCATAAGCTTTAAGTATTCAAAAAACTTACGTTCGAAGGGACAACATAGTTTCAAATCACATTAAATGAAGAAAGCGTACGAAGAGGTGGGAAGATGTAATGATGCCTAAAAAGCGTGTGTTCTGACATGCGTTGGAATGGAGTTAACCACCGTTCTTTCCTTGTCTTTTCAAGTTCGAAAACCAAACACGCCGTTCAAAACCAAACATGTCGACTAACTGGCGTTAATAGGATGTTTGGGGGGCAATTATGGGAGCTGGATATTGTTGGTATACGTGCAATAAAGCCAAATGACAGTATGAGAACAGTCAAGGACGGAATTTATATTTGGCTCCATCATGGACGATTGCAAGACCGAATAGACTAATCGGCCGAAGAACCAGTTGAACAAAAGCCGAATAAATAAACGCGCAATAGATTGAGGGTGGGCCCGACCCTGAGGCCCAAAAGAAAAATATAAATAGAGGAGCACCAGCCAAAGAAATGTAGGTAAGAACAAGTAAGATTAACATAAGATCCAAGCAACCAAAAGAGTATACATTGACTTATCCGTCGGAGTGCTAATTCCGGCACCCCCGACCGGAGTGTTCATTCCTTTTCAGGTGACTAGCTAAGGATCAAGAGTGTCCTATAGGATCCAAAGAGTATTTCCAAACCACTTCTCCACAGATCCCATAAAATATCTCTTTGAGAAACCAGCGCTTACGGGTAGGCTAGCCTATTGGTTGCTTCTCCTCTCCGAATTCGATCTCAAGAATGTTACCCGCAAATCGGTTAAGAGGAGAGTTGTAGCAGAGTTCCTGGCAGACCACCCAATAGAAGGGGATGAAGCGGTAGAATATCTGTTCCCAGATGAAGCCATTTTTCAAGTTGAGGAGGAGACTTGGACAATGTACTTTGACGGAGCGTCCAATCAATACGGTTATGGGATAGGTGTATTGCTGATTGCACCCGACAATTCCCATATACCTCTAACCTTCAAACTCCAGTTCAAGGTGTCCAACAATGAAGCAGAATATGAAGCGTGTATCACTGGTTTAGAAGCCGCCCTGGAACTAGGGACAAAAAAGGTTGGATGTTATTGGGGACTCAAACCTAGTTGTTTCTCAAGCAAATGGAGACTGGAAAGTTAAAGAAGAAAAGATGAAGGTTCATTACCAGACCCTAGATGTTCTGATTCCTAGGTTTGAGAAGTGGACTTTCACACATCTACTGAGAGAGAACAACAGGTTCGTTGACGCTTTATCAACTCTATCATCCATAATAGACATCCCACTAGATGTCCGGATGCATCCGATCATCATTGAGCAGAGATACACGACAGCCTATGATACTATCGCCACAATAGATGAAGTGCAAGATAAAAACCCTTGGTACTACGATATTTGGAACTTCTTGGAAAATGAGGTTTATCCACCAGGGGGAAAATGCCAAGGACAAAAGGGGAATATGGCGAATAGCCGTTCAATTTATCATCTGCGGAGGTAAACTGTATAAGAGAGATTATCTGGGAATACACAAGTTGTGTGTTGAAGAAGAGGAATCGAAGCACCTAATGGAGGCCATCCATAGGGGAGAGTGCGGAGCGCACATGAACAGAGTAATGTTAGCCCGGAAGATTCTTAGGCAAAGTTACTACTGGTCCACCATGGAGAAGGATTGTATTGGTTTTGTTCAACAATGTCACAAATGCCAAATTTATGCTAATCACATGAATATCCCGCCTTCGAAGCTATATAACATGACTTCACCATGGCCTTTCTCGGTCAGGGGAATCGACGTCATCGATGCAGTCAAACCAAAAGGGTTGAATGGGCATGAATACATTCTGGTGGCAATTGATTACTTCAGAAAGTGGGTGGAAGCTCAGTCCTATGCAATGCTGAAAGTAGCCCACGTGGCTAAGTTCATCAGAAACAACATCATTTGCCAGTACAAAGTCCCAAACGAGATTATATCAGATAATGGCTCTCACTTCAAGAAAGAGGTGATCGACTTGTTAGAGAAATACAATGTGGCTTTTCATAAGTCATCTACACACCGGCCGCAAACCAACGGACTTATTGAGGCCATCAACAAGAACATCAAGAATATCTTGCAGAAGATGGTTGAAACCTACAGGGACTGGCCAGATAAATTGCCATTCGCACTCTGGGGCTACAGAACTTCAATCTAGAAGCCTACAGGGGTAACTCCTTATTCTCTCGTTTATGGGATGGAAGTTGTTCTGCCAATTGAAATAGAAGTCCCGTTGCTGCGAGTTATAGCTAAGTGTCAAATAACAGAGGCGGACTAGCAACAAAGCATATTCAAAGAGATGATGATGTTTGATGAAAGAAGGCTGAAAGCATTGTATCATATTTAGGGCTATCAATGCAGAATTGATAGGGCTTTTAACCAGAAGGTTAAGTCCCAGAATCTCAAAGAGGGAGATATGGTGTTGAAAGACAATTAAGCTCCCATTCATGACCCTAGGGGTAAGTTTAGACCCACTTGGACTGGTCGTTACATCATCAAAACTATACGATCGGATGGAGCTGTCATTCTCATAGACCTAGATGGCCTGGAATTTTCCCAATTGATCAACATGGACAAGTTGAAGAAATACTATCCCTGAGAGGCTCACTAGGCCAAAATCTCGGAAGGGCGACCTAGGCAAAAGTTAGAGCATGAAAAATTAGAAAATAAAGAAAAATTGAGCTCGCAAGGTTGAAAACCCAAAAGGGCGGCCTTGGCAAAAGTTGGAGCGCAAAAGGAGAGAGTTAATACTCGAGTGAACCTGAACTGAACTACATATAGTCTGATTCCCATCTTAGGGATACGTAGGCAACTTCATCCTGAAGTTCGGCCATAAACAACTCCAACTCAACTGTCCTGTCCATGTGTCTGATCAAGTCATCTTTGTTCATTCTTTATTTAAGATTTCGGTTGTGATCTTCACTCAGAGAGAAGAGCTGGTTACAGTGCAGAGCAATGCTATTCAATCAAGGGGCATTTGTGATCTTTGGATTCGGAGTTATACATCTTGAGGATTGATTCTGTGCATCTCAGGTGGTGATCCTTTTCGAAAATGGTTTTGGAAAGTTTTAATAAAAGTTGATTTTTGTTCAAATTTTACCTTTTACAACTTAGACCATTTTTAGACCAAAAGAAAAAATTTCAGTGCTCACAACTTTAATTTCATTGATTTCAACATAAAAGTTCTCTAACTCTCTGATACAAATCAAAGTTGTTTTTATGACATTGAAAAACTTGAAAAGAAAGGTCAAAGTAATAAACTAGGGGCATAGATGAGTCAGGTGCTCCTGTGTCCCCCGCTCATGCTTGTGGAAGCTTCTAATGACAAAGTGGGCCCGGTTTGTGCCTCATCCTCGAGCCAAGGCAAGCACTCGCCAAAAAGGGCACAACTGAAACTAGGGGCAGGGGCCAGAAGCTCTCTCGTCCTCCAAGTAGTGAGGTACCTGGCCAAGTGGGAACCTCGGATGGGGAATGAAACCGGGTACTCTACCCCTGCCTCTAGGCGAGTCTGATCATGCCCAAACTGATGTTTGAACCGAAAGGGGAAGTAGAATACACAGTGTGTCAAGCCGATCAATAGTGTCCCAGGTTTTCGAGCCATGCTATAGCTCATCTAGGTCAGATTAAGCCAAGGGCAACCCAGGACTATGTCAGCAGCGGACCTGTTGCATATCCAGTCGCACCACCATCCCTCATTCGGGAAATCCACTAGTCGATGGCGGAAGAAATAGCCTTGAGCTAAGTACTCAGGGCAAGAGTCCACTATCTTCAGCTTATCCATAAGCCACACCTGGGAAGGGATGAAAGAAAAGAGAGATTAAAGAATAAAGAGATGTATGTTGAGAGAAAAATGTGGAAAGGGTTTTGAGAGAAAAATAGAGCATGAGTGCCGAGCGATGTGAGAAACACATATAAGAAAGGGTGGGAAACATTACCTGAAGAATTAGTGGACTCCCCGCGAATCTAGTAGTCTCCCGTCGATGAAAGTCATCTAAGCCTATCAAAGTCTCAGCCAGTACCAAGCCAATGCAACTCTGGCCTTTTTTCAAACCTTGGGCCACTTCGATCAACCGAATGCTGGACCAGCCGAAGCTAGGGGCAAGAAGGAAATGAGCCAACATACATAAACATAGGGCATTTTGCTAAAAACCCCGCCAGAGAAGGTCGCCTCGGTCACCGACGTTGGAAAATCGATGAATCAAACTGGGAATGTCTAGCTCTCCGTTGTGGGCCAAAGATCGAGCCTCGTGTAGAGTGAGCCCACACATCCGTCCCAAAGCTTGGGCATGGCCAAAACGGGGTTGAGGTATGATTTCCTCATCGCGCCGGGATTCCATTAATGCCTAAAATTCTTCAATTGTTGGGTATATCTCTTGTCCTTCGAAGCTAAAGACATGTGTAATCGGGTCCCAGCATCGTGCCACGGCATGAAGGAACGAAATACAAAGTGGAGTACGGCTTAGTGAAAAAAGTGCATTTATGCCGAAACTCCGAAAATTAACCTTTTTTGAGCCGTCTAAAGTCGCAACCCAATCCGAGAGCTGTTTGGCAAAAAATGGCTCCATTTGTGAAGAAATTGCAGCTAAAATGAAGTTCTGGAGAAGAATTCACGAAGCTGGACCTTTTGTAGAAGATAAGGCTTTGAGTGGAAGTCAGCTGTCAACAATCTGGCCATTCTTGCTTTTGATGGCCGGCAGGTGGCCGGTAGGTGGCCGGCAAGCTCCCTTTATTGCCGGCTGCCTTTTTCTCAGTCCTGCTGTCCACCTGTGTGCCAAGAAGTGTTGGAAGCCTTTGTTTTGTTTTCATCTTTGTGTGTTTTAAGGTCTAGTTTTGAATCTTTTGGTTTTAGCAAGTTTGTTTATTTGTATTTGAGTTGTCTTTGCTTTGTTTATCAAGTTGTTTTGCTTATCGAGTTGTATGTTACATTTTGCATTTTGTTTGTTGGTCGGCTCATTACTCAATTAAGAACCTTTATTTCAATCAACTACTTTTGGCCGACTCGATTCCATGTCCATTTTCACGCAAAATACGGTGCTCATGATGCAAGAATAACAACACTCTTTTTATAAAACACTACGAGGTTTCATTTCCATCGAGGTTTTTACAAAATGAGAAGTACAAGTTTTCAAAGCAAAATAAAACCTATATGAGGCTATACATATGCTAATGCTACCAAACAAAAAGAAACTAAGCAAAAGTACAAAAAAAAATCAACGCTAGTCGCCTCAGGCCCGAGATGCCCTCTTCGTCCTCTTCCTCGGAGGAGAGGACTCTAGGGCCCTATCTCCATCGGCTCCGCTGTTGTAGACGTCCCCGAACGTCCCGGGAGGGAATCCTGTTTTGTTCATTTGGGCTTACTACAGTTCAAGACTCAATGTCACGGTCCTGTATCTAATCTCGCAGAGTGTAATGCAAGACCGATGAATCATCAAAGAGTCCAAATCCGACAAATCGTTTTTGAAAAAAACTGATTTTTAGAAAGAAGTGTCAAACATGGACTGCTTTGCCAGATATAGAGTTGCCACCTAAATATTTATTTTGGGGGAATTTAGGAAACCCTGACTCATTGCCTAAGGCCACGTGTCCGTCATCACCAAAGTTGCCTTGGCTCGGGAACTTGGGTACGATTGGGGAAGGTCAGCTATGAGCACCCCCGCTCGCCCGATCAAAGATCGGCCACTACTAAGCATGATATCGAGTTTTGAAAACATATGTGCTCTTATTCCGGTTATTAGCCTAGAATTACTATGTGATGCGCACAGCATACAAGTATAGGCTGGGTCGCCTGAATTGGAACAAAACATCTCATGTTCATTTTGAAAAACGGTTTGAAGGTGCTACTCGCAAGTAGGCTAAGACGTGGATTTTGCTACCATCGGGTGGACTTAGAAAACATGATTTTGCCACTCTCAAGTGGGCTTAAAACTCTCAATTGGTGAATTATTCCAATTCAAATAACCCAACCTTCACCCACAGGTATTCAGGCAGTTATATCACATAAGCAAATAGCCTCATGGTAAGTATGCTATCATGGCAATCACTCACACGCATGCAACGATGCTAAAGCATAAACACTCACCGAGTACTCCAAGCCAAAACAGAAACTAGTTAGTAATCAATGCATGATCCTAGTTCATGTTAAGATGGCTAATGCAACACATACAAAAATGCAACTACAATAGGCTCGGCTATTCTAAGATGGCATATGAGATGCAACAATCGATACATGTATTCAACTTGTAATTGAAATACAATGCAGTTAGCATGATGCGCCGAGCCCGGTGCATGCAAGACAAATGAATGGATGCAAACATGCGAAGCATAAGGATGCTAATTGAAACATGCCCTAAAACTAACCATCATAAGTTGGTAAATAAAAGAGAGAAAGACGTGGGATTGGAAGACATGTATCACACACACGCACACTTATTACAAAGTTCGCCCTCTCGCGGAGGGTCCGAATAAATAATACACAACCGAATGAATAACGAATTACAGCTAATTATTACACAACCCTAATTAATTAACAAATTAACTAAAATAAATAAGCTAGCATGTAAAACATATGAAATGGACTACCTCAGCTCGGTCTTGAATGATAAGGAATGCATGCATGCTCGTGTCACCTTGCCGGAAAATCCATCGCAATGCCCTGATTTGCCTCTGTTTGCAACTGGTCCCAAAACACTGTACAAAACTCTAGAAGCCTGAAACTCCACCATGCTGTAGGGATACTACCGACCAGTTTTTGCTGCTGGTTTCCGGTTTGCTGCAACAGAGAACAAGAAAGGGGCATGGCAAAGTATTTTCAACATATGTGTGCACGACCACTGTCCTCGTTATTGCATAAGCTCTAGGGAGTGTAGTCCTCGATCCTCGTGCCACCAATCACGCATCTCGATGCATGATGGCCGAGGAGTCGAATTGCATGACTCAATGTGAAGTGGATGCACAAATGAACACAATAAGGCCTAAACTCCATCATGGGTAATCAAGAGTGTCGGCGACCGGGAATCGAAGCACGTTTCGTCACTTTGAGTACGAAACGTCCCTCGTTTCCCATGTTTGGACTAAACCCTACTCCAAACACTATGCAACAACTAGAATGGCATGGCATGCAAACACAATGCAACAACTAGCATGCAATCCTAAACGAAATGCAACTAAGACATGCAAACATGCAAGGAATGACATGCAAAGGTGCAACTAGCATACGCAATGCTATGAACTACGAATGGCATACTCAATACACATGACGCTATATGGCATACACAACACACATATGACGATGGACATTTACAAAGGCATAATCAAGGCATACACAATGCGACGATCAAGTATGTGACAACATGGACATGGCATACACAATGCAAGATGGACTTAAACTAAAATGAATGGGTCTCAGCCACACTCAAATCAGTGGCCAAACACGATGAAATTACGCAACAAAAACACATGCAAACATGCACAAATGCAAGGGACGAAACCTAAGGCACCAAATGCAACTCCACCAAAGCATGGCAAGGGATGAAATATGGCATACAATCACACATTTTCCAGCTCTGAAATGTCATGCAAAATGGTCCCGAATCATGCAAACACCTCACACAATGCATGCTAGATGGCCCGGATACCGAAACTAGTGAAGTGCATTACACTAGAGGTACACAAAGCAATGCTCAAATGACCCAACCAGCCCCAAACAGTCCCTATGCAGGTCCAAGACAGTGGTAAAATGGTCTAAAATGATGGCTCAAAATGCATGGAAATGAAGCTCATGCAATGGTCCATAAATGAGGCATACAAGCACAACCCTCAAATGCACATAAGGAGTGGAAAACATGGGAACATAAAAACCTTACGTGCTCTGAAATACCATGCACAATGACCCCAAAACATGCAAACACCTCAATATAAGCATGCAATAGGCTTCAAAACTCAAAGCTAGGCAAGGGTATTGAACTACGACCATGCATAGCAAACATCATTTGACCATGAGGCCTAAAAACAGAGCTATGGCAGTCCAAAACATGCACAAAATCAGTTTAAGGCATGGCCAAAAAGTGCTGGAATCAAAGGCCAAAGTAGCATGCAATGTAAGCTAGTAAAGAGGATTTGCACTACAAGCATGTGAGGCAATCAAGAGGCCACTAAACCAGCAAAAGTCAGAGGTATGACATGCCAAATAAAGCCCAAAAACCCACTGAAACATGGTCTATGCATGCAAGAATGATAGGCTCCTTTGATAGGCTATAAAGAGGGTTGTTCTACACATGCAAGATGGACACCCAAAATGGAAAAATGGGCTCTGGAAAGAGCCTATGCAGGTCCTAAAACCCACCAAAAATGGCCTAAAACATGGCTTGGAAGCATGAAAATAAGGGCTCCTTTGTTAGGCCAAATATGCTAGTAAACAAGACAAGGGGTGAGAGGGTCACCCCTCTTTGATTTTGGTGCTCAAAATAGCATGCTAGCCACTGAAAATCCACTGGATTTCAGTGGCTAAGAGACCAAACAAAGGTCAATGCAAAGGCCCTAAGGCATGGCTCAAAATAAGATGAAATGAAGCATGCAAAGGGGGTAGATGACCCCCAATAGAAAAATGGTCTTAAACGAACATGTTAAGAACCTCAAAATAAGATTTTTTTAGTTTATGACAAAGCCCAAATATGCTTGCAAGTATAGCTAAAAGATAAAGCAAAATAAAGACCAAAAGAGGGAATAGGGTGTTACCCTTGAAGCTCAAGCACTCCAGCAGCTTCTGGACCGAAACAGCAACTCCTTAGCCTCTGAAAACAAGCTCCAAGATGCTTAGGTTGATAGTGGAGGTGTTGTGCTAGGAGATGGTATGCAAAGGGGTCAAGAACTTCAACCTTTCAAGGCCTAAAGGGAGAGATATAGGGGGATATGTATGTATGAGCCTCAGCCAACTCTAGAACCCTTGCAAAGGAAGATGAGCCCTTCCTTTATAGAGCCAAGGGTCCAAAGCTTCTCCTAGAAGCTTAAAACCAAGAGTGAAGATCCTCCATACACGTGTATGGAGGATCCAATCTGTGCCCTCCAGCTGGCACAGCTGGAATCAACTCAGTGAGGCAGAAAAGGGGGAAGCTAGCCGACCAGTTCAAAAGGGTCAGGTGGTCGGCAGCCTTAAATGGTGGTCTCCCAATTGAATGCAAGCTAGTGGTGTAGTGGGAGACCAGCAATTGTGGCCTAAAAGTGAGGGAGACCAGTGACCTGTCAAGGAAACCGGCCGGTGGAGGAAAAGTGGTCTCCAAGGAGAAAAGGTGGTCTCCTACCCTTGTACCACCTTCCAAACAATGAAAATAGGGTCCATGCCAAAAATGAACCAAGACGGATGCAAAACGAGGGGTCGGGGGCCAAAACGTGCAGCCGGGCCAAGTTTGGACCAAAAGACTTTGCAGTCATAGCCCTCTCACTCCTTCTTGGCTCATCTACGTCCTTAGCTTGATCAGCAACTTGATCATCTAAGTGGTCATCTAATTGATCAGCTATGTGATCATTGTCACCTTCAACATCTTTCACGGAACTCGGGATCCTTTTTTGGAGACGACAAGGAAATACATTTTCAAAGAAAGATGCATTTCTTGATTCCATGATAGTTTTTTGGTGTATATCTGGAATAACAGACCTATACACAAGAAATCGATATGCACTGCTATTATGTGCATATCCAATGAATACACAATCCACTTACTTTGGTCCTATCCGAACCCGCTTGGGTGTAGGCACTGCCACTTTTGCAAGACACCCCCACAACCGGACACAACAGTGAGAACAGAATGATAGTTGCAGTAATTCCTATGTGAGGTCTATTGTCTTGGTTTATATAAACAGCAAAACAGATCAAGACTTTGTGTTCACTGGACAACCAGTAAATTCAATAGACTTTACTAGGAGGGGTTCAAAACCAAAAGCTACCTTTTTCGATGCCGAGGTTATTCCATTGCACTCTCTCCAAATCTTTGTTTTTAAGCGTTGTTCGTTTGTTGTTATTCGATCAATTTTTATTCATGTGGGGATTGTTGGAGGAAAAAATGGTTTTTTGGCGACTTTAATTCAATATTAAAGTGGATGCCAATCCTCAATTGAGATAGAGTAAAGTGGGTTTAGATTCTTTGTAGTGAGATCTTTACACCACAAAAAAAATGACCAAAAACCATTAAGATTTGAATGAGAAATTGACTCATTAAGTTGGCCTCATGAAAGAGGTGTTGGAAAAGGTGGCTACAGAATTATACACATTACACTTGTGTATAAAATGGGTGTAACTCCTCTATAATGATGATGGATTAAAGCCATCAATTGGGAGTTTTGCAAAATTAAGTCTTGCCAACAATTGGGAATTTTGCAAAATTAAATTTCTTGCATTTGTTGCAAGAACATTTTCCTCTCACCCTCCATGTGTATAAAAAGAAGCTCTCTCCTTCAGCATTCTATACCAGAAAAGTTGTTGCTCTTCCTGTCAAAAGTTTCCTTCAGTTTTATGTTATATTCTTTCTGTAAGAGAGTGCTGCAAAGTTCTGTTTATTGAAGCTATTCAATCGGTGCATTGCATAGCTAGTCCAACCATCGTATCCTGGGAGACAGACGTCGAACAACCTCCAGCACCAAACCGGTGAGACGACAAATCTATTTTAAGGACACTGTGTAGTGCAGGCTTCGATTTGCTAGTTTTATTTTATTATGAATTTCTGTAAATTCTGCCATGTTCTTGTTTATGAAATTTGAATTGTTCGTTCCATATGAATCTATTTGTTTTATGTTCCTTACACCACAAAAAGAATTACCAAAAACCATTAAGATTTGAATGAGAATTTGACTCATAAAGTTGGCCTCATGAAAAAGGTGTTGGGAAAGGTGACTGGAAAATTGTACACATTACACATGTGTATAAAATGGATGTAACTCCTCTGTAATGAGGATGGATTGAATTGCCATCAACTGGGAGTTTTGCAAAATTAAATCTCTTGCATTTGTTGCAAGAGCCTTTTCCTCTCTCTCGTTGTGTGTATAAAAGGAGACCCTCTCCTTCATTCTTCAACACAAGAAATTTTGCTATCTTTGTGTGTTCATAATTTTTCCTTCAAGTTTTATATTCTTCCTAGTGAGAGAGTGCTACCTTAGTTTTGTTCGCTGAGGCTACGCAGTTGGTGCTTTTGTTGTAACTGGAAAACAGGCGTCGAACAACCTTCGGCACCCAACCAGTGAGGCAGCGAATTTGTTTTAAGGGCACTATGGGGCATTCAAATTTTCCAAAGGAAGGGAGTTATCGATGCTTCATGGATGGACTGGGGCCAAGACTATAGTCCAAGTTGTTTATGCAAAACTTGCCATACATTGCTGTAGCTCAACTTTTTGTGCTCCTTTTGAAAGACGATAAGCCCTACAGTTCGGACTCCTGTGGTTCTGAATCTGATTCCACAAGTGCAATGTGAAATAGATAAACACAAAAGAGCCCAAATCTAACAAATCTTTTGAAAAATTAATTTTGAATCAAAATGCCAAAATGGACTATTTTTCCAGATACAGAGTCGCCATCTAAATATTTTTGAAAAATTTAGGAAACCCATGACTCATGCCAAAGGCCACATGTCCGTTATTGCCAAGATTGTCTCGGGAACTTAGGTACGAGAGGGGAAGGTCATGAAGTGAGCACCCCCGCTCGCCCGATCAAAGATCGGCCTCTACTAATCATGATGTGATTCTTATCTACATTATATGCTCTTATTCCGATTATTAGACTAACTTTACTATGTGTTACACACAAGTATAGACTAATTTGCAAAAATTGGAACACTTTGATTTTATGTTTGTTTTCGAAAAGAGTTTGTGAACGTGCCACTTGAAAAGTGGGCTCAAATGTATATTAATCAAACTATCCCAATTCAAGCAACTAGCCTTCATTCACAAGCATTCAAATAGTTTATCACTTAAGCACTTAGCCTCATGGTGATCATGCTTTGATATGGCAACACTTGCACTCATGCAATTATGCTAAAGCAAATAAAAGCTCACCTAGTACTCCGAGGTAAGCCAAAAGAAATAAAAGAGTTAGAAAAAATGCATGATCCTACGGATGCAAAACGACTAATGCAACACATACGATATGCAATCTAAACAGGCTCGGCTACTAATTATGTCTTGTGAATCAACTTGATAGCATGCGTTTTAACACTTATTCAGCGAAGTATTTAAACGACAATGCATCGTTAGAATGATGAACCAAGCCTCGATGCATGCAAGACAAGTGGATGCAAACATGGAGTATGCTAAAAGGAAAGTGATGTTCAAAAACTAACCATCATAAGCAAGTAAATAAAAGGGAGAAAGACATGGGGTTGGAAGACATACACATTATTACATGTTTTGGCCCTCACACAAGAGGGTCCGAATGAATAGACTAGCTAAGCTAATTACTACGAATTAACTAACTATTACAAACCAAATGAAGTAAATTAACTACACTAGCTAATTACCTAATTATTACAACACAAATTAATTAACTAAGTATTCTAGCTAATTAAATAAGTACAACATGAAACTAACTAACTATTCTAATTAATTAGTTACAAGCCCTCTACTCCAAGCATAATTACAACATCTTGACGAATCCTGAGAATCGAGAGACGGCTCATGTATGGATGTGGATTTCCACGCGATAACGCTCTCTGCTTTGCTACTGAAATGCCTCTGTTACACAGTCACAGTTGGAAAAATGCACTATTTTTTTCACCTCAGCTTCTGCTCTGCTAGAAAAGGGGCATTGCCTGCCTTGAAAAAGTGGCTGGCAACCCAGAAGTAGTGGCCGACAGGCCACTAATAGTGGGTTGTTGTCCAAAAGAAGTGGTCTGTCGGCCATTGGTCCTGGTTCTTTCCTATAGCAATAGAGGAAAAACAGAGCACAAACCAGAGTATTTTCAAGGGATGTTTGTCCACCCTACCTCTCCTTATCATCAAACAAGTCAAATGAGGCGTAGGATTGATTTGCAAATAATCAATCGGCGCAATTTCATTGCGTCATGACTTATGAATCAAGGGACACAATTCAATAAATGCACAATTTAAAGACTCTCAAAACCCTCTCCCTATCATGGATTGATCAAGGGAAGTGGTTGACATTGACTCTTGAATCGTTTACATCACTAACAAGTATGAAATGACTCAAGACTCAATGGGTTCAATTAACGTCCGATTGAACCCAAATTGATTTTATTATCTTGCATCACTTTTAGTCTCAATTTTATTACTTCATTTTAATTACCATCCATTCCTTAATCAATTGAGTCCAAAAGTGAGCTTTAAGTCTTCTAATGGAAAGGAGTACCAAACCAAGAGTTGTTTTAGGCATGAGAGAAGCGTCATGCCATTGATAATGAACCCCCAAGGGATTAAATCATTAAGCACAATACCTCAATCTCGAGCTTAAGCAAGCAAACAGCTTGAAACAACTTTTAAAGCAAAGAAAAAGCCAAGAAAGGAGGGAGATTGCAAAGGTGATTAGATATGAATACAAGTATGGAAAGCTTGAAATAAACACTATCAACTCAAATAGGTTGGTGGCTAAGGCCTAAACCACCAAACCTATGAGGTCTATTACACTACAAGCATGCTATACAAAGCTCAAATGCAATGAACAACTAAAACCAGTCCTAAAACAGTGCTAAAACAGTCCAAAAAAGTGCTGGAATTAAGCAAACAATAGCTAAAACATGGTGCAAGTTAAGCTATTAAACAAGCACAATGAGGGGAGGCTACCCCCTCCATTTTTGGGACCTCAAAACAATATTTTTAAGCTCTGAAAAACTATGAAATTCAGTGGTAAAAAGATCAAAAAAAGTTGAGAAAAGAATGGGAAACACAAGGCCAAAAGCTTAGAGAGCAAGGTTCAAAGAAGAGTGATTAACCCCTCCACCTTTGGTCGCTTTAAACCACAAGTTTCAGCCTATAAAAATAGTCCAAAAATAGTTCAAAAACAGCAAGAAAATATAAGAGAAAAGTAATGTAGAGATGCTCAAAATTATACCTCTTGAAGCAAGGTTACTCTTTTGTTCACAAACCACAAAGCTTACACTCTCCAAGGCTGAAATTTGAACTCAATAATCTCAGCAAGGAGAGCTCCAGTATTGGTTTAGGAAGTGTTTGGGTAAGGTGTGTGTGTTTCAAGATAGAGATAGAGATAGAGAGAGAATTTCAAGTTTTGGGACTTTTGGAAATTTTTGTAACCTAAAAACAAGAGGAGAGGTCAAGTATATATAGAAAAATAGCCTCTCAGGTCGAAAATATCTATATAGGAACAGCTGGAGCTTTGGGGGAACAATTGGCAACAAATATTTGGGTTTTACACAAGTGGCCGGTAGGCCAAAATAGTGGCCTGCCGGCCACAAAAATCTACTTCCAGGCTTGACTTCAAATGGGCATATCTCCCTCATCCAGACTCGGTTTTAGGTCATTCTTGAGTCTAATTGAAGCCTCGAAAGTCTAATTTCCAATGGTTGTAGCTCACATCTAAATTCTAAGTGTGCAAAGATATATTCCTATTTTAGTGAAGGCTGCTCATTTCTGTCTTAATCGGATTGATGCCTAACCTCAAACGGCCATATCTCCCTCATCTAGACTCAGCTTTAGAAGATTATTGAGTCAAAATTGAAGCCCCAGAAGTCCAATTTACAATGGTGGCGGCCTCACAACTAAATTCTAAGTGTGCAAAGAGATAAGCCTGATTTAGTAAAGGCTACGCAGTTCTCTCTTAACAGTTTCAAGCTCAACTATTTCCCCAACTAGTTTTCTTCCATCCCCTCATATTTCCTTCAACTCCAAACCTCTAAATAAGATGTTTTTAAAGATTTTTCAAAGAGTTCACCTCTCTTTCATTTATTTCCACTTTGTCCTTACTCGGTTTACCGAAAAGCTCAACTTTTTGAGCGAAATATGAGCCTCGAAATATTGTAGAAACATTTGGAAAAATATTTTGAAAGAGAGGGCTTTAAGGTCTAAAATAGTTTTGGTCAAAAATAGGGTGTAAGGATGGGATTTAGAAGCTCTTCTTGCTGAAGAAATCGAACGTTTATACAGTATAACTTTCATCATTGAGTGATCAACCTGAGGCGCCCAAGTCTTAAAGGCGGTCAAAAATGAGGTGTCTACATTTGGCATCATATATTTTGTGTGCCATCATAATAGTATCATAGCAGTGTGTATTTTGTGTATAGAAATTGCATGGTTCTAGTTTTAGGATGTCACGATTATTTTATGCTATTTGTTTTAGTATAATTTTATTTTGTGAGCATGATTCATGATTTGTTACCGTGCTTTGCATGTCGTATTATGTTATAATTTTATAATTTAATGTGCATGCTCATAAATGTTTAAATTTATTTTCATGACATGCTAATTAGTTTCTAATTTTCTAATATATTTGCATGATTTTAATTGCTAGAATTATTTACATGTTTATTGTGAATTAAATTCATTTATAACTCATGGCAATTAATTTTAATTTAATTTTGGAGTTATAAAATTTTTGTAACCTGGCTATATTTATGTACATGATTATTGTGCAATAATTTCCTTTAATTCTTGTCAATTAATTTTAATTTAATTTTAGAGTTATAATGTTTGTAATTTATTTGGGAGTTATAATGTTTGTAATTCTTATGGGTCTTAACCTAGTTTATCCCCTGAAAAACTTAATTCTAAAATTATTTCACATGGACGAGGAGTCAACATACTCTTGAAAGTTTTATCTAAGGTTAACTGGATCTTAAGTGGGACCGGTGTGACCCCTCCAGTCTTCCTAGAAACTTTCCTAACCATGTTCGATTCTAGGGTAAGTGGTGAGATCAGTTTTGAATTAAATTTTAAACTGTAGATTTTCTGGTGTTAAGTTTAGTTTTTGAAAAAATAGAATAGTGAAATTCTGTTGTGATTTTTCAAAAAAAGCTTCAAGAAGTGACAATAGAAATGTTGTTCCACCTGACAACCTTAAGCCTTGCGAGCATCATAAAGGAAGATCTAAAGAGATCAAGTGTGATTAAAGGAAATCATAAGATTGCATGATAATATCTCTAAATTAATCAGAGGAAAAAAGTATGTTATCTTTGTGTCAATTATAGCATATATGATTGCTATGTGACTTCGCTTGAAAGCAAAGATGAAACAACCCATTAGGGTGGGTGAATATATTTTTGAATTTTTAAATTCCAAATATATTCTTAAATTGGTGGCTCCTAGTGAGTACAAGATCACTAATCACAGAGGTACAAAACTGGTGGTTCCTAGGAGGTGTTAGACCATTGCCTACACAATTATGAGATTGTGGTTCCTAGTAGTGAATAGATTACTGATCACATGTCAAGACATAATGATTCCTAGTAGTGGGGAGGCTACGATCATATGTCAAGACATGATGATTCCGAGTAATGAAAGAGTCTATTGATCCTATGTCAGGACGTTGTGATTCTTAGTAGTAAAGTGACTATTGATCATAGGTTAAAACATTGTGATTCCTTGTAGTAGAAAGTCTACTGACCACATGCTGAGAAATTAGTGATTCATAGTGATAAGACTACTGGCCATGTTATGAAATTTTGAATAGTAGACTATTGAATATCGGATTTGTGTTTCCTAATAGTAAGACTATTGGCTTTAGAGTGATAGATTGGACCAAATATATTTGGGTGCCTAATTCGGTTGATGACATTCTAGAAATGTATTTACTGTGATATGATTGTGAGAGTTTCATAATCATTATGACACAAGGAGTTGTTTAAAAACCCTATATGAATTTTTGGAAAAGGCCAAAAGGCTTTGTATAAATTCTACAAATGTGGGGGTGTCATGCAAAAAGGTGGGAATACCTAAACCTAAGAGGGTTAGGATAAGCCTAAAAATCCGTTGACTATGTATTCAACGGTTATGCACAATATAACCAGGCATATCGATTTCTTGTGGTTAAGTCTGCTATTCCAGATATACACAAGAATACTATCATGGAATCAGGAAATACATCTTTCTTTGAAAATGTATTTCCTTGTCGTCTCCAAGAAGAGATTTTGAGTTCTATGAAAGATGTTGAAGGTGACAATGATCACATAGTTGATCAATCAAATGATCACGTAGATTATCAAGTTGATGATCACGCTAAGGATGTACATGAGCCAAGAAACAGTAAGAGGGCTAGGATTGCAAAGTCCTTTGGTCCAGACTTCTTGACTTATGTGTTAAAGGGAGAACCTCGAACTTTCCATGAAGCTGCGACTTCATCTGAAAGTCCTTTATGGAAAGAAGCAATTAAGAGTGAGATTAACTCTATCTTTTAAAACCATACTTGGGAGTTGGTTGATCTATCCCCAGACAGTAAGGCCTTAGGGAGCAAGTGGATCTTTAGTAGAAAGATGAAAGTAGATGGATCAATTGATAAGTATAAAGCTAGGCTAGTTATTAAAGGATACAAGCAACGAGAAGGTCTTGGTTACTTTGATACGTATTCACCTGTGACAAGGAATACATTCATTCGCATAGTGATTGCGATAGCAGCATTACGTAGTCTAGAGATACATCAGATGGATGTAAAAACAGCTTTTTTAAATAGAGATTTAGATGAAGAAAACTACATGGAACAACCCAAGGGGTTTTTAGCTCTAGGACAAAATAAGAAAGTCTATAAGCTTGTTAAATCATTGTATGGTTTGAAGCAAGCTCCTGAGCAATGGTATGAGAAGTTTAACAACGCTATGTTGTCAAATGAATTTAGAATCAATGAGTGTGACAAGTGCGTATATGTTAAAGTCACTGACAGAGGTTATGTCATTTTGTGTCTATACATTGATGACATACTCATTATTGGTAGTAATGATGAGCTAATTAGAACTACCAAGAGATTGTTAAACTCTAATTTTGATGTGAAAGATATGGGCCTAGCAGATGTAATTCTGGGTGTTAAGATTACCAAAACATCTGATGGTATTGTACTTTCTCAATCTCACTATGTTGAGAAAATATTAAAGAAATTTTGTAAATCAGATACAAGTATGTCTAGGACACCGGTAGACTTAAGTCTACACTTGACCAAGAATAATGGTGAGAGTGTCTCTCAGCTAGAATATTCTTGGGTCATTGGAAGTTTGAAGTATCTGATAAGTTGTACAAGGCCGGATATAGCCTACTCGGTTAACAGGCTTACTAGATATACGAGTAATCCTAATGCTACTTATTAGAGAGGCATTATACGGGTGTTAGGTTCTCTAAGCTACACCCGGGGTTATGGGCTGCATTATACCAGATACCCAGCGGTACTAGAAGGGTATTGTGACGTTAATTGGATATCTGATATGAAGTACTCCAAATCCACTAGTGGTTATATGTTTAGCCTCGGAGGGGCAGCCATGTCTTGGAATTCTTCCAAGAAAACGTGTATATCGAGATCATTGATGGAATCCGAGTTTATTGCTTTGGATAAAGAAACTGAAGAAGTTGAATAGCTTCGCCAGTTCGTTGAGAATATTCCACACTAGTTGAAACTTGTGCCAACCATCTGTATTCATTGTGACAGCCAATCGACTATTGGACGAGCACAGAGTAATATGTATAATGAAAAATCTAGACATATTCGTCATAGACATAATTCCATAGGACAACTACTCTCGAACGGAGTTGTCACTTTAGACTATATGAAGTCTAAGGACAACATTGTGGATCCGCTAACCAAAGGGTTAAATCAAGTGTTAGTAGAGAAGTCTTCAGAAGGAATGGGGTTAAGGCCTTTAGTGTAAGGTGTTGCCGGAATGGAAACCCAACCTAGTTGACAGGAGATCTCAAGATCTAGGTTCAATGGGACAACCTAATTGCGTGTAACGGTGGTATGTCACTGAGGAGGTAAAACCTCCAGCCATTCTTTTTATTAGTGATACCTGCAAGTGTAGAGGTTAAGCTGAGCTTTTAATGACTTTAATGTGTTAAGCTGTTGAGCTGAGTATAGTAGGATACTCAAGTATAATCACCTATGTGAGTGTGAAGTGGGACCGTTTCTATAAGAATTAACAGGGCCTAATTCTTTAAACCCCTTACTGAACCAAGCTAGTGTTCCTAGGCCAAATCGGACACAACAATGATAACAGAACGATGGTTAGAATAATTCTTGTGTGAGGTCTGTTGTCTTGGTTTACATAAATGGCAGAATAGTTCAACACTTCGTGTTCACTAGACTGCCAGTAAATCTAATAGACCTCACTAGGAGGGGTTCAAAACCAAAAGCTACCCTTTCCGATGCTAAGGTTATTCCGTTGCACTCTCTCCGAATCTTTGTTATTAAGTGTTGTCTGTTTGTTGTTATTTGGTTAATTTTTATTCATGTGGGGGATTGTTGGAAAAATAATTATTTTTTGGTGACTTTAATGCAATATTAAAGTGGGTGTCAGTCCTCAATTGAGGTGGATTGAAGTGGGTTTAGATTCTTTGTAATTAAATCTTTACACCACAAAAAGAATAACCAAAAACCATTAAGATTTGAATGAGAAATTGACTCATTAAGTTAACCTCATGAAAGAGGTGTTGGAAAAGGTGGTTGTAGAATTATACACATTACACATGTGTATAAAATGGGTGTAACTCCTCTATAATGATGATGGATTAAAGCCATCAATTGGGAGTATTACAAAATTAAATCTCTTGCATTTGTTGCAAGAGCCTTTTCCTCTCTCCCTCCATGTGTATAAAAGGAAGCCCTCTCCTTCAACATTCTACACCAGAAAAGTTGTTGCTCTTCCTGTCAAAAGTTTCCTTTATTTTTATATTATATTCTTCCTGTGAGAGAGTGCTGCAAAGTTTTGTTCGCCAAAGCAATTCAGTCAGTGCATTGCGTAGCTGGTCCAACCGTTGTATCCTGGGAGATAGACGTCGAACAACCTCCAGCACAAACCGATGAGGCGACAAATCTGTTTTAAGGACACTATCTAGTGCAGGCTTCAGTTTACTTCCTTTTGCTAGTTTTATTTTATAAAGAATTTCTGTAAATTCCACCATGTTCTTGTTTATGAAATTCTAATTGTTTGTTCCATTCCTGTCAAACGTTTTCTTTATTTTTATATTATATTCTTCCTATGAGAGAGTGCTGCAAAGTTTTGTTCACTGAAGTTATTCAGTCAGTGCATTGCATAGCCGGTCCAACCGTCATATCCTGGGAGACAGATGTCGAACAACCTCTAGCACCAAACCGGAGAGGCGACGAATCTATTTTAAGGACACTGTCTAGTGCGGGCTTCGGTTTGCTTCATTTTGCTGGTTTTATATTATTAAGAATTTCTATAAATTCCTCCATGTTCTTATTTATGAAATTCCAATTGTTTGTTCCATATGAATCTATTTGTTATAACTATTGGAACAAACAATTGGAATTTCATAAACAAGAACATGGTGGAATTTACAGAAATTCTTAATAAAATAAAACTAGCAAAATGAAGCAAACTGAAGCCTGCACTAGACGGTGTCCTTAAAACAGATTCGTCACCTCACCGGTTTGATGTTAGAGGTTGTTCGACGTCTGTCTCCCAGGATACAACGGTTGGACCAGCTACGCAATGCACTGACTGAATAGCTTCAGCGAACAGAACTTTGCAGCACTCTCTCACAGGAAGAATATAATATAAAAATAAAGGAAACTTTTGACAGGAAGAGCAACAACTTTTATGGTGTAGAATGCTGAAAGAGAGGGCTTCCTTTTATACACATGGAGGGAGAGAGGAAAAGGCTCTTGCAACAAATGCAAGAGATTTAATTTTGCAATACTCTCAATTGATGGCTTTAATACATCATCATTATAGAGGAGTTACACCCATTTTATACACATGTGTAATGTGTATAATTCTACAACCACCTTTTCCAACACCTCTTTCATGAGGCCAACTTAATGAGTCAATTTCTCATTCAAATCTTAATAGTTTTTGGTCATTCTTTTTTTATTGTAAAGATTTCATTACAAAAAATCTAAACCCACTTTAATTCACCTCAATTGAGGACTGGCACCTACTTTAATATTGCATTAAAGTCATCAAAAATTCATTGTTTTCCAACAATCCCCCATATGAATAAAAATTGACCGAATAACAACAAATGGACAACGCTTAACAACAAAGATTCGGAGAGAGTGCAACGAAGTAACCCTGGTATCAAAAAGGGTTGCTTTTGGCTTTGAACCCCTCCTAGTGAGGTCTATTTGATTTACTGGTTGTCTAGTGAACACAAAGTCTTAAACTATTCTGTCGTTTATTTAAACTAAGACAACAGACTTAACACAGGAATTACTCTAACCATCATTTTGTTCTCAAATTTCTTACTTACAGGTGCTTGTTTCTTCTCTGTATTCACAGCCTGTATTTCCACAGCCTTTTGAGGTTGAATACATGGAATTTGGTACATGCATGTTCATATTTTTGCATTACCATGAATTCATCTTGGTTTTGAAAGAATTGGCTCATTTGACCTAAGGTATGCTAAAATAAACGTGCCCTAATCTACCATTATAAGCAGGTAAATAAAATGGAAGAAAGAAGTGGGGGTTGGAAGACATACACACCATTGTTGTGTCTGGTTTGGCCCTAGAACACCAACCTGGGTTAGTGAGTAATTTAAAGAATTAGGCCCTGTCAATTCTTGTAGAAGCAGCCCCACTTCACACTCACATAGGTGACTCTACTTGAGTATCCTGCTATACTCAGCTCAAGAGCTTAACACACTAGAGTCATTAAAAGCTCAGCCCAACCTTTACACTTGCAGGTATCACTGATAAAATGAATGGCTAGAGGTTTAGTTAGTCTACTACATAATTGTATTGAGAACAAAGAGGATATGTATTGCCCACTGTTGTCAATTGCATGTTTAACCCAGAATTCATGACTAGGAATAATAATAACCATATCTCATGTGCAATTTTTTCTTATTGTTTAGCTTAACATACAGTGCATGCTCATTATTTGATTTTACTATTATTTTGTAATATAGTGTGATTTTATGAGCATGAATTTTATTTCCTACCATGATTTGGATGCTTGGCCAGTATTGTAGGCTGCAGAATTATATACATTACACAGATTTATAATATGTGTGTAACTCGTTTATAATGATGATGATTTATTCCTACAGTTTTGTAGGTTTAATTCAAAATTCATTTCTGCATTTATGAGGGGCCTTGATGGCTGGAGCCTCTTCCTCTCTCCCTCCATGTGTATAAAAGGAGACCATTCTCCTTCAGTTTTCAACCCTAGAAAATTTACTCTTTGTCTTCCATAGTTTTCTCCAGTTTTTTATATTCTTCCTGTGAGAGACTGTTGCAAAGTTTTGTTCGCCGAAGCTACACAGTAGGTGCATTGTTGTAACTGGTCTAATCATCTTATCCTGGGAGACAGACACCGAACAACCTCCAGCACCCAACCGGTGAGGCGGCGAATCTGTTTTAAGGACACTGTCTAGTGCAGGCTTCAGTTTGCTTTCCTTTGCTATTTTATTTTATTATGTATTGTCATTTTTTGCAAGGTTTGTTTGTTCTGAAATTTTAATATGAATCTATTTGTTTTAGTTAATCACACAATTTATACAACAAACTTAAAACAAATTTTTTGTGTGTATCATGAAATAAGATATTTAGATTCATATGAAATTTGTAAGAATTAGATTTCACTGTGCATACTACTGGTTTGTGTCCAAACTTTTGGACCCGGCCCTTCTAGGATAGTACTCTTATCATGATTTGGATTCATATTAATTTTCTCTACTGAGCATGCTACTATTTTATGGTCCTTATCATGATTGATTTGGTTTCCTCATACACATAAAGTGCTGCCGGTTCAACTCAAAATGAATTTTTTTTTTTTTTTGAAATAATGGCCACTGTTGTTTTCCATGTTTGTATGTGTTCAGAATGTGTTCTTTGATTGGGCCACTGTTACATCTATCAACCCATGAGTAGCAATTGTAGATAAGTCCACTGTTGTGCATGGCATTAATTTAATATATATATATATATATATGCTTGTTCCTGATTCTGGTTTTGTTTTGGATTAGCATGCTAGTTGTGATTAATATATCCAAAGTCTAATTAGACTGTTTTTATTTCTGGATCTCTAGCATTTTTGTAGAATTTGATTTTTATTTGTTCTAGTATAATTTTATTATATGAGTAGTATATAGTTCTGTATAATGCATGCTCATAATTTATAATTTAATAATATAATTTGCATGCTCAAATTTTCTAGGTCTTGTTACATGCTTTTTTTTTTTTTTTAGAATTATTTACATGTGCATTGCTAGCATTATTTACAAATTTATTGTCTAATAATTTTATACATAACTCATGGCTATTGAAATTTTAATTAATTTTAGAGTTATAGGTTTATTTTGTAACTCTTGCCTATTCATTTTTTAATTTAATTGTGGAGCTATAAATTTTAATTGTGTAACTTATCTATACTTATGTACATGGTTAATGTATAAATTAAATTATGAATTTAATTTTGGAGTTTTAATTTTATTTTGTAACCTTGCCAATTAGAAGTGTTAATTGTATATTTATTTACATGATTATTGTGTTATAATTTCATATAACGCTTGTCAATTAATTTTAATTAATTTTTAGAGTTATAAGATTTGTAATTTATTTGGGAGTTATAAATTTAATTAACTTGTCTAGCATTTTAATTTTATTTAATTTTGCTATTTAATTAATTTATTTCTTTTACAATTTCTTTAGATTATTTGTTTTGTATTTTGTTGTGTTTTTCTGCTAATCTTCTTTCAAGGAATACCTATGCGAAAGGGAATGAAAACAAAAATACAAATCCAAATGAATCGGATTTGGGACTATAAAACAAAATTATGGAGTACTAACATTTTTTTGAACTGAAATACCTAAGCGAAGAGAGGAGTTTAGAAAATGGATAATCCTATTTGGATTGGTTTACATTTGTTTAGTGAAGAAATTTTTTGCTTGGGTTTAGTTGGTTTTATAAACATACCATTTGTTGCCCAACATAAGCCACTAATAGAAGCCCTCTTTTTTTTTTTAATCTAAACATGCCTCCGAACAAAGGAAAAATAGGAATTCAGGAATGTACATATTATTCTAGCAAACACAACAGTAGCACCAAGTCATGAATCATACAAATACAATAACAGGTAAGTACTTGACATTATATATGAAAGAAGATTAGATTATGTACATTATATATGTTAGACATAGAATATGTTTTAAGCTTGTTGTATAAATTATGTGATAACATAAAACAAATAGATTCATATTGAACAAACAATTGGAATTTCATAACAAGAACATGGTGGAATTTACAAAAATTCATAATAGAATAAAACTAGCAAAAGAAAGCAAACCGAAGCCTGCACCAGACAATGTCCTTAAAACAGATTCGCTGCCTCATCGGTTGGGTGTTAGAGGTTGTCCGACGTCTGTCTCCCAAGATACGACGGTTAAACCAGCTACAACAAAAGCACCAACTGCATAGCCTCGGCAAACAAAACTAAGGCAACACTCTCTCACTAGGAAGAATATAAAACTTGAAGGAAAAATTCTAAACACACAAAGATAGCAAAATTTCTTGTGTTGAAGAATGAAGGAGAGGGTCTCCTTTTATACACATAAAGGGAGAGAGGAAAAGGCTCTTACAACAAATGCAAGAGATTTAATTTTGTAAAACTCCCAATTGATGGCAAGACTTAATTTTGCCAAACTCTCAATTGATGGCAATTCAATCCATCATCATTATAGAGGAGTTACACCTATTTTATACACATGTGTAATGTGTATAATTCTGCAGTCACCTTTCCCAACATCTCTTTCATAAGGCCAACTTAATGAGTTAATTTCTCATTCAAATCTTATCATAAAACAAATAGATTCATATTAAACAAACAAATAGAATTTCAGAACAAGAACATGCTTAATTTTACAGAAATTCATAATAAAATAAAACTAGCAAAAGGAAACAAACCGAAGCCTGCACTAGACAATGTCCTTAAAATAGATTTGTCGCCTCACCGATTGGGTGCTGGAGATTGTTCAACGTCTGTCTCCCGGGATACGACGGTTGAACCAGCTACGCAATGCACCGACTGAATAGCTTTCGGCGAACAGAACTTTGCAACACTCTCTCACAGGAAGAAAATAATAAAGCTGGGAAACTTAGGAAGACAAGAATAACAACAATTTCTGGTGTAAAAAGCTGAAAGAGAGGGCCTCATTTTATACACATGAAAGGAAAGAGAAAGAGGCTCCCCCTACAACAAATACATGAATTAATTTTACATTAATCCTGAATTAATTCTACAAAACTGATGGGTTTAATTCCATCATTAATAGAGGAGACTAGATTTTCCTGCAGCCCACACATGTAACTTGGCCCAAAAAGATTACGATGGGTGGGCCAAGCCCAACCCCTACACTCAATCCATTCCAGCAAGCCCAAGTCCCAAGTCCCATGGTCCAAGGTCCAAGATCCGCGATCCATGATCCACGAACCACGAACCACCAACCCGGACCCAGACTCGGACTCGGCCAGCTCCAATCCAGGCGGGCGGGTGGCTCATGCGCACGCGCATGTGGCAATTTTTTCATAACCAACTTGGACCATAGTCTTGGCCCAAGTCTATCCTTGAAGCATCCATAACTCCCTTCTTTCAGAAAATTTGGATGCCCCAAAGGCTTGCACCCTTACGCAAAAAATGAGTTTTAAATACCCATCAGTGCTCTCCTCTACAATCAATGTGGGAGAGAGGTTTTACACCTTTCTCAACACATCTTCATGAGGCCACCTTAATAAGTCAATTTCTCATTCAAACCTTAATGGTCTTTGGTCATTCTTTTTGTGGTGTAAAGATCTCACTACAAAGAATCTAAACCCACTTAAGTCCACCTCAATTGAGAACAGAACTATGGTTGGAGTAATTCCTGTGTGAGGTATGTTGTCTTGGTTTACATAAACGGCAAAACAAGTTCAAGACTTCGTGTTCACTAGGAGGGGTTCAAAGCCAAAAGCTACCCTTTTCGATGCCGGAGTTATTCCGTTGCACTCCCTCCGAGTCATTGTTGTTAAGCATTATCCATTTGTTGTTATTCGGTCAATTTTTATTTATGTTGGGGATTGTTGGAAAAATAATGATTTTTTGGTGACTTTAGTTCAATATTAAAGTGGATGCAAATCCTCAATTGAGGTGGAGTAAAGTGGGTTTAGATTATTTGTAATTAAATCTTTACACCACAAAGAAAATAACCAAAAACCATTAAGGTTTGAATGAAAAATTGACTCATTAAGTTGGTCTCATGAAAGAGGTGTTGGGAAATGTGTAAAATATTGTATCCCACATTGTGGGTGTTTGTGAAGTGGGTTTTTTTGTAGTTTTTTAGTTGTAGGATATTATTGGAGAAAAATTTTTTTGTGTTTGGAAAGATAGTTGGGTTTTTTTGTTGTTGGATGTGATGTTTGTGAAAGAAAAAGTGAAATGATTATGGGGTTTGTTGTGATATTTTGTTTGGGTTTGTTTTTTTTGGTTTTGTAACCAATTTGTCTTTTAGTGGAAAAAAAAAAAAAAAAAAAAACCTAAAAAAATTGTTCCCAAACACTGCTACTGATTGTAGAGGAGAGCATTGATGGGTATTTAAATCCCATTTTTTGCATAAGGGTGTAAGCCCTTTGGGGCATCCAAATTTTCCAAAGGAATGGAGTTATGGATGCTTCAAGGATGGACTTGGGCCAAGACTGTGGTCCAAGTTGGCTATGCAAAAATTGCGACATGCACGCGCGCCGCCTGCCAGCTCGGATCGTGTCGAGTCCGGGTCCATTGTCCATGATCCGTGGGTCGTGGGTCGTGGATCTTGGATCTTGGAGCTTGGGCTTGGGCTTGTTGGAATGGATTGAGTGTAGGGGTTGGGCTTGTTCCACCCATCTTAATCTTTTTAGACCAAGCCAGATCTGTAGGCTGCAAATATATATATACACAAAACTTATGTGTATAGCTGGTAACTCCTCTATTGATGATAGACTTAAACCCATCATTTTTGCAAGTTTAATACAGAATTCATTTATGCATTTGTGATGGGCGTTGATGGCAGGAGTTTTTCCCTCTCTCCCTCCATGGGTATAAAAGGAGGCCCTCTCCTTCCTTTTCATGACATAGAATCGTTATTCTTCTTGTCTTCAAAAGTTATCCTTCAATTTTATATTCTTCCTAGAGAGAGTGTGCTACAAAGTTCTGT
Source organism: Camellia japonica (assembly GCA_030407325.1). Lineage (NCBI taxonomy): Eukaryota > Viridiplantae > Streptophyta > Magnoliopsida > Ericales > Theaceae > Camellia > Camellia japonica. Next base: position 32,241,284 of record JAPPVO010000003.1, on the reverse strand, counting down.
TCACCGAAGTTACTAAATTGATGCATTACTGTAGCTGGTCCAACCGTCATATCCTGGGAAATAGACGTCGAACAACCTCCAACACCCAATCGGTGAGGCAATGAATCTGTTTTAAGGACACTGTCTAGTGCAAGCTTCGGTTTGCTTTCCTTTGTTATTTTATTTTATTATGTATTGTAATTTTCAGCATGGTTTGCTTGTTCTGAAATTTCAATTATCAATTATGAATCTATTTGGTTATTTAATTACACAATTTATACAACAAGCTTAAAACAGATTAGTATTTTTTTTTTTCTCATGAAATTGGAACAAATAAATTCATATGTAATTGGACTAGTTAATTTTCCTAGGATTGTACACTCCTTATTGTCTCATGAATAGGATTTGTGTCTTATGTAATTGGACAAATATGTGGATCATTCATCGAAATTCTAATTGTCCGTATGTCTCATAGATCTGCTTCTATTGCACGGTTTTTTTTAAGGTTATTGTTTCTTTATACCACTGCACATGATTGTAAATCACTTTGAATTACATGCTACTATGTTGTTTCTATGAGGTTCTATATTGCATGGTATAAGGCCTTAGGGGGTAAGTGGATCTTCAGAAGAAATATGAAAGCTGATGGGTTAATTGATAAGTATATGAAGCTAGACTAGTTATCAAAGGATGCAGGCAACGAGAAAGCCTGGATTACTTTGATGCGTATTCACATGTGACAAGGATTACATCTATTCGCATGGTAATTGCGATAACAACTTTACGTAGTTTGGAGATACATCAGATGGATATAAAGACAACTTTCTTGAATGGAGATTTAGATGAAGAAATCTACATGGAGCAACCCAAGGGGTTCTCAACTCCAAGACAAAATAAGAAAGTCTGTAAGCTTGTCAAATTATTGTAAGGTTTGAAGCAAGCTCCCAAGCAATAGCATGAGAAGTTTGACAACGCTACGTTGTCAAATGGGTTCAAAATCAATGAGTGTGACAAATGTGTATACGTCAAAGACACTGACAGAAGTTATGTCATTTTGTGTCTATACGTTGATGACATACTCATTGTTGGTAGTAATGATGAGCTGATTAGAAGTACCAAGAGATTGTAAAACTCTAAGTTTGACATGAAAGATATGGGCCTTGCAGAAATTCATACTGAACAAACAATTGGAATTTCATAACAAAAACATGGTGGAATTTACAGAAATTCATAATAGAATAAAACTAGCAAAAAGAAGCAAATCGAAGCCTACACTAGATAGTGTCCTTAAAATAGATTCGCCACCTCACCGGTTGGGTGCTAGAGGTTGTTCGATGTTTGTCTCCCAAGATACGACGGTTAAATTAGCTACAACAAAAGCACGAACTACGTAGCCTCGGCGAACAAAACTAAGGCAGCACTCTCTCACTAAGAAGAATATAAAACTTGACCGAAAAATTCTGAACACACAAAGATAGCAAAATTTCTTGTGTTGAAGAATGAAGGAGATGGTCTCCTTTTATACACATAGAGAGAAAGAAAGGAAAAGGCTCTTGCAACAAATGCAAGAGATTTAATTTTGTAAAACTCCCAATTGATGGCAATTCAATCCATCATCATTATAGAGGAGTTACACCCATTTTATACACGTGTAATGTGTATAATTCTGTAACCACCTTTCCCAACAACTATTTCATGAGGCCAACTTAATGAGTCAATTTCTCATTCAAACCTTAATGGCTTTTGGTCATTCTTTTTGTGGTCTAAAGATTTCATTACAAAGAATCTAAACTCACTTTACTCCACCTCAATTGAGGATTGGTGCCCACTTTAATATTGAATTAAAGTCACCAAAAAATCATTATTTTTCACCGAATAACAACAAATAGATAACGCTTAACAACAAAGACTCGGAGAGAGTGCAACACAATAACCCCGGCAACGGAAAGGGTAGCGTTTGGCTTTGAACCCCTCATAGTGAAGTCTATCGGATTTACTGGCTGTCCAGTGAACACGAAGACTTGAACTATTCTGCCGTTTATGTAAACCAAGACAACAGACCTCACACAGGAATTACTGCAACCATTGTTTTGTTTTCACTGTTATGTCCGGTTTGGCCCTGGAACATTAGCCTGGTTCAGTGGGTGATTTAAAGAATTAGGCCCTGTCAATTCTTATAGAAACGGCCCCACTTCACACTCACATAGGTGACTCTACTTGAGTATCCTGCTATCCTCACACTAGAGTCATTAAAAGCTCAGCTTAACCTTTACACTTCCAGGTATCACTGATAAAAAGAATGGCTGAAGGTTTCACGTCCTGAATGACATACCACTGTTACACGCAAGTGGGTTGTCCCATTGAACGTAGATCTTGGGATCTCCAGTCAACTAGGTTGGGTTTCCATTTTGATAACACCTTACACTAAAGGCCTTAACCCCATTCCTTCTGACGACTTCTCTACTAAAACTCGATTTAACCCTTTAGTTAGCAGATCCGCAATGTTGTCCTTAGACTTCACATAGTCTAAAGTGACAACTCTATTCGAGAGTAGTTGTCGTATGGAATTATGTCTACGATGAATATGTCTAGACTTTCCATTATACATATTACTCTATGCCCGTCCAATCACCGATTGGCTATCACAATGAATACAGATAGTAGGCACAGGTTTCAGCCAACATGAAATATCCTTAACAAACTGGCAAAGCTATTCAACTTCTTCAGTTGCTTTGTCCAAAGCAATAAACTCAGATTCCATCGTTCATCTTGATATACAGGTTTGCTTGGTTGAATTCCAAGACACGGCTGCCCCTCCGAGGGTAAACACATAACCACTAGTGAATTTGGAGTCTGTAGACCGCCCCGAGAACTCCCGGCTCCGCGCGTGAGGGCGCAAATTCATTTGTTCACTAGCTACTACAAGTTCAGACTCATGTCACGGTTCTGAATCTAATCTCACAAAGTGCAATGTGAGACCGATAAATCACCAAAGAGTCCAAATCCGGCAAATCGTTTTGGAAAACTAATTTTAATAAAAAAAGTGCCAAACATGGACTGCTTTGCCAGATACAGAGTCGCCACCTAAATGTTTTATTTTTGGAAAATTTAGGAAATGACTCGTGCCTAAGGCCACGTGTCCGTCATCACCAAAGTTGCCTCGGCTGGGGAACTTGGGTACGAGAGGGGAAGGTCATGCAATGAGCACCCCCGCTCGCCCAATCAAAGATTGGCCTTTACTAACATGATATTTTGTTTTTGAAAACACATATGTTCTTATTCCGGTTGTTAACCTAGAATTACTACTTGATGCGCACAGTATACAAGTATAGACTAGATCGCCTAAGTTAGAACAAAACATTTCATGTTCGCTTGTTTTGAAAATGGTTTTAGAGGTGCTACTCGCAAGTAGGCTAAGTCATGTTTCGATGAATTGTTCCAATTCAAGCAATCCAACCTTTACCCACAGGCATTCAAGCAGTTAATCACTTAAGCAATTAGCCTCATGGCAAGCATGCTATCATGGCAACATACACATCTCATGCAGTATGCTAAAGTGTAAACACTCACAGTGTACTCTGAGCCAAAACAGATAACTAATTAGAAATCATGCATGATCCTAGTTCATGTTAAGATGGCTAATACAACACATACAAAAATGCAACTAAAATAGGCTCGGCTATTCTAAGATGTCATGTGAAATGCAACTTGATAACATGCTGCTGAACACGTATTCAAGTAAATGTATTGAAATACAATGCAGTTAGTATGATGCACCGAGCCCGGTGCATGCAATACAGATGAATGAATGCACACATGCAAGCATAAGGTATGCTAATTGAAATATGCCCTAAAACTAACCATCGTAAGCGGTTAAGTAAAAGGGAGAAAGAAATGGAGGTTGGAAGACATGCATCACACACACACACGCTTATTACAACAGTTGGCCCTCTCGACGGAGGGTCCGAATAAGAAGCTAACTAGCTAATCTAAACTAATTAAACTAATTATTACAAAACAATGCTAATTAACTATTCCTAGTTAACTAACTATTACAAAACGAATAAGTAGCTAAACGCATTAACTACTTAAGTACAGAACCAAAGCATAAGCTAGCTAAGGAAAGCAGTAAAATAGGAGCCTCGAGGCGAGAAGTGTATGCATGCCCGGTCGCTTCGTTTGGAAATCCATCGCGATGCCCCGATTTGCCTCTGTTTTCAATTGTTCTCAGAACCTTGCACGAAGCTCCACAAAGCTTCTAACTCACCTTGGGGACCTGTGGGAGGGCTGCCGACCACCTAGGGGTGTTTCCAGCCACTAGCCGACCACTTTCTATTGCTGCAGACCAGAGAAAGTGGTCGGCCAGCTAGTTTTTCTGGTTGGCCGACCAGTTTTTGCTGCACTTCTCCAATTTGCTGCAACAGAGAGCAAAAAGGGCATGGCATTGTATTTGCAAGATATGTGTGCACAACCACCCTCCCTATCATTTCATAAGCTTAAGAGAGTGTGGTTCTCGACCCTCGGGCCACCGATCACGCATCTCGATGCATGATGGCCGAGAAGCCAAATTGCACAATTCAATGTAAAATGAATGCACACGTAAACACATTAAGCCTAGAACTCTATCATGTATGATCAAGAGCGTCGGCGACCGAGAATTGAGGCATGTTTCATCACTTCAAGTATGAAACGTCACTCGTTCCTCGTGTTTGGACTAACACCTAATCCAAACAAATGCAAGCAATAACATGCATGTTAAACATGTAATGTAACATGGCATATACAATGCCATGTAAAATGGCATGCACAATGTGAAGAACATGGCATACACAATGCAACGAATAACATGGCATACTCAATGCAATGTAACATGATCAACTTAACAAAGCTAATGACATGCAAACAAGGCTAATGCATGCATACACAAAGCAAGGCAACATAAGCATGCAACAACATGATGCAATGTAAGCATGCAAATAACATGAAAGCAAACATGCTCAATGGACTTAAACCAAAATGGACAGATCTCAATCATGCCCAAAACAATGGCCAATATGCTAAAACTAAGGCATGAAGATCAAGACAAAACATGCACATGTATTGGCTCACCAACTAGGCATAAGAGCACAACTCTCCAGAGTGCTCAAGGAGTGACAAATGTGGAAGTGTAACAACACTATAGGCTCTGAAATTAAGCAAGAAATGATGCCAAATCATTCAAACAACATAAGCATGGCATGCTAGGATTCTAAAGCATGAAAGCTAATAAAGCGGACTACAAAGGGGGTATGCAATACATGGCACAAAGGCATGAACCAATCATGGACAGAGCTTAATTAGGTCTAAACAAAGACCAAAACATGCTAAGATGAGGGCTCAAGGACCTAGGCAAGATGGCATACATGCTAAGCCACAAACAAGGTAACAATGCACAACCCTTAGAGGCACTCAAAGGGTGAATGAAGTGGGAACTTAACAATGCTATAAGCTCTGAAATGTCATGATAAATGATGCCAAATCACATGCACAACACAAATGAAGCATGCTATGGTGCTCAAAGCTTGAAACTAACATAGGCATTTGTACTATAGTTGTACCAAACATGAAGCATATGGCCAAGGCAACCCAAAATAGTCCTAGAACATGTCAAAATGATGCTAAAACATGTATGGAAGGAAGCCAAAATAAGCTAGCATGAAGAGCATAAAGCATGGAATATGCAAGGCCAAAAGGGAGGATTACACTACACCTATCAAGACCAAGCATGAGATGGCTTCGCCAACAAAAATCAAAGTTATATCATGGCAAAATAACCCCAAAAACACACTGAAATGATAGCTCGCAAGCTTAGGCATGAAGGCATACGCAATGACTCATGTTAAGAGCATAAAACACCAACTCTCCAAAGCATGGAATAAGTGAAAGATGCAAGTGTATGACCACACTATATGGACTGAAATCACATTTCAAATGATGCCAAATCATTCAAATAGGCCAAGCAATGCATGTTAGTGGACTTGATACACAAACCTAACAAGCTAGAATGCACTATAGCTATACAAAGCATGGCATGCATGACCAAAACAACATAAATCAGAGCTTAAGCATGCTAAAACATGGACAAAAGCTTCTTAGAGTTAAGCCAAAAGCATGCTAGAATGATGGTCTAAAGCATGATACACATTAGGCTAGTTAATGGAATTGCACTACAAGTGCATGGAGCATGCAAGGGGCTATCAAACCAAACCTTAACAGAGGTATATCACGGCAAAACAACACCAAGAACATGCTAAAATGGACTCAAAACAAGCTAGAAAGACATGCTCAAACATGAGGCATACAAAGCTAGTTTATAAGGATTACACTACAAGTGTATTATGCATGCAAGGAATGACAAAACCAAGTCAAAACAGTGGTATACCATGTTGACATAAGGCCTAAAATAGGCTGAGATGGGGCCAACACAAGCTTAACAAACATGCTCACACATGAGGCAAATGAAGCAAGCATTCAAGAACACAAGGAGAGGGGATGACCCTCTCCTATTTGGGACCTTAAAACACCATTTCCACCATTGAAATTCCTCTGAGTTTCAGTGGTGAGAAGGCCAAAACAAGGTGGTCCCAATAGCTAAAAAAAGAAGGTTCAAAACAAGGCCAAACAAGGCCTAAGAGGGGGTAGACCACCCCTAATACAAAAGTGACCTTAAACAAACATCACAAGCATGCAAAATTAGAACTTTTTGCAGTAGGAAGTTAAGCTTAAATCAGCATGCAAATAGGTTCAAAAGCTTAAACCAAAACAAGGGTTTAAAGGCTAGTTGACTCACCCTTGAAGAACACCTTCAAAACCACAACTCCAGTAGCTTTTCTAAGCTTGAACCAATCTAAAAACTCCAAAACCAGCTCCTAGGGACCTCAGATCCAAAAGAATGGTGTTTGAGTGTGTGTTTGTGTGTTAAAGTGTGATAAAATGACACTTTTATGCACAAAACAAGAGCAAACAAGGAAATATAGAGACAAGTGTGTATCTATCACTCCAGCCACAAAATTCTGAACCTGAAGGAGGAGGGGGGAGGTTCTCTCTTATAGAGAACAAGCAACTAGCTTGTTGGACAAGCTTTTGGCCTAAAGCCATCCCTCCATACACGTGTATGGAGGATGGCCTCTGTGCCTTCCAACTGTAACAGCTGGCCTAAAAATATCTCCAAAAAGGTGAAGAAAAGCAGCCGACCACTTGAAGTGGTCGGCCAGCTACTTGAAGTGGTCGGCCAACCACCACAAGTGGTCTCCCAAGACAAAAAGTGGTCGGCCATGGAGGCAGAAGGTTTACAGCATGAAAGCGAGGCAGTGGTGTGGTGGCCGACCAGAAAAGGTGGCCTAAAGACCAAGGAGACCAGTTGGCCAACCAGAAAACTGGCTGGCGGGAAGAAAAGTGGTCTTCAAGGGAAAGAACTGGTCTCCCACCCTTGTACCACCTTCCAAACAAGGAAAACAAGGTTTATACCAAAAACAAACCAAAAAGGATGCAAGACGAAAGTTCGGGAGTCAAGGCGCGCGGCCGGGAGACTCAAAAGCTAGTCTACGGGCATCAAAAGTGGTCTACGACCACAAAAGTAGTCTACGACCACAAAAGTAGTCTCCCAGACCACAGTATCCCTCTAGGCAGAGGCAACAAGGCATGGTTCGAAAACCAAGCCAAACGGAGAACGTTAAGCGGTCCTGAGACAAGGCGCGCGGCTGAAGGCTCCAAAAATCGGAAACTAGTCTCCAAGCAGGAAAAGTGGTCTACGACCACAAAAAGGTGGTCTACAGACCACTCCCTCCCTCCAGGGAAGGGAAACAAGGCTTGGTCCACAAACCGAGCCAAAACACAAAAAGTTCAGAGGCCCGGAGGCAAGGCACCCAGCCGAAAACTCCGGAAACTCGAACGAGCACAACATGCACTATCACCGAGCGCTCAATCGATGACGTCTGAGTCTTAAGGTCAGTCAAAAATGGGGTGTCTACAGTTGTCCCTCTTTGACAGAACTCGGAAGTCAAGAAGTGACGGGAGTGAATGTCAAAGCCCAGAGACGACCCATTTTTGACAAGGCCGAAGACTTAGACAAACAGGCAAGATAACAAAGAGATGTGCCCGCAGGCAGGGGCAAGATGCAAATGACATGCACAAAGCCGAACAAAACTTATGATCATGCAAAGAAAACTGTAATGAAGCAATCATGCACAATAAATGCAACAGCAAGCGAATGCTATGCAAGAAAGTAAACATGAACCAAACTACATCTCACGCAGAAAGGATGTAAGAAAATTATACAATTCTCACTGCGTCTCACGCGGAGTACATACAATATCGTCTGGTTCGTCTGGTCGCGCCAACTTCAAATGAACCGTACATACAATATCGTGCCTGCATAAGAAAGAAACTTAACAGGTACAATATAGTTAGAAACACATGCGCAACGTTATAACAAGATGCAATATAAACGCGTGCACATGACAATGCAACCTAAGTGTGCGTGACAACGCAGGTGGAGGGGTGCATGACAATGCAACCTAAGTGTGCGCATAACAATGCGGATGAAGGGGTGCATGACAATGCAACCTAAGTGTGCGCATAACAATGCGAATGGAGGGGTGCATGACAATGCAAGCTAAGTGTGCGCATAACAATGCGATGGAGGGGTGCATGACAATGGAACCTAAGTGTGCGCGACAACGCAGGTGGAGGGGTGCATAACAATGCAAACAAAATGTGCATGATAATGCGCTTAAAGTGTGCATGATAATGCGCTTAAAGTGTGAGAAAGGTGTGCATAACGAAAGCATATTAGAAGCAAAATGCTAAAAAATAAGATACAAGCCCTAACGCGAGCAATTTAACCGGAACCTCCGATTTACCTCTCGGAGGGGTCACAACAAACTTAAAAAGGATACACCTTGCTCTTGACGAGTAACGATGAGCCACGCATCGAAGATTTGAAATGAAGTTCCCGCGGAGACATTCTTTAATTGAAAAGTGTACTTTTCTTATACTTTCTCGAGAGCCGAGGACTCCAATCATCACCAAAACACACAAGGAGAACAATGGGACTTTGGAGACCATCCAGAAGGGTGGCCGACCACCTAGAATGCTGGCCGACCAGTTGTTGACCACCAAAGTGGTCGGCCGACCAGTTTACACAATTTCGAGGCAGCTTGGTCTTTTCACATGGAGATCTTTAAAAACTCAACTCCAAAACACTCTTCATCACACCTCCAAGGCCGAAACACATTTCTCTTTCTCCCTAGACCCTTTTCCCTCTCAAATCTGCACTTTATACGCATTTTCCAACGCCCCACACGAAGTTGTTTCGCGAAAACTTTCGATTCTCTTCGTTTTGAACCGATTAGAATTTGTTTTCGGAGCTTCTTTCTCCATTTTCACCACTTGAGGTATGTTTGTCTCGAAGTTTAGCACCTTTTCTTGAGCGTTGACTTTTGTTGACTTTTTCTCTTCTCGAGAGTTGACTTTTGTTGACTTTTTGCAATTTTGGCTGGTTTCGCTCATTTTTGCTCATTTTTGCATCTTTTTTCAGATGGCTGACGATATTCCATACGGCGGAGGCTCCCCAAGAGTAGAGGACGAGCCGGACGTTATGCCACTGCCTCTGAGGATTCGGCCGTTCGACCCGAAGAGGTACTACCCGCAGGAGCATATACTACCTCCCAGTACCTTCCATCATTTTACTGATTTCGCGCGACGGGCGCCCGTAGACTTACTGCTACGGGAGCTTGAGTCTCATCTATCTCATCATGCGCGAGAGGTGCGTACTTCACTTTTACATTCCCTGCGAAGTATTTTGCATTCCTTGCACATTTCATGCTTTTGCTATGTATTATACCTGCTCGTTCTGAACACGTTTACATACACAGTACTTCTGCATGTTCTGAACATAACTTGGACACAGCATCCGGTTCACTCGGCACACAGCTCATATATAACACTTTGTTAATCTGGCACACAACACATTTGGGCACAGAGCTCATTTCGGGCACATAGCTCAAAACACAACACTTTGTTGATTTGGCACGCAGCTCGCAACACAGTATTTTGTTTACTTGGCATGCAGCTCATAACATAGCACATTATTGACTTGGCACACAGCTTATTCATAACACAATGCTGACTTGGCACACAGCTCAGAACACAACACTCTATTAATCTGGCACACAGCTCATTTGGGCACACAGCTCATTTGGGCACACAGCACATTTGGGCACACAGCTCATTTTGGGCACACAGCACATTTGGGCACATAACTCATTTGGGCACACAGCACACTTGGGCACACAGCACACTTGGGCACATAGCTCATTTTGGGCACACAACTCATTTCGGGCACACAGCTCATAACATAGGGCACTGTTCACTCTGAGCACGCAGTTCATGACATAGTATTCTATTCACTTTGAACACACAGTTCATAATGCAATATCTTGCTCAATCTGAACACACAGTTCATAACGCAATATTTTGCTCAATCTAACACACAGTTCAAACGCAGTTTTTGCTCAATCTGAACACATAGTTTATAATGCAGTTCATAATGCAGTTCATAATGCAGTTTTTGCTCAATCTGAACACATAGTTCATAACGCAGTTTTGCTCAATTTGAACACGCAGTTCATAACGCAGTTTTTGCTCAATCTGAACACACAGTTCATAATGCAGTATTTTGCTCAATCTGAACACACAGTTCATAACGCAGTATTTGCTCAATCTGAACACACAGTTCATAAGGCAATATTTGCTCAATCTGAACACACAATTCATAATGCAGTTTTTGCTCAATCTGAACACATAGTTCATAACGTAGTTTTGCTCAATCTGAACACACAGTTCATAACGCAGTTTTTCTCAATCTGAACACGAAGTTCATAACGCAGTTTTTCCTCAATCTGAACACTCAGTCCATAACGCAGTATTTGCTCAATCTGAATACACAGTTCATAACGCAGTATTTGCTCAATCTGAACACACAATTCATAACACAGTATTTTGCTCAATCTGAACACACAGTTCATAACGCAGTATTTGCTCAATCTGAACACACAGTTCATAACGCAGTATTTGGCTCAATCTGAACACACAGTTCATAACGTAGTTTTGCTCAATCTAAACACACAGTTCATAACGCAGTTTTTGCTCAATCTGAACACGCAGTTCATAACGCAGTTTTGCTCAATCTGAACACGCAGTTCATAATGCAGTTTTTGCTCAATCTGAACACACAGTCCACAACGCAGTTTTTGCTCAATCTGAACACACAGTCCATAACGCAGTATTTGCTCAATCTGAACACACAGTTCATAACGCAGTTTTTGCTCAATCTGAACACTCAGTCCATAACGCAGTATTTGCTCAATCTGAACACACAGTTCATAATGCAGTTTTTGCTCAATTTGAACACTCAGTCCATAACACAGTATTTGCTCAATCTGAACACACAGTTCATAACGTAGTTTTTGCTCAATCTGAACACACAGTTCATAATGCAGTTTTTGCTCAATCTGAACACACAGTTCATAACGCAGTTTTTGCTCAATCTGAACACACAGTTCATAATGCAATTTTTGCTCAATCTGAACACATAGTTCATAACGCAGTTTTCACTCAATCTAAACACGCAGTTTATAACGCAGTTTTTGCTCAATCTAAACACACAGTTCATAACGCAGTTTTCGATTTAATTTGCACACAGCTCATAACATAACATACTGTTCAATCTGAACACATAGTTCATAACACAGCATTCTGTTTAATTTGCATGCAGCTCATAACGTAACACACTGTTCAATCTGAACACACAGTTCATAACACAGCATTCTGTTTAATTTCCACGCAGCTCATAACGTAACACATTGTTCAATCTGAACACCGAGTTCATAACACAGCGTTCTGTTTATTTTGAAACTGATTACATCTGTTCATTCTACATGCCGATATCTTCCCGTTGCACACGGGGTTACGGGTTGATTATTGTGAGGGAGTGGTACATGGAGCTCCTAAATGCAGTTCGACAGATTGTGGATAAGGTAGGGTTTGGCCCGTTTTGTACGGGGTTGTCGCGTCATCCGGCGAGCAGGACCCTTTCTGGGTGCACTTGTAGAGAGATGGTAGGGACACACCACAACTCCTTCCATTTCTCTGCTGCCGAGGACATGACGATGACCCCGTATGACTTTTCCATACTGACGGGCCTCGACGTGGCAGGCCGACTGATCCCATACGATACCGATATGGGCGAGTGGGAGGCAGCTTGGATGTATCTGCTCGGAGCTCATCTGCCGATCGACAGATCATCAGGTAGGGTCAGGTACACCTGGTTTGCAGAGCAGTACAGGAGGACTACGCCCGAGACTTTTGAGGCCATACAGTAGTATGCCCGGGGATTTTTGATGTTCCTGCTCGGGACCACTCTGTTCTCCGACAGGGGGAACACAGTTAGGTTTTATCTGCTCAGTGCTCTGGTAGACCTATCATAGGTCCGGCACTTTGATTGGGTGGCGCTGGCCTCACTAGCCTTTATTGCTACATGAGCGCAACCTCCCGCGAGCGGGGGACCATAGTAGGTGGCTACTGGCGAGCTTGGGAGGTACATTTGCCCTCTTGATTTACATTTCTGCTTTTCATTATCTGTACACTGCACACGGCACACATTGCACATATTACATTCTGCATTCCGCACTTAGCATTCTGCATTTTCTGTATATTCTGTTTTCTGACAGCCATTGTCTTGCTTTTCACAGCTGTGGGTTTTTGCCTACTTCCCGACGCTCGCCCCCGAGCTAGAGGTCGAGGCACCTCTCGAGATCCCTTATTCACACAGATTTGAGGGTCGGTGCCGGTCGAGGCCCCGGGAGACTCTGCCATATCTCCAGCAGTTCTTCGACACAGTGCGAGCGATCGAGGTAAACCAGAACTCTTAGTTCTTCATGCTTTCAATTTTGATTCATCTTGCATATTTATGACATCTAATCAGTTTTTGCACTTGCTATCCACAGATCACTTGGCAGCCTTGGCTGGAGATGTCCGGATATTCTCGGTTCCAGTTCGCCGGGGCATAGGGCGCCTCCCGATACAGGGTTTTGTTTGAGGGACCAGTCGACATGGCCTGGTTTCTCGGGGATTGCTTCATGCGTCAGACGATGGGTAATGCCACTCAGGAGATTCCCTCACCACCTCCACTGGACATGCGATCCACGAAGAGTCTCACTCCCCGGGAGGTTGACGACCTTATGTTGAGTGTCGACGCAGTTCTTTTCCTGGAGGAGGGGGAGTATGCGACATACCACCATACATACTTGATGCCTCCACTGACAGGTGTCCGTATTCCGACGAGGAGGGCGGCCGACATGCCGTCATCGAGTCGAGTCCGAGCTGCAGACATCCATTCCACTAGCAGGGCTAGCACATTGAGGGGTAGGGCAAGAGGGATGCCCTCGACTTGCCAGTATACTGGTGGCCATATATTCCGACCGAGCTGACGGGCTGGCAGTATGGGACATCGTACCAGATTCCACTGGAGCCTTCATTGCCCGATCATCGATACGTCAGCGATCCTGACTCACCACCGGTATGCTCCATAGTTTTCATTTATCACTCAGATATTTAGACATTCATTCACACTATGACTTGAACTTGTATCTGCAGCCTCCCAGAGAGTATACAGAGGGGTTTGCTCGGGGTGGTGGCCTCACTCGAGATCATGGTCTTGCGGAGGAGACGATGCTGTACGCCGCCGGCATTCGGGTACTTTTCAATTTCCCTTGTATTTATCATACTTCTGATGACATATTGAAACTGAACATTTCACACTATATTGATTCACTGCATGTGTAGAGTACAATCTGACACATCACATTCACATACTATATCTGCATGCACACACTCTATGTACCATACTTGCATCTGATATTTGAATATACATACTCTGGCTGATGTAATTTCAAAAATGCCTTTTCAGGTTCCACTGTCGCGGCCCGGGCTATCCAGGCCTTCTCGAGCAGCTAGGAGAGGGGACTCGACTCGCAACCGAGGTAGACGTAGAGCGCTTGTCAGTCATGACGATGAGTCCAACGAGGAGGAGGAGTCAGCGCATCCTCAGTCGAAGGCATCCGCAGGCAGAGAGGACGACTCTGGTTCTGGTTTTGAGGATGGAGGTGACGCCGAGGAGGATTCCGAGGACGGTGACTCCGATTTAGATAGAGGTGCTGGCGGTGCTGGTACAGAGGCTGCTCAGCCAAAGAGGGTGAAGAGGGCCTCTCGGTCTTGAGCTTGATAGCACTGATGCAGATGTTCCTGCTTTATTTTTCTTTTTACATGTAGTTGTACCACATTGTACATCTTAGGCAATTTTATTTTCCTTAAAACTTGTACCCTGTTGTAAAATGTTGTAAAAAAGAAGCTATGATGGAATGAAAATGACTTTTTGTTCAAAAAGTGTTGCATTTGTATTCTAAGCATCGCATCGCACCATTTTGCATGAAAATGAGATTGAATGGAAATTGAACATTGTGTATTGCCAAGTCAGGTAGTGAACCAATGCAACAAGCTAAACAACTTAACTCAATAAGCAACAACAAGACCTTAACAAGTTTACAACTCGATAAACAAAGAGCAACAACTCGATAAACAAATGAGCAACAACTCGATAAGCAAATGCATTTCGGGCTAAGCAAAGCAGCAGAACGGACCCGAAACAGAGGTAAACTCGGACCTTCAGCACTTTCAGCATAGAGGAAAGCTAGAGACTCTCTTCTGGAGACAAGGAAAAGCTGTAGACCACTTTTTTTATCATGGCCGACCACCATAGGAGCCTGCCAACCAGTTTTTTGTTCTGCAGACCAAACAAGTAGCTGGCCGACCACAAAAACTAGCTGGCCGACCAAAAAAGTGGTCGGCAGACCCTTTGGCCTGGGGCCTCTAGTTTTCTGACACTTGTCCTCCAAACAGTGTCTTATCCTTCATAAAGGTTCCACCAGCTTCATGGTTCCCTCATTCTATCTCAGTTTTGCACCAAAAATGGAGGCATTTCTTGTCCAAAATCTCACAAATTGGATTGCTACCTTGGATGGCTTGGAAAAGATGAATTTCCGGGGCTTCGGCATAAATGCACTATTCACGCTAAGTCGCACCCCGCTGCGTTTTCCGTTTCTTCATGCCGCGGCAAGGTTTTGGAATCCGGTAACACGTGTCTTTAGCTTTGGCGGACAAGAGATATGTCCAACTTTCGAAGACTTCTAAGCTTTGATGGAGTCGGAACGCGAGGAAGAGATTTTGCCGCAATTCCGCTTTGGCCACGTCCAAGCCTTAGGACGGATGTGTAGTCTCACCATGCATGATGCTCGGTCTTTGATCCGCGATGGAGCATTGGACATCCCCAGCTTGGTTTATCGGTTTTCTGATGCTGGTGACCGCGGTGATCATCACTGGCAGGGTTTTCGGCGACATGCGCTTTGCTTGTGCATGCTGTCTCATTTCTTGCTTGCCTCAAGCTCTGAAGGGTCTAGTGTCCGTTTAATCGAATTCGCCCAAGGCTTAAGAGAGGGCAAGAGCTATATCGCCATGACACTAGCCGAGACATTGATGGGTTTAGATGCTTTTCATCGCCGAGAGACGACTAGATTCGTGGGGAGTCCACTATTGTTGCAGGTAATGTTTCCTACCCTATCTCACATATATTTCTCACATCACTCAGCCCTCAGGCTCGGTTTTTCTCTCAAAACCCTTTCTCTCACTTTTCTCTCCAGGTACACCTCTCTATTCTTTAATCTCTCATTTTTCATCCCTCCCCAGATATGGTTGATGGATGCGTTGAAGGTCATGGACTCATGCCCAGCATATTCAGCTCGCGGCTATTTTCTTCCCGCGACGTCTAGTCGATGCCCCTGATGAGGGTTGGTGGTGCGAATGGATATGCAATCTATCCGCTACCAGTATTGCTTGGCGCTGCCCTTGGCTTAATCTGCTGGCGATGAGTTACAATATGTCTTGACAGCCCGAGATTCAGTTGATCGGCCTGACACACTGTGTCTTTTACTTCCCGTTCCGATTCTGGCGCCAGTTCAGACATGATCAGACTTGCCCGGCAGAGGGGATAGAGTACCCTACTGCATTTCTGGTCCGAGGCGCACAGCTAGCTCGGTATGCCACAGCATGGAGGACTAGAGAGCTTCTGGCCCCCGCTTCCACTTTCAGTTGCACCTTTCTGATGAGTGTATAGCTTGGCTTGATGAAGAGGCGCAGATTGGGCCTACTTTGGCATCAGAGGCTTCCACAAGCTCTAGGAGGGGACGCAGGAACACCTGACTATGCCCGAATTTATTTGCTTTAATCAGTACTTTCAAGTTTTCTTTATGAATGTAATAAAAAGCAACTTCAATTTGTATTCAAGAGTAGGAGAACTCTATACCGAAATCAATGTAATTGAAAGTTGTGGGTACTGAAAATTTTCCGTTTGGTCCAAAAAATGGTCTAAGTCGTAAAAAGATTAATTTGAGCAAAATCAACTTTTATTAGAACTTTTCAAAACCATTTTCAATATGAATCACAACTGGACATGCCCGAGATCTATCACTGAGATGTACAACCCCGGATCCTAGCAACTGGAAATTTGCCCCTAGTTTGAATAGCACTGCACTGGAGATCACAACCGAGCTCTTGAATGCAGAATAGACAAAGATGGCCAACATGATCACACGGACAAAGTTGATCGGAGAAGTGTTCATGGCTAGACTTCAGGATGAAGTTGTCTACGTATCCCGAAGATGGGAATCAAGCCTTACGTAGTTTGGCTAAGGTTCACTCGTGTATTAACACTCTCCTTTTGCACTCTAACTTTTGCCAAGGCTATCCTTTCTGGGTTTTCAACCTTGCGAGCTCAGTTTTTATTATTTCAAATTTTCTGTGCTCTAACTTTTGCCTAGGTCGCCCTTTCGGGTTTTCGGCCTAACGAGCCACTCAGGGGTAGTATTTCTTCAACTTGTCCATGTTGATCGGCTGGGAGAACTCTAGGCCATCTAGGTCTATCAGAACGACAGCTCCACCCGACCAGATAGACTTTATGATGTAAGGACCAGTCCAATTGGGTCTGAACTTGCCCCTTGGGTCTTGAATGGAAGCTCGGTTGTCTTTGAGCACTAGATCCCCTTCCTTCAAATTCCTGGACTTAACCTTCTTGTTGAAAGCCCTGGCAATTCTTCGTTGATAACCCTGAACGTGATACAGTGCTTTCAGCCTTCTTTCATCAAAGAGCATAAAGTTCTTCAAACTTACTTTGCTGCCAATCTGCCTCAGCTATTTGACACTCAGCCAATACCCGTAATGACGGAACCTCAACTTCGATAGGCAGAACAGCCTCCATCCCATAAACCAAGAAATACGGAGTTACTCTAGTAGAAATTCGAATTGAAGTCCGGTAGCCCCACAGAGCAAATGGCAGCTTATTTGGCCAGTCCCGATAGGTTTCCACCATCTTCTGCAGAATGTGCTTGATGTTCTTGGTTTGCGGCCGATATATAGATGACTTATGAAAAGCCACGTTGTACTTCTCCAATAAGTTGATCACCTCCTTCTTGAAGTGGGAACCATTATCTGAAATGATCTCATTCGGGACCCCGTAGCGACAGATGATGTTGTTCCTAATGAACTTAGCAACATGTGATGCCTTCAACACTGCGTAAGATTGGGCCTCAACCCACTTCGTGAAGTAGTCTATCGCTACCAAAATGTACTCATGCCCGTTGGACCCCTTTGGAGTGACAACCCCAATTACATCAATCCCCAGACTGAAAACGGCCATGGCGAAGTCATGTTGTACAGCTTTGACGGCAGAATGTTCATACGGTTTGCATAGATCTGACATTTGTGGCATCGCCGACAAAGCCAATACAATCTTCCTCCATGGCGGACCAGTAATAACCCTGTCTAAGGATCTTCCAGGCTAGCATCACCCCGTTCATGTGCGCTCTGCACTCTCCTCCATGGATGGCCTCCATCAGGCGCTTGGATTCTTCAACATCAACACATAGCTTATGCATCTCAAGATGACCTCTCTTGTACAGTTTACCCCCGCAGACGATGAACTAAGTAGCCATTCTTCGAATTGCTCTCTTATCTTTGGCATTTGCCCCTGGTGGATACGCTTCCTTTTCCAAGAAGTTCCAGACATCGTAATACCAGGGATTCTTATCTTGTATCTCATCTATGGTAGCAATCAGCTCGTAGGCCGGCATGAATTTCTGTTCTATGATGATCGGACGCATCCAGACTCCGAAAGGGATGTCTATCATAGAAGATAGAGTTGCTAATGAATCAACGAACTTGTTGTTTTCTCTTAACAGATAGACAAAATCCAGTTTCTCAAACCGAGGAATTAGCACGTCCAAGGTCTGGTGATAGATTCTTATCTTTTCCTCTTTAACTTTCCAATCTCCTTTAGCTTGAGATACAACAAGGCTCGAGTCCCCGATGACATCCAACCGTTTTGCCCCTAGTTCTAAGGTGGCTTCTAAATCAGCAATGCATGCCTCATATTCTGCCTCATTGTTCAACTCTCTGAACCGGAGTTTGAATGCTAAAGGTATACGGGAATTGTCGGGTGCTATCAGTAATACCCCTATTCTATACCCGTATTGGTTTGACGCTCCATCAAAGTACATCGTCCAAGTTTCTTCTTCGACATGCAGAATGGCCTCGTCTGGGAACAAATACTCAACTGATTCATCCCCTTCAGCTGGGTGATCAGCTAGGAACTTCGCTACCACTCTCACTTTCACTGACTTGCGTGTCATATACTTCAGATCAAATTCGAAAAGTAGAAGCAACCAACGAGCTAGCCTACCCGTAAGTGCCGGTTTCTCGAAGAGATATTTGATGGGATCTAATCTCGAAACTAGTATTATGGAGTGAGCTAACAGGTAGTGCTGTAGCTTCCTGGTAGCCTATACCAAGGCCAGACAAGCCTCTCCAGCAGAGTGTAGCGGGTCTCGTAATCCAGCATTTTCTTGCTTAGGTAGTAGATAGCCTTCTCCACTTTGTCCTCAGACTCCTGTGCAAGCATGCAGCCCATTGTAGTTTCAGTCACTGAAAGGTACAGAATCAACGGTTTCCTCGGCTTAGGCGGTGACAACACAGATGGGTTCTGTAAATATTGTTTGATCTGTTCAAAAGCAGCTTGGCATCGGCCGTCCCATTGGAACTTATTTCCTTTCTTCAGGAGACCAAAGAGTGGTTCACAAGTCAAGGTTAATTTTGCAATAAACCGTCTTATGAATTGCACTTTACCCAGAAAGCCTCGCACCTCCTTTTCAGTCCTTGGTGGTGGCATTTCTAAGATGGCCTTGATTTTGGAAGGATCGACCTCGATACCTCTCTGTGTGATCAAGAACCCCAGCATTTTCCCTGCTGTAACACCAAACATACACTTCTGAGGATTCAGCCGCAACCGATACTCTCTGATCCATTGAAAGAATTTTTGCAAGGCGGTGTAGTGGCCCTCTCTTTCTTTGGACTTGACAATCATGTCGTCCACATACACCTCAACCTCTTTATGGATCATGTCGTGCAAAATTGTCGTCGCAGCCCATTGATATGTAACCCCAGCGTTCTTCAGCCCAAACGGCATCACCCTATAACAATAGGTTCCCCACGGGGTGGTGAAAGTAGTCTTCTCTCGGTCTTCGGGTGCCATCAAAATCTGATTATAACCAGAAAAGCCATCCATGAAAGAAAGCAACGCGTGCCCAGCAGTAAAGTCCACTAACTTGTCGATATGCGGCAGAGGAAGGTCATCCTTCGGACTGGCTTTGTTCAAATCCCTGAAATCCACACATACTCGAATTCTGCCGTCCTTCTTCGGCACCGGAACTATATTGGCCAACCAAGTTGGGTATTCAGATATTAGCAGGAACCCTGCGTCAATTTGCTTGGTGACCTCTTCTTTGATCTTGAGAGCCCAGTCCGGGCGGATCCTTCTGAGCTTCTGCTTAACAGGTCGGGCCTGTAGGTCAAAAGGGATCCGGTGCTGTACAATCTTAGGATCGATTCCAGGCATGTCTTCGTAGGACCACACGAAAACATCTTTGAAATCTTTTAATAAAGCGACTAAGCGCTCGCGCTCCTCGGAAGACAACGTGGACCTGATCTGGACCAGCCGCGGGTCCTTCTCAATACCAACATTAATTGTGGTGATTTCATCAACCAAGGGTTTAACAAACCTCTCCTGCTCTTGATCAAGCAAATATTTCAAAGCCGGAGGAATTTCTTCCTCGTCGTTTTCATCGAAATTTTGAAAGTCTTGATTAATGCAATAAATTAAGGGTACAGAAAAGTACTCGGAAGCCACAGCCATTCCATTCTCATTAATCACTTCCAAACCGCCTGATTCCTCTGTTACAACAGACTCAAAGGAAAAAGAAAAAGACGACGTAGACAGGACTGTGGCATCCGGGTTGTCACCCCCAAAAACACCGGACTTAGACTCAAACGAGCTGGAACCTGATTCCGACTCCACAGACTCAGTGAAATCAGATTCCGGCTCACTACCTAACCCGGTGCTGCTTAATAAAAAGCCCTCCTCGTATTGCCATACGAGGGAGGGTGCATTGGATGCATCCAGAATGTTCAAAGGTGGGCTCGCAGCCGCTTGTAGACACCCCATTTTTGACCGTCCTCAAGACTTGGACGTCACCGTTTGAACACTCGGTGATTATCCATGTTTGTGTTCGTTTGGAGTTCCCGGAGGTCTCGGCTACGCGCCCTGCCTCAGGATCTCCGAACTCGACCGTTTTGTGTCTAGTTTTGCACCAAACACTTGTGTTTTGCCTTGGAGGGGCAGGGAATGCCTTGTGAGGCATCCCCACACACCACCGGCAGTGGCTAGAGGCCACCGGCTGGTTTTTGTTGCCGCCGGCAATGTATGTGGCCGGTCGGCACTCTTTGTTGCCGGTCGGCAGTCATTTTTGTCAAAATGACATTTTTGGCCAGCCGACTACTGTTCATCTGCTTTTGCAGATATTTTAGGACAGCTGTGTGGCATTTGGTTCCCCTCCATACACGTGTATGGAGGGATGCTCTCCTTGTAAGCTTGTTGTATAAGCTTTACAAGTTGGTTGCATATAAGAGAAGGGTCTCTTCTCTTGGTCAGGGGGTTAGAGAATTTTGGAGAGAAAAACACAGAGAGAAGCTCTGGTTTTAGGGTTAGGGTTGATACATATCTCCTATATCTCTTTTTCTCTCTTTATGTTCTAGGTGTTTTAGTTCATATTATTGCACACAAACACCTAGTGCTTCACCTTCCTTTGGCTACTGAGGTTCTAAGGGCTTATCCTTGCTATTTTTGACTGGATTGAAGCTTAAGGAGGCAACAAGATCACCATTGTTGAAGAAAGGCTTCAAGGGTAAGAAACTAGTCCTTTTTACCCCATTTTTGCATCCTATTTCTACCTATCTTAGAGCTGTTTTTGTGTTTAGTGTATAACATAAAAAAGTTCTGTTTTTTAGCCCTCTTGATTGTTTATTAAGAGTGTTTTGTGGTTTGGGTTTGTTTGACCCCTCCTAAGCCTTGTAAGGCTCCTTTTTGTGCAAGTTTCGAGACTTGGGTGTTTGGGCCTCTTCACCACTGAAATCTTAAGGGATTTCAGTGGTGGAGATGGTGCCTTGAAGTCTCCAAAAGGGGAGGGCCACCCCCTCTCCTTGTTGTCCTTGAAAAGGACCAATCTTGGCCTCTTAAGGGAGCATCTAGCTTAGGCTCTTGTTGATCATGCCATGGCTGTATTTTATGCTTATATTGCCATGATATAACTTTGTATTAAGTTAGTTTTGGTACACCATGCATGCCTTGCATACCTACCTTGTAATACCTTGTTGTTGCCTTAATATGCCTTGGGTTGTATAAGGTCTGTCCTAGGTTGTTTGGCTTAGTCTTGTGAAGCATGTTTTAGGCTTAGTCTTGTGAAGCTTTTGTGCTTGTTTTGCCATGTATGAGGTCTGTCCTAGGTTGTTTGGGTCGACCCTAGCATGCATTGTGTAGCCCCTTTGTATATTTGGGCTTGTTGGCCTTAAGTGCATAAGTGTATAGCATGCATTGCTTGCATTATTTTAGTGGTTTGGAACCACTTAGCATGAAATTTCAGTCCATTTAACATGTTTGCATACTTGCCTTAGAGGCTTCATTGTTGCTTTGAAAGCTTGTGTTGTATGCTCCATGTTTTGGTCATTATGTATGCCTTTGGATTTGAGCCACTTAGATGCCATCTAGGTGCACCCTTGGTTTTGTTTAAGCCTTCTTTTGACCTGTTTTAAGCCTCCTTAGCCTTGTGAGGCTTGGTGGAATTGACCTTGGTCCAAGCCTCCATGACTTGCCTTAAGTACTTGGACCATGCTTGCATGCTTATGCTTGTCTCATTTGAGTTGGTTTGGCACCACATTTTGACATGATTTTCAGAGCTAATATCGCATGCTAATTGTCCATCATAGCCTCTTTTAAGTGTGCTTGAAAGTTGCTAGTTTAATGCTTAAGCTTTAGACCACTATATGTGCACATGTGCATGTGTGTTTAGCCTTCATTTTTGGGCATTTTGGCCACTGTTTTAGGCCTATTTAGAGCCGCCTAAATCATGTTTAAGTCCACCTTTTCATTAGTTTGCATTGCCTCATGTTTGCTTGTATGCTTGCATAAGTGCCTTGCCATGCCATGTTGCATCCTTAGCTTGCATGCCTAGGTTGCATTGCATCTTGCATGCATGCCTTGTTCCTTGATTTGGTGATAGGAATTGGGCCTTGTTTTGTTTGATTGGTTTGCATTTCATTTGACATGAAAGTGCACACTTGATTCTTTAGGCCATCATGCATGGAAATGCGTGATTGGTGGCCCGAGAATCGAGGCACATACCCCTTTGAGTCGCAAACATGATAGGGGGCATGATTGGTGCATACATTGTTTGAATTGTATTGCCATGCAAGTTTTGCCCTCTGCTGCTGTGAGTTGCAGGTTCTGCAGGCATTGTTTGCCGACCGGCAACATTTGCTGCCGGCCGGCAGTAAGTCATCAGCCGATGGATTCATTTTGTGCCGATGGCCACATCCTATTGCCGGTGGTAATTCTACTCAGCCGGTGGTATCCCCCAGTGTCCTGAGAGGCATTCCTGAACTTTGGCAGTTTTCAGAGGAGCAAAGCAGGGAAAACAGAGGCAGACTATGCATGGCAGTGCGATTCCGAGCAAGTCCCGAGCATGCGCTGCATCTGACCCGCTTCCCGAGGGCTTTACTGTTTTAATTAGATTAATTAATTTGTTTAGTTAATTTAATTGATCTGTAATATTTAATTAGCTTGCGTAGTTAATTAATTTGTATATTCTTTTGGTCCCTCCGGGCGAGGGCAAATCTGTAATAAGCGTGTGTGAGTGGTGTGCACGTCTTCCAACCCCCACTTCTTTCTTCCCTTTTATTTACCCGCTTACGATGGTAGATTAGGGCATATTTAAAATTAGCATACCTTATGCAATGCATGCGTGCATCCATGCATTTGTTTACATGCACCGAGCTCGGCGCATCATTCTAACTGCATTTGTATTTTCAATTTCCAAATTGAATACGTGTTAGTTGTAGCATTTCACATGTCATCGTAGATTAGCCGAGCCTATCCTAATCACATTTTGCTTGTGTTGCATTAGCCACTTAACATGAACTAGGACATGCATGTTTGCTAACTAGTTTATTGTTTTGGCACGGAGTACGATGTAAGTATTTTCGCTTTAGCATATCGCATGCGTGTGAATGTTGCCATGACAGTATGCTTACCATGTGGCTAAGTGCTTATATGAGATAAACTGTTTGAATGCCTGTGGGTGAAGGTTGGATTGTTTGAGTTGGAAAAACTCGTTGAAATCCGTGTTTTAGCCTACTTGCGAGTAGCAAATTCTAAAGCGCTTTTCAAAACAAACGGATATGCAATGCTTGTTTCCAAATTAGGCAATCTAGTCTATACTTGTTTGCTGTGCGCATAACATAGTAATTCTAGGCTAATAACCGGAATAAGAACACATAACGTTTTCAAAATCGGATATCATGGTTAGTAGAGGCCGGTCTTCGGACCGGGCGAAAGGGGGTGCTCATAGCTGACCTTCCCCGATCGTACCCAAGCTCCCGAGCCAAGACAACTTTGGTGATGACGGACACGTGGCCTTCGGCACCGAGTCAGGGTTTCCTAAATTTCCCATTTTGCTGGGGATTTTAGAGAGCTTGACTCGAACTCGTGATATCCTGTTTTGACTACACTTATGTGTTTCTTTGCATTGCATGTGCATTGGTGCGCCTAGGACACCGTGTTGGCCATCTGCTATTCCTGAGTGGCTTGCTGGAGGCTTGTCTTGTCAAGGCATGACCATAAGGTTGACCGGTTGCGGGCTCTGCCAGTATGGGAACACAAACCTCGATTTTACCAGGGCACCCTTTTTGACCATTCGACCTAGTGCATATCAAAATCCATACTGACCATTCCAAACTAGGACAGGTTGCTTACCCGATATAGGTTGTTTGAAGCCGCTGTGTGCGTAGTGAAACCCTAGCTCCTGACAAAATAAGACAGGGAAACCCTACCCCAACATAGGGGTGTTTTGGCTCTCTTTTACCTGCTATGTGCCTTTTAGAGTGTATCTCTACAGGGAATGCGCATATCAGTTTGCAAGATTGGGTATCCGGCCCGAGGGCACCAGTATCAATGTTGTCAGAATCAGTTATGTCTGCGGGTATCAGTTCAGTTTTGAACAGTGATTCTGGGGAACAGTGATCAGTAATAGAGTGCAGTTGATCGGCTACACCCGTGTTTGATCTGTTTAGGGGTTGAAATACTGCTTGTTTCCCGTTTCAGTTCAGAGATTCAGAGAGTTGATCCAGAATAGCTAGTGTCTTCTCCTTGCTGAGGCAGGACTTGGCATGACGCAGAATTCAGAAGAGATCGTGGTCATGACGGCCGCGTTGGATCAAGGAATCACCCTACACAGTGAGACTACTGTTGATATGCCGCATCCACCCAGATCGCCTGCTGCGCACCCGGTCTGGACCCCTCAGCTATATCAGGCTCGTGAGCCTACTACATTTGAACTAATGGGGATGATAGGTGATCTCCAGAGGTCTGTGGCGGATCTCGCTTATGGGATGTCAGCTTCACCGTCAGCTGCACCGTACGCCGGGAACTTTGTACCCCAGGAGCCCCCGCTGTTGGGCCGAATTGTTATTGAACTTAGTCAACCGGAGATGGCCTCCAGTTATAACAATGACGTGTCAACATCAACCCAAACCCTTAATCAGGCCGAGGCCAGAGGTAAAGATAAAATGAAGACAGATGCCGACCCTATCGAACAGCTGCTGTGGGCAGTCGAGGCTCTGAAAGCCGGGGGGATGAACAAGCAACAGATATCTGCAGTTGTGACAGAAGCTGTGGAGGATGCTTTTCCCACTCCGCCTGAGGGCAGTTCCAGTCAATTAGAGAATCGAGATAGGCCCCGTCATGCCAAAACAGTTCTTCCCGCTCCCAACCCTGCATCCGGAAAGGATCAGAAATCCAAGGCCGCACCCGCCGATCCGTTCGCTAGTGCATCTGGCAAGAGTGCTCAGGCTCCAAAGTACCTGCCCCGAGGGCGCAGGGTCTTCCATGCTCTCTACATGCCATTGTCCAAGGCACTTCAGATCCTTGCCGAGAGGGGACACCTTAAACCCCTGGAGCCTCGACCCCTACCGAAGAATCTCCCTGCTACTCATGACCCTGCTCAGTACTGTGCGTACCACCAGCAAACCGGCCATGCCACTGATAATTGCTTCCGCCTCCGTCATGAGGTACAGGATTTGATTGACAACGAGGTTATCCTCCCCCCCACCTCAGCAAAGTCCGTCACCACCCAGTTGTTGGATTTTGAGGACACAGATACTGCGAGTATGTAATCAGAAGGTGAACCGCCTGCGGGCAGTGCCTGGTGCATTTTTGGATGTGGCGTTTGGCACGCATTTTTGAGCATCTGCCAATGCTAGTTTTGTAAATTCTGACTTGGGTGTCGAGTCAGTCTTTTGTTTTGTTTTGAGCCTGTCTATCTGTATTGAGTCAGTCTTTTTGTTACAGGGTCTGTCTTGTTGTAATGAGTCAGTCCCTCTTGTATAGTATACCAGGTGATTTCGGGGTTGTTGCCTCAAACACCGTTTTGTCTTGTAATTAGTTGTTTTTGCTTTTTGAGTCTGTTGCTGTCGAGGAGCCAGTTATACCAGCAAATCTGAATGAAACAGCCGCGACTATTACGTTTCCGTGCTTGTTGTTGAGTCAGCCGTGCCAGAGGATGTGAATGGAACGACAGTACATACCACCTACTCTCTTGTGCCTTAAACATCGTTGTAATGACCTAAGCTTTTCATAAAAACCCTTTTTGAACACTGCGGTGATAAAAACGAAGAGGAAGGAATTCCTCAGGTTTTGCAAAATTTTGATCATTTTGAGAGAAAGAGAGGCATGCTAAGCTTTTAATGAATGAAATCATGCTTGTCGGCGTGAGTACTGAGAAGGATCCTGGTTTGATCCAGACTGGTTCCACACTATCTTCTGCGCGAGCGATTTGTCGCTTTCCTAAAAACTTTCAAAAATGAAATATTTTGTGCAGTCTTGTGAAGACCTGTGTGGAATCGCTCTTGAGATTGTGCAGCCCAGGATCGCTCTCAGCCTCAAGATTCAATTTATCTGTTGCAAACTGGAATCCGTTCAAAATGTTCAACAGTGCCATGAAACGCCTGTGTGGCCCATTTTGAGGCAGCCCTCGAGCAAGAGGCATCAAAGTCAGATCAAGGAGATCAGATCCCACCCGGCAAGGCTTGTGAAGCAACCATGATGGACTTTTCTGCAAATCAACATAACAGTCATTCTCCTGGACACAGAGAGGCTTCAATCTCAAAACCATTTGGCATGGGCTTGCTACACTTTTACCCTTTGAGAGGCTCGCTGGGCCGAAAACCCAGAAGGGCGACCCAGGCAAAAGTTAGAGCAAAGAAGAAAGAAAAAAAAAAAAAAAGAGACAAAAAAAAAAGAAGCAAGAGAGGAAAAAGAACAAAAAAAATAAAATAGCAAAAGAAATAAAAAATGAAAATGCAAAAGAAAAGAAAAGAAAAGAAAAAGAAAAAGAAAAACATAGCTCGCAAGGTCGAAAACCCGCATTGGGCACCTTGGCAAAAGTTAGAGCCTAAACAGTGAAGGTTAAAATACCCGAGTGTACCTTAACCGGAACTACGTAAGGCTTGATTCCCATGTTTGGGATACGTAGGCAACTTCATCCTGAAGTCCAGCCCCCAACGCTTCCATAGCGTCTCAGTCCATGTCATGGTTTTGATCACTTGTGCCTCCTCCGAATCTGATGTCTCGATTGCAGCAACCTGGAACTACGTGATTAACTTCCTCTTGAATCCAACCACCAACACCTTCCAGGTGACTGTGTCCATATATTGATTCAAACCGTCTTCGTCTCCTCCGCGTCCGAGGGTCCGATCGTCATCAACGAGGACTGGCTTACAGCATGCCGCGGCATCATCCAAACAAGGGGCAACTTTCCGTTGCCATCATTGCCATAAGTTGCCCTGAGTTGCCGTCCAAACCAGGGGCAACTTTCTGTTGCCTATCCCCCTTTAAGCAAGGGGCAATTTTCCATCGTTCCGATCCGAGGTTGCGCATCTCGAGGGTAAGTTCCATGCTCGTCGAGCATCGATTGTTTGTAAAAAAATAGTTTTTGAAAATTTTTACTGAAGTTGACTATTTTCTCGAAAACTATTTCATTTTCCAAAATTGGACCATGTTTGGACCCCAAAAGGAAAATTTTCAGTGCTCACAGCCTGATTTGCATGATTTTGAATCAAAAATCGAACAAGTATGTTAATCCAACTCTCATTTTGATCAAAACTGTTTTAGAAAACAAAGAATGGTCAAAGTGACGAACTAGGGGCACAATTGAGTCAGGTCTTCTGTCTTTCCCCCATCAACATACTCGCCAGAAAGGCACCCTATCTACCAGAAGAAGCGGCTGCAAGCTAGCTGTATCGGGCATGAGCCCACAACCTCTCGTTTACCCATCAACCGCTCTGGGAAGGGATTGAAAATGAGAGATTAAAGAATAGAGAGGAGTAAGTTGAGAGAAAAGTAAGAAGAGGGTTTTGAGAGAAAAACCGAGCCTGAGGGCCGAGTGATGTGAGTATCCCAAATCAGAAAGGGTGGGAATAGTACCCGGAGGAATTGGCTCCTCGAAATTTGAGGTCTTTTTGTAAACATGTCCGTGTGTCGTGTCTTTTGATTTGTCGGTCTCGATTTTGGCTTTGAGTCTTTTCCGAGTGTGTCTCGTTGTGTTCAGGTCGCGTGCCTTTTGTTTCTTTGTTTGAGTCCCTCCGCTGTGTTCTGTGGTAGACTCGATACCCCGGCTGAAAACCCTTCTTTATTTCAAAAAATCGTTTGTGCTCAGGATGCTGTGCCATTCTCTACATTCGTGCGAAGCAAGAGAAGGAAAAGGAAAATTTGGGACATCCGAGTGTGTTTCAACTGCAACCGTGTCAGCTTTTGTGGTCCGTCTTGTCAGATTGGGGCTGTTTGTTCAGGGTTTGCTGTGTGCGGAATGAACCGAGTGCTGTGTTATGGGCTGTATGCAGATCAATCCCCAGTAGAGTATGGGCTGTATTATTCAGTTTGAGTAGTGGTTTGTATGAGTTGTTTGCTGTTAGTTGGTTGGTTATCCGATTATCACAGTGCAAGTGCTCAATTTTCAGACAACAGATTAAGATCATTTACATTTAAGGTGTAATATGATGCAATACAGTGCAAGGTATGAAGTGTGCAGATACAACACTCTTTTTCGGACAAAAAGTTTGTTTCATTTCATAATCTTTTCAAGTACATAAGTTTTGGAAACAAAATCTGCCTGCGGCAGTACAAAGTACCCTAACTACTAACAAAAGGGGAAAGTGCAAAAAAGAAGAAAAACAGCAAAAATCTGTATCAAATGTCAAAAATGGCCCCGGGGCTATCAATCTGTCCTAGTCCTCTTCCTGGACGAAGGTCCAGGAGCATCATCACCAGGAGCATCACCAGGGGCATCGCCGTCTGAGCTCGAGTCCGAGCCATCACCGGTCTCCTCCGCCTCTGTCTCTGCCTCAGACTCGTCATCTGGAACTGGAGCCCGCGAGCTGCTCCCGACATGAGTGCGCCCCCCTCTGGTGCGGGGATATACTCTGCCATCCCGGGTAGAAATGGGAGGTCCAGCCGGAGCGCCACCCACCGGGGGAATCTGGAAGGGAGGCTGAAAAAGCATGGAAGGCGAATGCATCAGAATACTGTGAGCAGTTTATCAGTGCAGAATGCGATGTATGAGTACAGTGTGTGGGTGCCGTGAGCAGTTTATCAGTGCAGAATGCGATGTATGAGTACAGTGTGTGGATGCCGTGAGCAGTGAATCAGTACAGAGTACAGTGTATGAATACAGTGTATGTATGCTGTGAGCAGTGAATCAGTGCAGGGTGCAGTGTGTAAGTATCGTGTATCAGATGCTGTGAGCAGTTTATCAGATGTTGTGTTGTGCATCAGATTATGTAAAGCAGTTTGTGTATGGTTTGAGGCTGTGGTCAGAAAGAACATACCGGAATGCTGTAAAGGGCCAGGAGGTCGAAGGTCCGCTGGAGCATCCCCATCATGGAGGCATTCATCTCCAATGACTGCCGGGTGTACTCGGAAGACGCCTGCGAAAGTATCAGATACATCAGTATTCTGTGGAATATCAAATAAACTGAAATGAAATAACTGTACAAGAATGAAGTAATACATACCGGAGGCAAGTCGGGGACACCGACAAACTCGTGATCAGCCGGCGGAGGAGCAAAAGGAATCTGATAGGTCGCCCCACCCTGCCCTCGGAAAGTCAATGAAGCGGGCAGAGCAGGCCAACCGGTCCCTCGCCCTCGCTGGACTCCGCCCCTGCCACGGACTCGAGCTCTCCTCGACGCTCCCACTCCAGCCGCTGGCGCCGCTGGTCTCTCTCTCTCCGCTCGGCGGCCGCCGCTCAGAGGTCGCATGATGAAGGTCCGGACGTACTCCGAGTAATCGCCCTCGCCTCTGAAATCGTCTGCCTCCCAGCCAATAGTGTAGTCCGCCATCTGCTCGGCGGTGAATCTCTCGGTATCCCTCATATGCTCAGGAGGGTGCACCGGGACTATCTGCTCCGGTAAACCCAGGGTCTGGCGTAAGAAACGCTCGCCCAGGTACCAAGCCCGACAGACCGGGCCCTCCAGCAGAATCCGGAAACGCGAGGTCTCACGGCACCGGCAAACCGATCCCGCACCACGGCTGGCAAAGGAGCCCAAGGCTGCCAGGTGATCTGAAAATGCAATACAGTTTGTTATCTACTGTTATTGAAATATGCAGTGGAAAGGCGAAGCTTAAATGAACTGCAAGTAAAACATACCTCTGCGGGGGTGATGGTGTCGAAGAAGCGGCGGAAGAAGCTAAATGTCTCTCGCGGCCTCCGGGTGCATCTCCCGTCGAAGCGACGCGAAAAAGGGACGACCAGAGGAGTCTCCGTCTCCGGTACGGGAGCGAGCCTAGGAAAGTAGGCATAAACCCACAACTGCAAGGTAAATACCAGTGCATTTATCAGATAAAGCAGAATATAGAGTAAAAGCAGAAATAGCAGAGCCATGTGTTGTGCAGTGTATTGTGCAGAGTGTACAGTGTGAGCAGTGTACAGTTAGTGTGAAGCAGAGTATGTGTGTGCCGTGTGTACAGTATACAGCAAGCATAAAGCAGACTACAGTGTGTGCAGTGTACAGAGTACAGAAAATATAGAACAGAAATGAAAGGCAGAAAAAGAAATGTACCTCCCAAACACGCCAGTAGCCCCCGAGCAACTGTCCGCTGCCGCGGGAAGCTGAGCTCATATATCCGTAGAGAGTGGCCAGAGCGGCGCCACCCCAGTCGTAATGCAAGATGTCTCTGACGTCCACCAGTGCGCTGAGCAGGCAGAGAGGCACGGTGTTCGCCCGGTCGGCGAAAATGGTCGTCCCAAACAAGAACATGAGGAAGCCGCGTGCGTATCTCTCCACGGCCTCCTGAGTCATCGGGGCTGCATCAACAAGGGGGGCTGGACCCTGAACTGCACCTCAAACCAGGAATATCGGACGAAGCCGGGACGCGCAAAGGCGCAGCTCGCCGAGCAAGTAGACCTGAGCGGCGGTCCACTCGTCCATATCAATGTCAAAGGGATCGGATCACCCCCTACCCCGATGCCTGTGAGCATCGAGAAATCGTAAGGGGTCATCGTCATGTCCCCTGCCGCGGAGAAATGGAATGAATCGGTGGTGTCCCACCACCTCTCCACCAGAGCGGCGAGGAGAGGTCTGCATGTGGTGAGCCTGGAGAGTCCTCTGCAGAACGCGCCAAAGCCGGCCTGGTCCACAATATGGCGAACCGCGTCGGGAAGCTCGGCGTACCACACACGAGCGACAGTGTTCCCATACCCGCGGATGGTATGGGAATCTCCCTGTTTTCAAACAAGTAGTTGCGAAGCAATAGAAAATGTACAGTTTTGAAGAAACAGTGGTTCAGTGCAAATGTGGCATACATGCGTATTTTCAGCTTCAAACAGATACCGGGTGCCGGTGTGCTTATAGTGAACTACAACGTGTGATGCGTCAGCGTGTTTGAGTGGTTCAGTGCAAATGTGGCATGCGTGCATATTTTCAGATTCAAACAGGTATCGGGTGCCGGTGTTTGCAGTGGAATACGGTGTGTGCCGTGTGTTGAGTGGTTCAAGGCTAGTGCAGTGTGTGTGCACGTGTGAGTCTTAAACAGATAATCAGTTGCAAGTGCATTTGCAATCAACTACAATATACAGTGTATCAGTGTATCGGAACTAAGCAGTTAAAGAACAGAATCAGCTATGGCAGTTGACAGTTTAAAGCGTTCTACATTGCAGAAAATAAAACAGAGAGAGAAAGTTACCTCGGAAGCGCCGAAGGACAGGTGAGAGGCAGGCTCACGTAGCAGGAGCTCGGGATCCAACGCCATGTCGAAACTCCTGAACTGGCGCAGTCCGTCGGGTGGCAGAACATGAATCGCCGGCCGGTAGGTCGCCGGGTCGAACGGGCGCTCGCTCAAAGGTAGGAGCTCAACCCCGGGATCCATCTCGTGATCCGAGGGAGTCCCACCGCGCGGAATGTCGTCGGCCATGTCAAGAGTGATGAGAAAATGGTCGGAGAATGAAAATCGGGTCGGAATACGAAGAGTCAACCGAAAAGTCAACTCCCGGAGGGTGGAAAATGGCCGGAAAGGTCGGGATGTGAAAAGGCACGGAAATGGAGAGGAAAGTGAGGGGAACAAACCCCAAAAAGGTGGAAATGGCAAAAGAGGCACCGAAACAAAGATTTGTTCGGTTGAAAATGTCCGAAACGCGAAGGAAATCGCAAATCCGACGACGAAACGGGCTTAGAACGCGAAGAAAACAAGGAAATGAGGAAGAAAAAGACTCTAGAGAGAGAGAGGGGTCGTTTTCGGTGAAGGATAATGAAAAGAATAGGGTTTGGAACCCTATTTTAAAACACCCATGGTGAAATGTCGAATCTGCCCAGACTCAGGAACTTTTTTCCGGTCGGCAACATTTTGTGCCGGCCGGCAGAATATTGTGCCGATGAAACTATTTTGCAGCCGGTGGACAGCCGGTGGCTTCCCCTCCTGGCCGGTGGTGTTCCCACAACCTTGTTTAGGCCATATGAGCAGTTTTTGGTCTTCATAGCTCAAGAAAGTGCAAGAAAGTGTATCTCCGACGCTCAACCGGCCTCCGTTTTGACCTCGGACCGCGTCTTCTGTGCGTAGCACTCCAACTCATACAATGTTGTATCCTTTGGTATCCTTTTTGCCTTTTACAAGATTCAAAAGTTGCCCCGTGTACGTTGCACGCGTTCATCGCACTATTTCGGTGCATTACATCGCGCTATCATGCGCCTCACAGTTGCATTGTTATGCACGTACTACATGCGTTGTAACACGCACCCCTTGCATTGTCATGCACATCTCCAATGCATTGTCATTGCATTTTTATTACAAGCATTGTCATGCATTTCAAAAGACGTGCGTTGTCATGCACTTTAGTTCATTCGCATTGTCATGCATCTTTCGATCTACATTTCAGTACAGGCCTTGTGGCATGCGTGCCTCAATTTCCATGAGGCATGCGTGTCTCATTTGCATTGTTTTGCATTCCGTGAGGCATGCGTGTCTCACTTACATCTCACATTCTGTGAGGCATGCGTGTCTCACTTACATCTCACATTCCGTGAGGCATGCGTGTCTCACTTACATTTTACATTCCGTGTGGCATGCGTGTCACACTTGCATCATTTTCCAATCTTATGAGGCATGCGTGTCTCATTTGCATTGTTTTGCATTCCGTGAGGCATGCGTGTCACACTCGTATCATTTTCCATTCCTATGAGGCATGCGTGTCTCATTTCATTAGTTTGCATCTTATGAGGCATGCGTGTCTCATTTGTATTAGTTTGCATCCTATGAGGCATGCATGTCTCATTTGTATTAGTTTGCATCTTATGAGGCATGCGTGTCTCATTTGTATTAGTTTGCATCTTATGAGGCATGCGTGTCTCATTTGTTTCATTTGCATCGGCACGTGTGCCTCATTTGCATCGGCACGTGTGCCTCATTCCCATTGGCACGTGTGCCTCATTTGCATCGGCACGTGTGCCTCATCTGCATCGGCACGTGTGCCTCATTTGCATCGGCACGTGTGCCTCATCTGCATCGGCACGTGTGCCTCATCTGCATCGGCACGTGTGCCTCATCTGCATCGGCACGTGTGCCTCATTTGCATCGGCACGTGTGCCTCATTCTCATTGGCACGTGTGCCTCATTTGCATTGGCACGTGTGCCTCATTTGCATTGGCACGTGTGCCTCATTCTCA
This sequence comes from Camellia japonica, assembly GCA_030407325.1. Taxonomy (NCBI): domain Eukaryota; kingdom Viridiplantae; phylum Streptophyta; class Magnoliopsida; order Ericales; family Theaceae; genus Camellia; species Camellia japonica. The sequence goes on along the minus strand of JAPPVO010000003.1, from coordinate 32,207,285 downwards.
TTGGCACGTGTGCCTCATTTTCATCGGCACGTGTGCCTCATTTTCATCGGCACGTGTGCCTCATTTTCATCGGCACGTGTGCCTCATTTGCATCGGCACGCGTGCCTCACTTTCATTGGCACGTGTGCCTCATTCGCATTGGCACGTGTGCCTCATTTTCATTGGCACGTGTGCCTCATTTTCATTGGCACGTGTGCCTCACTTTCATCGGCATGTGTGCCTCACTTTCATCGGCATGCGTGTCTCATTTCCATTGGCATGTGTGCCTCATCTTCATCGGCATGCGTGTCTCATTTCCATTGGCATGTGTGCCCCATCTTCATCGGCATGTGTGCCTCATTTCCATTGGCAAGCGTGTCACATTTTCGTTGGCATGCGTGTCGTCATTTGCATTAGCATGCGTGCGTCATTTGCATTGTCTTACATTCCTTGCGACCTGCGTTGTCTTGCTTTCATTTGCATTGCCATGCATGTTGCTAACGACATTGTACCTGTTAAGTTTGCTTTCTTTTCAGGCACGATATTGTATGTACGGTTCATTTGAGGCCGGTGCAACCGGACGAACCGCACAGGTATTGTATCCTCCGAGTGAGACGTACAGAGAATTACATAATTCTCTTACATCCTTTCTGCATTGTAGTGTAGTCTGGTGTATGCTAGCTTAAAACTGTTGCATGTGTGCTTCGTTACAGCTTTCTTTGCATGATCATAAGTTATGCTCGGCTTCTTGCATTTTCAGTTGCATTTTGCCCCTGCCTACGGGCGCATACCTTGTTTGTCTTGCATGTTTGTCCAAGTCTTCGGCCTTGTCAAAAATGGGTCGTCTCTGGGCTTTGACATTCACTCTCGTCATTGTTATGACTTTCGAGTTCTGTCAAAGAGGGGCAACTGTAGACACCCCAGTTTTGACTGTCCTCAAGACTTGGACGTCACCGTTTGAACACTCGGTGATTATCCATGTTTGTGTTCGTTTGGAGTTCCCGGAGGTCTCGGCTACGCGCCTTGCCTCGGGATCTCCGAACTCGACCGTTTTGTGTCTGGTTTTGCACCAAACACTTGTGTTTTGCCTTGGAGGGGCAGGGAATGCCTTGTGAGGCATCCCCACACACCACCGGCAGTGGCTAGAGGCCACCGGCTGGTTTTTGTTGCCACCGGCAATGTTTGTGGCCGGTCGGCACTCTTTGTTGCCGGTCAGCAGTCATTTTTGTCAAAATGACATTTTTGGCCAGCCGACTACTGTTCATCTGCTTTTGCAGATATTTTAGGATAGCTGTGTGGCATTTGGTTCCCCTCCATACACGTGTATGGAGGGATGCTCTTCTTGTAAGCTTGTTGTATAAGCTTTACAAGTTTGTTGCCTATAAGAGAAGGGTCTCTCCTCTTGGCAAGGGGTTAGAGAATTTTGGAGAGAAAAACACAGAGAGAAGCTCTGGTTTTAGGGTTAGGGTTGATACATATCTCCTATATCTCTTTTTCTCTCTTTATGTTCTAGGTGTTTTAGTCCATATTATTGCACACAAACACCTAGTGCTTCACCTTCCTTTGGCTACTGAGGTTCTAAGGGCTTGTCCTTGCTATTTTTGACTGGATTGAAGCTTAAGGAGGCAACAAGATCACCATTGTTGAAGAAAGGCTTCAAGGGTAAGAAACTAGTCCTTTTTACCCCATTTTTGCATCCTATTTCTACCTATCTTAGAGCTGTTTTTGTGTTTAGTGTATAACATAAAAAAGTTCTGTTTTTTAGCCCTCTTGATTGTTTGTTAAGAGTGTTTTGTGGTTTGGGTTTGTTTGACCCCCCTAAGCCTTGTAAGGCTCCTTTTTGTGCAAGTTTCGAGACTTTGGTGTTTGGGCCTCTTCACCACTGAAATCTTGAGGGATTTCAGTGGTGGAGATGGTGCCTTGAAGTCTCCAAAAGGGGAGGGCCACCCCCTCTCCTTGTTGTCCTTGAAAAGGACCAATCTTGGCCTCTTAAGGGAGCATCTAGCTTAGGCTCTTGTTGATCATGCCATGGCTGTATTTTATGCTTATATTGCCATGATATAACTTTGTATTAAGTTAGTTTTGGTACACCATGCATGCCTTGCATACCTACCTTGTAATGCCTTGTTGTTGCCTTAATATGCCTTGGGTTGTAAACCATTATTCTAGCAGCATGTTTTAGGCTTAGTCTTGTGAAGCTTTTGTGCTTGTTTTGCCATGTATGAGGTCTGTCCTAGGTTGTTTGGGTCGACCCTAGCATGCATTGTGTAGCCCCTTTGTATATTTGGGCTTGTTGGCCTTAAGTGCATAAGTGTATAGCATGCATTGCTTGCATTATTTTAGTGGTTTGGAACCACTTAGCATGAAATTTCAGTCCATTTAACATGTTTGCATACTTGCCTTAGAGGCTTCATTGTTGCTTTGAAAGCTTGTGTTGTATGCTCCATGTTTTGGTCATTATGTATGCCTTTGGATTTGAGCCACTTAGATGCCATCTAGGTGCACCCTTGGTTTTGTTTAAGCCTTCTTTTGACCTGTTTTAAGCCTCCTTAGCCTTGTGAGGCTTGGTGGAATTGACCTTGGTCAAGCCTCCATGACTTGCCTTAAGTACTTGGACCATGCTTGCATGCTTATGCTTGTCTCATTTGAGTTGGTTTGGCACCACATTTTGACATGATTTTCAGAGCTAATATCGCATGCTAATTGTCCATCATAGCCTCTTTTAAGTGTGCTTGAAAGTTGCTAGTTTAATGCTTAAGCTTTAGACCACTATATGTGCACATGTGCATGTGTGTTTAGCCTTCATTTTTGGGCATTTTGGCCACTGTTTTAGGCCTATTTAGAGCCGCCTAAATCATGTTTAAGTCCACCTTTTCATTAGTTTGCATTGCCTCATGTTTGCTTGTATGCTTGCATAAGTGCCTTGCCATGCCATGTTGCATCCTTAGCTTGCATGCCTAGGTTGCATTGCATCTTGCATGCATGCCTTGTTCCTTGATTTGGTGATAGGAATTGGGCCTTGTTTTGTTTGATTGGTTTGCATTTCATTTGACATGAAAGTGCACACTTGATTCTTTAGGCCATCATGCATGGAAATGCGTGATTGGTGGCCCGAGAATCGAGGCACATACCCCTTTGAGTCGCAAACATGATAGGGGGCATGATTGGTGCATACATTGTTTGAATTGTATTGCCATGCAAGTTTTGCCCTCTGCTGCTGTGAGTTGCAGGTTCTGCAGGCATTGTTTGCCGACCGGCAACATTTGCTGCCGGCCGGCAGTAAGTCATCAGCCGATGGATTCATTTTGTGCCGATGGCCACATCCTATTGCCGGTGGTAATTCTACTCAGCCGGTGGTATCCCCCAGTGTCCTGAGAGGCATTCCTGAGACTTTGGCAGTTTTCAGAGGAGCAAAGCAGGGAAAACAGAGGCAGACTATGCATGGCAGTGCGATTCCGAGCAAGTCCCGAGCATGCGCTGCATCTGACCCGCTTCCCGAGGGCTTTACTGTTTTAATTAGATTAATTAATTTGTTTAGTTAATTTAATTGATCTGTAATATTTAATTAGCTTGCGTAGTTAATTAATTTGTATATTCTTTTGGTCCCTCCGGGCGAGGGCAAATCTGTAATAAGCGTGTGTGAGTGGTGTGCATGTCTTCCAACCCCCACTTCTTTCTTCCCTTTTATTTACCCGCTTACGATGGTAGATTAGGGCATATTTAAATTAGCATACCTTATGCAATGCATGCGTGCATCCATGCATTTGTTTACATGCACCGGGCTCGGCGCATCATTCTAACTGCATTGTATTTTCAATTCCAAATTGAATACGTGTTAGTTGTAGCATTTCACATGTCATCGTAGATTAGCCGAGCCTATCCTAATCACATTTTGCTTGTGTTGCATTAGCCACTTAACATGAACTAGGACATGCATGTTTGCTAACTAGTTTATTGTTTTGGCACGGAGTACGATGTAAGTATTTTCGCTTTAGCATATCGCATGCGTGTGAATGTTGCCATGACAGTATGCTTACCATGTGGCTAAGTGCTTATATGAGATAAACTGTTTGAATGCCTGTGGGTGAAGGTTGGATTGTTTGAGTTGGAAAAACTCGTTGAAATCCGTGTTTTAGCCTACTTGCGAGTAGCAAATCCCAAAGCGTTTTTTCAAAACAAACGGATATGCAATGCTTGTTTCCAAATTAGGCAATCTAGTCTATACTTGTTTGCTGTGCGCATAACATAGTAATTCTAGGCTAATAACCGGAATAAGAACACATAACGTTTTCAAAATCGGATATCATGGTTAGTAGAGGCCGGTCTTCGGACCGGGCGAAAGGGGGTGCTCATAGCTGACCTTCCCCGATCGTACCCAAGCTCCCGAGCCAAGACAACTTTGGTGATGACGGACACGTGGCCTTCGGCACCGAGTCAGGGTTTCCTAAATTTCCCATTTTTAAAAATATTTAGGTGGCGACTCTGTATCTGGCAAAGCAGTCCATGTTTGGCACTTCTTTTCAAAATCTGTTTTTTCTCAAAACGATTTGCCAGAGTTGGACTCTTTGGTTCAGATTAAGAACCGCAACAAACAAAAAAAAAAAATTGGAGTCCGAACTGTAACCCGTTGAGGTCCCTCGCGGGCATGTTACACCGCTTCATTCCCGATCATGGACACCGAGAAGTTATCCCCCAAGCACTCATGTACGATCGAAGGATCTGAAAGTAGACAAGCCAGTGCTACCCCCATTTCAATCTCTGTGCTCTCGAAATCCTCCTCTTTGCATTGCTCAACCTCAGCTAGTGGATCTGTCTGCTCCTCGGCAACATCATCCCCAGACAATTGCAAGTCAAAGAATATCTCAAACCCCGGCAGGCGCCGCCTCTCTGCATTTAGCCATGGCTCTGGGAAGCCGCAGAACAAGAAGTCTTCCCCCTCCCGGACAAAGCGTCCGTTCAGGGTGCCTTGGATGGGTCGCTGCACCAACTCATAAGGCTTCCCGGCTTGCTTTGCTCTGGCCCTTCCGGCTATCTCTTTTCCTTTCCTCACCCAGTCCTCCTTGGTAAGCAGATAACCTAAACCAAAGGTATGTGGGTTATGCGGCACTTCGGCTGATGCTGCAATGCCTTTCCGGCCACTTCTCCCTAATCCCATCTCGGGGATGTACTGGAGCTTGTTCATGAGGTACACAGACTATGCGCTGACATATAGCCCCTCATCAACAGCTAGGATATTCTGTACAACCTGGGCCTCGGCTAGGGTGAACCCTGACAAAAACACATCCTCCGTGCCGTGTTCAATCTCCAGAATTGGTGTAAAAACCTCTGGCGGCGGATGGATTGAAGAATTCCCAAAAATTATAGCCACCCCCTTCCCGTGGGGGTACTTCAACATCTGGTGCAAGGTGGAAAAGACCGCCTTCACCTAGTGCAGCCACAGCCACCCTAGGAGTAGATTAAAGGTTGCGGGAACGTCCAAGACATGAAAATCAATATCCTGTTGTCCTGGACCAACCTGAGTCTGAATTTGCACAGTCCCCATCACCTCTCTACTTGTATTGTCATATGCCCTTATCACCTGGGCAGTTGGCACAAAATTTGCGGGCTTCAACCCGATAGCATATGCCGTCCTCGACGGGCATACATTGATAGCAGATCCTGTGTGAACAAGAACCACTGGTATCCATTTTTCTCTACACTCCACAGAGATGTAGAGTGGTTTGTTATGGTTTGAGCCCTCAGGCAGCAGTTCCTTGTCAGTGAAGGTCAACGTCGGGGAAGCTCCTCCCGGAAAAACCAATCCCACCAACTGCTCAGGTGTGGTATCGATCAAAAGTTTAGCCCTGTCCATTGCAGAAAGGACAGCTTGTCTGTGTACTCTTGAGGCCATAAGCAGTCCCCAGATGGAGATGTCATCTTGTATCTTCTTAAGCTGTTTCAGTACAGCCTCCACTTCTAGCAGTTTTTCCTTCTGCCTCTCCACTTCTTTGTCCTTCTCGGACGCCTCTGGTTGATCCAAGTGTGGGGGCTTAAAATACCGCCCACTCCTGGTCATGTGGTCCACCTCTCCCACATACCAGGTATCATCCGGTTGGCTTTGCCCCCAATCTTCATCGGTGTGGGCAAGACATAGGTGGTCGTCTTCCCACCACATACCGTCAGCAATCGACAGACACCTATCTAGTTCCGTTAGAACTGTTACTGTGCTCACAGCACATTCAGTGCGCACAACACGTTCCATCCATGCTGGGGCTTTGGCCTTTCTTGCCCTCCCCAGATCTTCAATCTTTTCCCGTTCAAACTGCTTCAGTGCAGCCTGCTGTTCAGCATCTTCCATACTCAAACTGCCCGTATTCTGAGCAAAATTCTTTACACCGGTGCTCTTCGGCGGTTGCTTCTGATTCCCGGCTATTCCGGCCACTGCTAATGTCCACGTGTCTGACGGATCCCGTTCTGGCTGAGGTTGTTCAACGATATCCGGCTCGTCGCTAAGCCACCCAGTACCTTCTGCTGACCCTTCCAGATCGAACCAATTGACAATCACATCCCCTGGATCCTATTCGTTGAAGAACTGAAGGTTGGTGATGTCCTCTTCTAGCTCAGCTAGGTCATCTAGCCCCTGATTAGGTCCATCCTCCCGTACTACACTGATCTCGGCCCCCACTGGCAACTCAATCCTCAGCTTAAACTGATCTGTCGCTATCATATAACCGCTCAGGTTGTACTCAAAACTCGCAGGCCCCTCAAGCTCTGAATCCTCATTCTTCTCTGCCCCAAAGTGATCCCTATTCTATCTTCAATAGTCACCACCACCGTTTCGGGTTGGATTTGGGAGGTGCTCAATATGCACAAATCCTTGCTGTCCGGAATGAACACCTCCGGCTTGGGTAGGTGGGAAGGGGTAATGTATATGCTCGGGTCATATGGAATGGCCGAGGTTTGGATTAGGTTGATGCGTTTGGGAGGTGGAGCTTGGTTATTTACAGTTTAAAACCCATAAATTATTTTAAATTAACACAAACTGATTTCTTTTTTCATTCAAAATAATAATCGGGATAACAAAAATGAAGAAGAAAATCTAAAAATTGAAGAAATGTAGAGATTGAGACGCAATCGAAGAAGAAACTTACCAGCCTTTTTCGGAGCGATTTGAAACGAAGTGAAGTGAGAGTGTGCGAGAGTGAGAGCGATAGGGCAGAGAGAGAGAGAGGAGAAGAAGAAGAAGAAAGGGGGAAATATTTTAGAGAGAGAGAGAAAGAGAGAGAGAGTGAGGAAGGGCCCGGAACTCTCTTTAGACGTGTCATCAATCTAGTTAGGAAATACTTCAAGTACAAAGGGTGTGTTTGGTTTGTGTTTGTAGAGTAGTTTTTGAGATAAAAAGTACGAAAATTTGTTTGGTTTGCCCTTTTTGAGAAATGGTTTTGGAAAATTGTTTTGGAAAGAGAATTTTAAAAAAAGTGATTGATTTGTTGTGTATGAGAGAAAGAGTGATTTTAGAAAGTAGGTAACCAAACAAAATTTTAAGATTTTTTTTGAAAAAATTTGTTTGGTTTGATTACTCTTGAAAATTTGTTTATAGAGAATTTTTCTCAAAATTTTTTTTGAAAAGCAAACCAAATAAGGCCAAAATCTTAAAACTGTGACGAAGTAACTCGTTTTTTATTTTATTTTATTTATTTTAATTTTAATTATCTTTTTATTTTTGTCAAATCAAATTGATATAAAATAATATTTAAATTATTAAACTTAATATAAGTATATATTGGGTTTGAATTATCTTAATTTTGTCATTTAATTTTAGAGAGCAATTGGAATTAGTAACTCCATTTTATAATCGACCTCGATAATTCAATTCAAACTGTTTAATTTTTAGAATTTGTTAAGTATAATATTTATACACAAATTTAAAGTAATTGAACATAAATAATTTTATGTTTTAAAAATTCAATGGCAAAATAAACTATACCAACTTCTTTATAATTTACATTTTACTTTACTTATCGCCTCGGCACACAAAATGGATCATGGGCACAATGTGTGATAAAGAGATAAGTGTGGGAAGAAAAGTTTATGTTGTGTATTTAGAAGTATTTAAGATTATAATCGAGTTGAGTCAAATCGAGTTTTGAGACGTTCAAATTTAATTTGTTAAAGTATCTCCAATAGTTCACCAAACATTTCATCAAATCTGAGTAAAAATATGACCAATTCCTCTATTTGATATTAGACGCTCCAATGGTGCTTTCATCAAACCATATGACGTTCGGGGGGTCGACCGGCAAGAGCAAAATTGATTTTTTTATTTTTTGTTTTTTTGTTGCCTTCATTTCTGTTTCCTCAATGTATGAAGAATGAAGTTGCGAACAATATCATACTCTTCTTTCAATAAGAAAGCTATACCAGAAGGTATAAAGTCATGAGTAAAGACCTGATCATAATTTAGAACATTGGAATTGATTGGGTCCTTCACAGTTATTGTTTTTTTCTTGATTTTGAAAGTCATGCGATTCAGAACACTCTCAGTGTTGTGGGGCTTAAGAGGAGGAAGAAGAAAATGATGATGGCTTGCATTTTGGTTTTAATTATATGAGCTCTACTGCTCCTCCTTCCCTCCCTTCTCTCTCCTCACTCTTTGTCTCTCTCTAGAACTACAGGGAAGATGAAGGAGTACAGTGTTCTTTGATGGATACTCTTCAATCACATAGAGAGAGAGAGAGAGGTGCTTGATAATAGAGGTGCTAAGGTGGTTGACCGGTCAACCTGTGGGTCGACCTGTCAATGTAAATTTTCACAAATTTTTGCTTTAAAGCGGTCATTCGGAGGGACATCCGGCCGGTCGTTCGGTAGGTCCAACTCAACGGCTATACACAGTGAATTGCTGAAAGGGGCAAGCCATCCTCAGTTTGGTGAAACGTTTGATATTTTCTCAATTTGATACTGTTTTGGTGCAACCGTTGGAGCACAAAAAGCACCTCTTTTTCATCAATTTGAATTTAATGATGGATTTGGTGAATGGTTGGAGATGGTCTTAAGGATTAGTTAAGTTTGAGCACAAATTAATTTAAAATATCAAGCTATAAACTCAGTTTCTTAAATATCTGAAAAGCCCAAGTTGCACTTTAACCAACTTTTACATAAACAACTCAAATTCATTTGCATTTTTACAGAAAAACATATAAGTTTATTAACAAAATATATAAGAATACTCACATGAATATTAAAATTTATCAATCAAATGTGTAGATTTAACTCAATCATTAAACATAAATATATTAATACACCATGGCTTTGAGTTCTCTTTGGCTATTGCTGAAATAGGCATCTCATTATATAGCTTCACGGCATTCAAATAACAATTCACATATTTCTCTTAAGTATACTTTGATATACCAACAACAACTGAAGCAACTAAACCAATTGCTTTGTCAGTCTAAGAAACAAAAAAATGGAAATAATATCGATTTACTTTTAGTAGCTTAGAAAAAAAAAAAAAAAATTCACGCAACGATTCACATATTTCTCTAGCTTGGTATGACATGATCAGTACAGTCCATCATCTGCAGCCCTGACCCTGAGACTGCAATCAACCTAAGAAAAACAACAAAATGCATGTGAAAATTTGCAAAAGTTTTCATATGAATCGGGTCAAAAGTCTTACTATTTATTCATACGTTCAATCACTTCATCAATAACTTGAGTAAATAACAACTTGTTTCATCTCAAAAACATCCAATTGTTTGCTCAATATCATTGTTGTCTCTTATTGGGTAAGTCCGTCAGGTTTTATTACAAAACCAGATGGTTTGATAACAGTGTAGATGTTTATGGTTGGTTCATTATCGCATATACGATGAAGGAACAAAACTCGGGCCTCTTAGATAACATACTACTATTGGAAAAATAATGATTTTTTGGTAACTTTAATGCAATATTAAAGTGGGTGCCAATCCTCAATTGAGGTGGAATAAAGTGGGTTTAGAGTCTTTGTAGTGAGATCTTTACACCACAGAAAGAATGACCAAAAACCATTAAAGTTTGAATGAGAAATTGACTTAAGTTGACCTCATGAAAGAGGTGTTGGGAAAAGTGTAAAACCTTGTATCCCACATTGATTGTAGAGGAGAGCATTTATGGATATTTAAATCCCATTTTTTGTTTTAGGGTGTGAGCCTTTGGGGCATCCAAATTTTCTGAAGGAAGGGAGTTATGGATACTTCAAGGATGGACTTGGGCCAAAACTATGGTCTAAGTTGGTTATGGAAAAATTGCCACACGCGCATGCGGCGCCCGCTCGCCCGGACCGGGCCGTGTCCAGGTCCGTGGGACCTTGGGGCTGGAACTTGGGCTTAAGGCTTGTTGGAATGGATTGAGTGTGGGGGTTGGGCTTGGCCTACCCATCTTAATATTTTTGGGCTAAGCCAGTATTGTGGGCTGCAGAATTATATATATTACACAAATTTATAATATGTGTGGAACTTCTCTATAATAATGATAATTTATTCCAAGTTTAATTCAGAATTCATTTCTGTATTTGTGAGGGGCCTTGATGGCTAGAGCCTCTTCCTCTCTCCCTCCATGTGTATAAAAAGAGACCATTCTCCTTTAGTTTTCAACCCTAAAAAATTTGCTCTTTGTCTTCTATAGTTCTCTATCACGACCCAGACCCACCTCTATAGGTTTAGCGTCATGACAGACCAATAATCATAGATTACCTATAGCCTCTATACAAATAAACCTTGTAATATAAAGTATGGGCCTTAGCGGAAGTCTAAAGTTAACATAAAAATTATCTATTGAGCGGTGCGTATATGAAAGGACTTCGTATCATAAGTAAAGATTTGCAATTTATCTACATACACCACATTAGTTCCTGTGACAACCCTCACCTCTTATTAGTGTCAAACTGTGATTGAGCATGATAAGTAATTGATCAAGATAAAATTCTAAACTAATTGCATGAGTATGTTGCTTTAATTGCATTTCTATCTGTTTGTCATTAAATGATCTGTTTGTGTTTTGACTTCGAATTGTGAATTGAAGGCCTTATCGGCGACCGAATCAGAAATTGATTGGTGTTATATGCTAATTAGGATTTATATGATTTTATGGTAGGTTTAATTAAAACTTGATTTGGAATGATTAAATTAGATTAAATAATATTAAACTAATTGAACTTAGGTAATTACACTTATGCCATTAGTGGGCATTTTCTAGGCCATTGGTTTAATTTCATGTTTGGCCTCATTCTTCATCTCATTTCCTAGACCAAAACCGTGAGAGAGAGGGAGAGTAGGAGGAAATTGATTTCATCAAGAATTGGCTTGGAAAATTAGAGGAATTGAAAAGAATTTGCAATATTGAGCTAGCATACTTGGAATTCAAGGCCTAAGGTAGGAAATTCATCCTCTTAATTATGAATTTGAGTTGTTACATGCCTAGTTCATGAGGAATTAGTGTTTTGAGTCAAGAATAAATTTAAAGTGTTGTTTTGAGAGTGAATTCATGCATGCATGTCCATATCATAGAATGTTGAGGTTGTTTCCCATGAGAATTTCCACATGCATGTCCATATTTTGGTTGTAGTCCATGAATTCACCATGTTTTAGAGTTCAATCTTGCATTTGACCATATTTTGGAGCATTGGAATTCATAAGAACTCATGCATGTTATGTTCTTGCATTGTTCTTCAAGTTTCTTTGAAATTAGTGTTCAATTGGCAAACTTTTGGGCTTGATTTTATAAATTGATCTTTGAAACATGTTGTATTAGGGGTTTCTAAGTGTTCTCCAGAAAATTACCCAGAAAAATCAAATTTGAAGCTTTTGAGGTTGAGTTTTGTGCTTGAGGATCAATCTGGAAATTCCAGATTTTTGATCCACGCTCAAGCGGAGGACTTCACGCTCGAGCGTACACTCTGAGTACATGCACTTCCGCTCGAGCGTCGAGGGTCACGCTCGAGCGTGAAATGTATATGCCCAAAAGTTCATGTGTTTTACAGTCCGCTCGAGCGAGGTAATCTGCGCTCGAGCGAGGGTCTGAGTCTCACGCTCGATCGTGGGTCGAGCGTCCGTCGAGCGTGAAAAACGTGCATCCAGTACTTTTCTTGAGTTTGCAGTCCGCTCGAGCGGAGCTTCTTTGTCTGCATGTCCGCTCAAGCATAGAAAGCCACGCTCGAGCGAGACCCCTGTTTTCAGCAAATTTTGAAAAGTGTTTTAAAGTACATCTTTGTATCCTCATCACATCCTAGGCATTCCTAGGCCATGTTTAAGGCATCTTAATGAGGATAATGTTATAGAACCACACCAAGTCAAGATTGGGGCTAAGTTATTAATCCCAGTGTGTAACTTAGTGTGTGTTCGTTCTGCAACTGTGTAGGGTTAGCACCCGAGGACGCTGACTAGCCTGTCTATAGCCCAGTAATTTGTGAGTAACAATGTGTAAAGATACGTTCAATTATAATTATTTCTGAACGATTGATTGTACTGCTTTCTGAAATGACATTGTTTACTGAATGAATGTTTGTCCTATTTGTAAACTGTACTCGTGGCATCCATAGCAACTTACTGTTACTGCTACTGTTACAGAGATCTCTATCAGTTCCTATCCTTGGAACTACTGCTACTGTATTGATGGCCATCAACTGACTGTTCGGTCTATTAAGACCTACTGTACTGTTTTGCTATTGGACGTACCACGTATGACTGTTATGATTTCTAAATGACTAATATGGCATGGAATATGAGCCACTGATTGAATAACTGATTTACTGATGCAAATGACCATTTTAATTAATGAAAGGACATTCGTTCTTAACCCCTTTACGCATTTGTTATTCACTGGGCTTTAGCTCACTGTTTATATTTATATGTAGGTGTCCAGGCACCGGACTGAAGCTAGGAGCGTCAAGTTAAGCTCTCGTTTTGTTAAGCCAACCACCGTGCCTCACTTCGAGGTTCCGAGTTCATTCAAGCTAAGGTTGTTTTGGGGTGTTCAGAATCACCCTTTTGTCTCTGTTTTGTACCGACTGAATAAGATTTGACTGTACAGCTATGGTGAAGGGATTTGGTCCCTAACCTGGATGTTTTGTATATGATGTATGTATATACGTTTTGGTTGTGAATGTGGTTTTGCATATAAAAGTCTTTTTGCATTCAGATTTTCACAGCTCATTGGACGTCTTTTATTTACTGTTTGGCTTCCGCCAGCCCCTTACTCTGTATTATTGTTATTATTGTTAAGCAGGCCTTTGGTAATCATGGATTACTGGCCGGTTACGATGCTAAACCCATAGAGCCAGGTTTGGGTCGCGACAGAGTGGTATCAGAGCACGAGTTAAACCGCACACACGTGTCCAAATGAGCTATACGATGTCCTAGAAAAGTAATTAGGGCATTGCATGAGCATTAGAAAGTGTGTGTGGCCATGATATGAATATATGTGCTATTGTGCTAATGTGCTTAAGTAAGCAACTTCCTATGTTTATTATTACCATATTGCGTATAGTGAAATGGAGAATGCAAGAAATGTCGATGAATCTGAATCATCTGAAGCAAGAATGGCAAGGTTGGAGAGAATGGTAGAACTATTGACTGAAACTGTAAGGCAACAACAGAACCAATAGCCCCCACCTCCTTCAGTACAGCCAGAACCAAATGTTCTTGATGATGTAATTGCTTTGACACAGAAGTTCAACAAAATGAAGCCACCATCATTCCAAGGCGGTCTTGAGCCACTAAAGGCCGAAACCTGGGTTCTAGAAACCAAAAAATTGTTTGAAGTGTTTCCTTGTTTGGAGGCACACAAGGTATTACTGGCTACGTTCACTTTACAAGAAGAAGCCAGACGGTGGTGGATGCTCGTTCGTGACACTAATAATGCTATGACTTGGGCTCAGTTTAAAGAACTTTTTTATGAAAAATACTTCCCTCAGTGTGTCAGGGACCGCAAAGTGACTGAATTTGAGCAATTGAAGCAAGGTACCATGTCAGTAGCAGAATATGAATCTAAGTTCACTGAACTTGCCCGGTATGCACCACACATGGTGGACACTGATTATAAAAAGGCCAGGAAGTTTGAAGGCGGGCTTAATGTAGAAATACTTAATCGAATCAATGTTCTGAAATTACTCAAATATGTGGATGTCCTTGACCGAGCAATAATGGCCGAGGCAAATGTCATTGCACTGCAACAGGCTAAGACACCGGTAACCGAATGACGGGGTAAGAAGCGAGGCTTCAATTTCAAAAAGGGCCGAAATAACTCATTGAATAAAAAGCAAAACACAGGGTCAACAAGTAGCTCCAGTCAGGGAAACGGTTCCATACCACCCTGCTCCGAATGTAGAAAAAGACATAAGGGGGTTTGCTACAGAATTTTTGGTGCTTGTTACAAGTGTGGCAAGGTGGGCCACATGGTCAAAGACTGCCCTTCCACATTTCAAGGCAATAGTAAGGCTGCAACTAGTGCCGCAGCATCAACTGTTACACCGAAGCCTAATCCGAAAGCTACTGGAAAGGAGCCTTTAAGGCAAGGCCGGGTGTTTGCACTCGTACCAGGAGATGTGCAGAACACCGAGACAGTTATGTCAGGTATACTCTCAATTTGTGCCCAAAATGCTTATATTCTGATTGATTCGGGGTCTACACATTCGTTTGTCTCGCATGCTTTTTCACGAAAATTAAATAGACCACTGGAACCCATGAACTATTTGTTAGCTGTATCTTCACCTGCTGGGGGATCCATGACTTGTGCTTATGTGTATCCTGCATGTGAAATTGTTATTGGGGATGCACTTTTGTATATTGATTTACTGCCTTTGAATATTGATCATTTCGATGTAATTTTGGGAATGGACTGGTTAACAAAATATCATGCTACCATAGACTGTGTAACGAAACAAGTTATTTTTCGTCCACCTGGATTGCCTGAATTTGTATTTAACGGAGTTGGTGTAGTACCTCCCCCATATCTGATTTCGTCCATGAAAGCATTCAAATTAATCAAGAAGGGGTGTAAAGGGTATTTATGTTGCATATTGACTGTACCTGCTGATACTAAAGCTAATGTGAACAGTATTCCTATAGTCAGAGAATTCCCTGATGTTTTTCCAGATGACTTGCCAAGGGATTTGATTGATAGGGAGATTGAATTCACTATTAAAGTGTTACCGGGTACACAGCCTGTTTCCAAAGCTCCGTACAGAATGACACCTACCGAATTGAAAGAATTGAAAATTCAGCTGCAAGAATTGTTGGATAAGAAGTTCATCAGGCCCAATACTTCACCGTGGGGCGCACCAGTTTTATTTGTGAAAAAGAAAGACAGCTCATTAAGACTTTGTATTGACTACTGTGAATTGAACAAGGTAACAGTGAAAAACAAATACCCATTGCCTCGTATTGATGATTTATTTGACCAATTGCAAGGTGCTCAGGTTTTCTCCAAAATTGACCTTAGATCCGGATATCACCAGTTGAAAGTCAAAACAGAGACATTGAAAAGACTGCCTTCCGAACGAGGTACGGACATTATGAATTTCTTGTTATGCCTTTCGGAGTTACTAATGCGCCTGCTGCATTTATGGACCTTATGAACAGAATTTTCAAACCATTCCTCGATGAATTTGTGGTTGTTTTTATAGATGACATTTTGATTTATTCCAAGAGTAAGGAAGAACATGAACGTCATTTGAGAATTGCTTTACAGACCTTAAGAGAACAGAAACTGTATGCAAAACTAACAAAGTGTGAATTTTGGCTTGATAATGTGATGTTTTTGGGACATGTGATTAGTAAGGATGGCATCTCAGTTGACCCACAGAAGATTGAAGCAGTGGTGAATTGGCCTAGACCGACTAATGTTACTGAAGTTCGGAGTTTCTTGGGCTTAGCCGGGTACTACAGAAGGTTTGTGAAAGATTTTTCCAAAATTGCTCTACCATTGACTCAATTGACTCAAAAGGGGATATCATTTGACTGGACCGATCAGAGAGAATCAGCTTTCCAAGAATTAAAGACTCAACTCGTGACTGCACCGATTCTTACCCTAGCCTCGGGTACGGATGGATTTACTATTTTTAATGATGCTTCTTATAAGGGTCTGGGACGTGTATTAATGCAAAACGGTAAAGTTATTACGTATGCTTCCCGACAACTGAGACCACATGAAAAGAATTACCCAACTCATGACTTAGAACTTGCTGCAGTAGTATTCGTATTGAAAATTTGGCGTCACTACCTATATGGGGCAACATGTGAGGTGTACACCGATCACAAGAGTTTAAAATACTTCTTTACACAGAAAGAGTTGAACATGAGACAGCGGAGATGGTTAGAACTGATAAAAGACTATGACTTGCAAATTTTGTACCATCCGGGGAAAGCTAACACCGTTGCTGATGCACTTAGTCGAAAATCAATTGGGAATTTGGCCTGTTTACTCACCGGACAGAAAGAACTGCTATGTGATCTTGAGAAACTTGAAGCTGAGATTGTTTTACGAGAACAAGGTGGGACATTAGCTGCTATTTCTGCTCAACCGGCACTTATTGAGGAGATTAAAGAGAAGCAACAACAAGATGAATTTCTGAAAAAGATCATTGATGAGCGGGAATCCAAACCGAGGCCGGATTTCAAATTTGAAAACAATGTATTGAAATTTCAGGGAAGGTTGTGTGTACCAAATGATTATGAACTGAAAAGGTGAATTTTGTAGGAAGGCCACAATTCAAAACTTTCCATCCATCCAGGGAATACAAAAATGTACCAAGACTTGAAACTTAACTTCTGGTGGCTGGGAATGAAGAAAGAAATTGCCGAGTTTGTATCGAAATTCCTACATTGCCAACAGGTCAAAGCTGAACATCAACAACCCGTAGGCTTACTTCCGCCCTTACCAATACCAGAGTGGAAATGGGAACATATTACTATGGATTTCATCGTTGGATTACCTCGCTCCAGTAAAGGTATGGATTCAATTTGGGTTATTGTTGATCGATTGACTAAATCTGCTCACTTCTTACCTGTCAAAACAATTTATAATGCGGACAAATTGGCTACAATTTATATTGATGAGATTGTCAGATTGCATGGAGTGCCTGTGTCTATTGTTTCTGATAGGGACTCGAAGTTTACATCGAGATTCTGGCAAAGTCTGCAAACGACATTGGTTACCGAATTGAGATTGAGTAGTGCATACCATCCTCAGACAGATGGCCAATCAGAAAGAACCATCCAGACTCTGGAAGACTTACTGCGTATGTGTGTTCTTGATTTCCAAGGAAATTGGAAAAGTCATTTACCTTTGGCTGAATTTGCCTACAACAACAGTTTTCACTCGAGCATTGGTATGGCGCCTTTCGAGGCTTTATATGGCAGAAAATGCCGATCTCCTATTTGCTGGGCAAAAGTTGGAGACGGGCCTTTGCTTGGGCCCGAGATTGTACACGAGACCACAGAAAAGGTGAAACTAATTCAACAAAGATTGAAAACTGCACAAAGCTGACAGAAAAGTTATGCGGATGTCCGAAGGCGAGACAGGGAATATGAAGTGGGTGATCACGTTTTTGTTAAAGTGACACCAATGAAAGGACAGACTCGTTTTGGGGCTAAGGGTAAGCTAGTGCCAAGATATGTTGGACCGTATGAAATCATTGAAAAGATTAATCTAGTGGCGTACCAAGTAGCGCTTCCTCCTGAAATGGAGCATATGTATAATGTCTTCCATATTTCAATGTTGAGGGATTATCTTCAGGATCCCTTCCATGTTATTGAGCCTACTCCATGTAGTACTAAGTGATGACTACACTTATGAAGAACGGCCTATCCAGATTGTAAACCGACGAATCAAGAAGTTGAGAAATAAAGAAATTCCGTTAGTAAAAGTGGATTGGCAAAACAATGGTGGCATTTATGCCACTTGGGAAAGGGAAGATGATATGATGAAGAGATATCCTGAATTGTTCCCCCTGAATCCAGTGTTCTTCCAAAATGAAGGTAATCCGAGTTTGGAGGACCAAACTCTTCTAAGGAGGGAAGACTGTGACAACCCTCACCTCTTATTAGTGTTAAACTGTGATTGAGCATGATAAGTAATTGATCAAGATAAATTCTAAACTAATTGCATGAGTATGTTGCTTTAATTGCATTTCTATCTGTTTGTCATTAAATGATCTGTTTGTGTTTTGACTTCGAATTGTGAATTGAAGGCCTTATCGGCGACCGAATCAGAAATTGATTGGTGTTATATGCTAATTAGGATTTATATGATTTTATGGTAGGTTTAATTAAAACTTGATTTAGAATGATTAAATTAGATTAAATAATGTTAAACTAATTGAACCTAGGTAATTACACTTATGCCATTAGTGGGCATTTTCTAGGCCATTGGTTTAATTTCATGTTTGGCATCATTCTTCATCTCATGTCCTAGACCAAAACCGTGAGAGAGAGGGAGAGTAGGAGGAAATTGATTTCATCAAGAATTGGCTTGGAAAATTAGAGGAATTGAAAAGAATTTGCAATATTGAGCTAGCATACTTGGAATTCAAGGCCTAAGGTAGGAAATTCATCCTCTTAATTATGAATTTGAGTTGTTACATGCCTAGTTCATGAGGAATTAGTGTTTTGAGTCAAGAATAAATTTAAAGTGTTGTTTTGAGAGTGAATTCATGCATGCATGTCCATATCATAGAATGTTGAGGTTGTTTCCCATGAGAATTTCCACATGCATGTCCATATTTTGGTTGTAGTCCATGAATTCATCATGTTTTAGAGTTCAATCTTGCATTTGACCATGTTTTGGAGCATTGGAATTCATAAGAACTCATGCATGTTATGTTCTTGCATTGTTCTTCAAGTTTCTTTGAAATTAGTGTTCAATTAGCAAACTTTTGGGCTTGATTTTATAAATTGATCTTTGAAACATGTTGCATTAGGGGTTTCTAAGTGTTCTCCAGAAAATTAGCCCAGAAAAATCGAATTTGAAACTTTTGAGGTTGAGTTTTGTGCTTGAGGATCAATCTGGAAATTCCAGATTTTTTATCCACGCTCGAGCGGAGGACTTCACGCTTGAGCGTACACTCTGAGTACATGCACTTCCGCTCGAGCGTCGAGGGTCACGCTCGAGCGTGAAATGTATATGCCCAGAAGTTCATGTGTTTTGCAGTCTGCTCGAGCGAGGTAATCTGCGCTCGAGCGAGGGTCTGAGTCTCACGCTCGATCGTGGGTCGAGCGTCCGTCGAGCATGAAAAACGTGTAACCAGTACTTTTCTTGAGTTTGCAGTCTGCTCGAGCGTGGAAAGTCGCGCTCGAGCGTAGAAAACCATGCTCGAGGGAGACCCCTATTTTCAGCAAATTTTGAAAAGTATTTTAAAGTACATCTTTGCATCCTCATCCCATCCTAGGCATTCCTAGGCCATGTTTAAGGCATCTTAATGAGGATAATGTTATAGAACCACACCAAGTCAAGATTGGGGCTAAGTTATTAATCCCAGTGTGTAACTTAGTGTGTGTTCGTTCTGCAACTGTGTAGGGTTGGCACTCGAGGACGCTGACTAGCCTGTCTATAGCCCAGTAATCTGTGAGGAACAATGTTGTAAAGATACGTTCAATTATAATTATTTCTGAACGATTGATTGTACTGCTTTCTGAAATGACATTGTTTACTGAATGAATGTTTGTCCTATTTGTAAACTGTACTCGTGGCATCCATAGCAACTTACTGTTACTGTACAGTTACTGCTACTGTTATAGAGATCTCTATCAGTTCCTATCCTTGGAACTACTGCTACTGTATTGATGGCCATCAACTGACTGTTCGGTCTATTAAGACCTACTGTACTGTTTTGCTATTGGACGTACCACGTATGACTGTTATGATTTCTAAATGACTGATATGGCATGGAATATGAGCCACTGATTGAATAACTGATTTACTGATGCAAATGACCGTTTTAATTAATGAAAGGACATTCGTTCTTAACCCCTTTACGCATTTGTTATTCACTGGGTTTTAGCTCACTGTTTATATTTATATGTAGGTGTCCAGGCATCGGACCGAAGCTAGGAGCGTCAAGTTAAGCTCTCGTTTTGTCAAGCCAACCACCGTGCCTCACTTCGAGGTTCCGAGTTCGTTCAAGCTAAGGCTGTTTTGGGGTGTTCAGAATCACCCTTTTGTCTCTGTTTTGTACCGACTGAATAAGATTTGACTGTACAGCTATGGTGAAGGGATTTAGTCCCTAACCTGGATGTTTTGTATATGATGTATGTATATACGTTTTGGTTGTGAATGTGGCTTTGCACATAAAAGTCTTTTTGCATTCAGATTTTCACAGCTCATTGGACGTCTTTTATTTACTGTTTGGCTTCCGCCAGCCCCTTACTCTGTATTATTATTATTACAGTTAAGTAGGCCTTTGGTAATCACGGATTACTGGCCGGTTATGATGCTAAACCCATAGGGGCGGGTTTGGGTCGCGACAGTTCCAAACATCCACATTTTATAGTTATACAAAACCCTCAAATATACACGAATACAAAAGCATTTATCAAGCAAAAAGGGGTTCAATTAGCATGGCTCCACCTGAGCCTAGTTACTTCACTTGGAAGCTCCTTAAAAGGTTGACCTGGGTAGACTCGAGACTTTCTTCACTTTGATGTTCGGCTTGCCCACTACATATATATATATATATATATATAAATAATGAGCTAGGGTCTAGTGAGTAATAACAGAATAAAGAAGTTATATGAATGAAGTTCGATAACATTGCCTAACTAGATCTCAATAATCAGTTCCATAAATCAATAAATTCCATCATCGATATCTTTCAATATTGAGTTAAGTGGCACATCCATGAAGCAATAATATTTCAATAACAATGGACCATAAAGGTGAAGCCAATGGACCACGAAGGGTCAAATCAAAGGACCATGAAGGGTCAATCCAATGGACCACAGAGGGTCAAACCAATGGTTCACGAAAGGTCAATCCAATGGACCACGGAGGGTCAAACTAATGGACCACGAAGGGTCAATCTAATGGACCACGGAGGGTCAAACCAATGGACCATGAAGGGTGAATCCAATGGACCACGGAGGATCAATCTATTGATCTCTGTGTTTCAATTAATCCAATAACCATAGTATTGTTATCCCCAGGCAAGGGCCTATGTTCAAAGGATGCCACGAATAGTTTCAAAAGTGAGCTTCATTCATTGATAGAAAATAACATTTTAATAAACCATCCAATCAATCACATATTGATTTCAAGAACAATAACAATTTCAAAAATAAATATTAATTGAACACATCTTTATAAAGTTACTACTCACAGTGCTTTGTATTGTCACTAAGTCTCGAACATCCACCTAAACAAAACACATAACAAAAGCACAATTGAAGCACCATTTCATTTTAATTCAATTCTTCTCATGTGTCTCTAACTCATTCTATGATTCTATGAGTCCATTAGGTGCTTAAGGATGTTAGAAATGACATAAGAATGCAATTATGCACTTAGGAGAGTTAGTTAAAATTCGTTGAAAATAGGGTCCACGCTTGAGCGCAGCTTTCTTCGCTCGAGCGGGGGTTCAAAAATAAGGGTGGTCGCTCGAGCACAACTTTGGTCACTCGAGCAGTTTGTAAACTTTGCAAAAGTACTGGTTGCTTGAATTTTATGCTCGATGGTCGCTCGAGACAAAGACTGAATAAAAGTGGGTCCGCTCGAGCGTGAACTTTGCCGCTGAGCTACCGTGCAAGTGTCTGTAAAAATGTTGGGAGCAAGAATTTTAAGCTCGAGTGAAGCTTTCCTCGCTCAAGCGGACCGGTCGAATTATGGAATTTCCAGAATTGAGTTTGAAGTTCAAAAATGATATACAAAGCCCAAAACTTGTATTTCTGGTACAAAAACATGGAAAATCATTATATAACTTGAAAACACTCCCAATTTGAAATCATTTACTCGAAATCATGCTCCATTTGACAACCCAAAGCTTGAAACTCTATATTATGAACCATGCATGTATCACATTGAATTTGTATCTTCTTATATCTTTAAAAAACTTGATCAACCCACATGACAAGTATGAAAACATGGGAAAACCCTCAAGTTAAGTTGCAAAAATACCATGCATATAAGAATTTCATGGATTCTATCTCAAAATGCACATGTATGTATACAATTCAACTCTCTTCTCCATGCAATATTTCCAAGAATTAAAGATAGATTTCATACCTGGTGTTGAATACAAGTGTTGGACTAGCTTAATTCATCAAATCTCTAGCAATTCTCTTTAAATCTCTTCTTTCTCTCTCTAAAGTGTTGAGCTCTCTTTCCTTTCTCTCTCAAAATCTCAGCTCATGTATGTATATTCTATGAGTTCAAGTCATGAGTTGGCTTATATATATGATCTAATTAACTTAGCCTAATCAAGGTTGATTAAGGTTAATTAATTAGGCTCAACTCTAACTAAGTTAAATTAATTTATTCTAATTATTTTGATCCGAATCAATTTTTAATTAAAGTTGCCATAAAATTCTAAATATTCTAATTAGTCTATTAAGCTAATCAATTTCAGTTTCTGAAGCTGTCTAGGCATTCAATTTCTATCTCTAAGTTGCCAATTCGAACAGATATTCCATGTAATAACAGATAACTACAAAATTAAGCATGTAATCACACAATTAAACACACAATCATGCAATTAAACTTATTAAAATAATATAATATAATAGTTCGGAGGTTGGGGTCGTCACAGTTTTCTCCAGTTTTTTATATTCTTCTTGTGAGAGAGTGCTGCAAAGTTTTGTTCGCTGAAGCTACACAGTAGGTGCATTGCTGTAGTTGGTCTAACCATCATATCTTAGGAGATAGACGTCAAAGAACCTCCAACACCCAACCGATGAGGCGGCGAATCTGTTTTAAGGACACTGTCTAGCGCAGGCTTCGGTTTGCTTTCTTTTGCTATTTTATTTTATTATGTATTGTAATTTTCAGCATGGTTTGTTTGTTCTGAAATTTTAATATGAATCTATGTGACAAGATTACTGGCGATGTTATGAAGTTCCGAATAGTAGACTATTGATCACTAGGTTTTCCAAATAGTAAGCTATTGACTTCAAAGTGACATGTTGGACCAAACTTGATTTGGTGCCTTGAATTCGAGAAAGACCTAATTCGATTAATGATGGTCTGGGAATATGTTTTTCGTGATATGATTATGAGAGTCTTATAATCATTGTGACACAAGGAATTATTTAAAGACCCTGTATGAATTTTTGGAAAGGCCGAAAGCCTTTAGATAAATTCTTATGAATGTGGGGGTGTCTTGCAAAAGTGGCAGTGTCTACACCCATGCAGGTTCGGATAGGACCGAAGTTAGTGGATTGTGTATTCATTGGATAGGCACATAATAACAATGCATATTGATTTCTTGTGTATAGGTCAGTTATTCAAGATATACACAAAAATACTATCATGGAATCAAGAAATGCATCTTTCTTTGAAAATGTATTTCCGTGTCATCTCCAAGAAGGGATTCAGAGTTCCATGAAAGAGGTTGAAGGTGACAATGATTACATAGCTGATCAAACAAATGATCACTTCGATGATCAAATTGATGATCAAGCTGAAGATATAGATGAGCCAAGAAGGAGTAAGAGGACTAGGACTACAAAGTCTTTTGGTCCAGGCTTCTTGACTTATATGTTTAGAGGGAGAACCTTGAACTTTCTATGAAGCTGTGACTTCACCTGAAAGTCCTTTGTGGAAAGAAGCAATTAAAAGTGAGATTGACTCCATCTTGCAGAACCATACTTGGGAGTTGGTTGATCTACCCCCTAGGCAGCAAGGCCTTGGGAGTAAGTGAATCTTTAGAAGAAAGATGAAAGCTGATGGCTCAATTGATAAGTATAAAGCTAGACTAGTTATCAGAGGATACAGGTAGAGAAGGCCTGGATTACTTTGATACGTATTCACATGTGACAAGGATTACATCCATTTACATGGTGATTGCGATAATATCTTTACATAGTCTAGAGATACATCAGATGGATGTGAAGACAATTTTCTTAAATGGAGATTTAGATGAAGAAATCTACATGGAGCAACCCGAGGGGTTCTCAGTTCTAGGACAAAATAAGAAAGTCTGTAAGCTTGTTAAATCATTATATGGTTTGAAGCAAGCTCCCAAACAATGGCATGAGAAGTTTGACAACGCTATGTTGTCAAATGGGTTCAAAATCAATGAGTGTGACAAATGCGTATATGTCAAAGACACTGACAGAGGTTATGTCATTTTGTGTCTATAGGTAGATAACATACTCATTATTAGTAGTAATGATGAAATGATTCGAAGTACCAAGAGTTCGTTAAACTCCAAGTTTGACATGAAAGATATGAGCCTTACAGATATAATTATGGGTGTTAAGATTACTAGAACATTTGATGGTATTATACTTTCTCAATCTCACTTTGTTGAGAAGATACTTGAGAAATTTGGCAAATTAGATACAAGGGTGTCTAGGACACCGGTAGACGTGAGTCTACATTTGACCAAGAATAATGGTGAGAGTGTTTCTCAACTAGAATATTCTCGAGTTATTGGAAGTTTGATGTATCTGATGAGTTGTACAAGGCCGGATATAGCCTACTCTGTTAGCAAGCTTAGTGTCACTACCCAAACCCGCCTCGTAGGTTTAGCATCGTAACCGGCCAGTAATCCTCGGATTACCAAAGGCCTCTGATTTGAATATCATAAAATGTAAGGGGCAGCGGAAGCAAATATATGAAATATATGTAGTCCATTGAGTTGTGCTGACATACATGGGACATAAATTTAAAAATGGTATAAAATATATACATATATGACGTCATATCCACACAAGTCTCGCAACACCGTACAAGGTGTGCGGATGAACAAAAACAAAACAAAACAAAACAAAACAAAACAAAACATTCTTTACAAGACAAACTCTAAGCATGGTCCACAAAACTTGACTTTTATACATGAGAACCTCCCCAGGAGGCACGATGGCTGGCTGACCCCAAAACTTTCCAGGCAGCAGCTTAGGCTTGGTCACGTGCCTACTCGCCTATATACATAATATAAACAGTGAGCGGAAGCCCAGTGAATAATAACAAAGTAAAGGGTTTGATTGAATGATGTCCCAACAGATTCAGAAAGAGAAACATATTTATATTCATATTCTTGTTTGAATCATATACAAAAATCAGAATTCATGCTTGTTCATATGTGGTACATCCATTAGCGTTAACAGATCAAATACGGAGCATTAAGGGTCATACTTGTCAGTTCCATAAAGGAACCTTCGGTACGGGGAACAGATAACATACTTGTCAGTTCTACAAAGGAATCTCCAATATTAGGAACAAATAACATACTTGCCAGTTGCACAAAGGAACCTCCAGTACTGGGAACAGATAACACACTTGCCAGTTCCATAAAAGGACCTCCAGTACCGGGAATAGATAACATACTTGAACCACGAAATTGTTGCCACGAGTACTTGTCAGAAACTGGACAATCATTCATTACACTAAACATAACATTTCATAAACAGATCTTATTCCATATACAAAAAATAAATAAAGTTGAACATAGCTTTACTAAGTTATTACTCACATATGACTCCAAAGCAAACAACAGAGCAGACAAATCAGGTAACTTCTGGCGCGTGGCCTACACAGATACAAAACGAATACGTAATGAATTACACACCCGGAATTATTAACTCACTTTTTTCTTCTTCAGGTGTTTCTACTTCTTATCCTCATTATTATGTCTTATCTACGGCTTAGGAATGCCTAGGATGCAATGAGGATGCCAAAATATGCTATTTAACACTTAGGCAAAAATGCTGGAAAGAGGGGTCTTGCTCGAGCACAACTTCCTTCGCTCGAGCAGACGTCCAAACATATGAGTGGTCGCTCGAGTGGAACTTCCTTCGCTCGAGCAGTCTGTAAACTTTACAAAAGTACTGGTTGCTTGATTTTTTCGCGCGACATACGCTCAACAGTTGCTCGAGCGTGAGACTGAGGTCTTCGCTTGAGCGCAACTCTTGTCGCTCGAGCGGTCTGCAAAAAAATGATAAACTTCTGGGAGCATG
Organism: Camellia japonica; assembly: GCA_030407325.1. Classification (NCBI taxonomy): domain Eukaryota; kingdom Viridiplantae; phylum Streptophyta; class Magnoliopsida; order Ericales; family Theaceae; genus Camellia; species Camellia japonica. The sequence goes on along the minus strand of JAPPVO010000003.1, from coordinate 32,181,183 downwards.
CATTTTACGCTCGAGCCAACTTTTGGTCGCTTGAACAGAAGTGCAAGATCACAAAGTGATCGCTCGAGCGCAGGCTTTGTCGCTCGAGCAGAGAGACAGAATTCTAGACTTTTTCAGATTGCTCTTTCAAGCTCAAAACTCAAATTTAATGCTGAAATTCGTGTTCATTTAGGCAAAAAACTTAAGAAAACTTATGTAAACTTGGAAAACTTAGTGAATTTATGATCATTTCGCAAAATCAAGGTTCAAGAGTATGTGAATTGTGCAAAATTCAAACTCAAAGCTTTAAAACATAACATGCATGAGTTGATATAAACTTCGACCTCCCAAAACAAGATCAAACAAGGCAAAATGGTATGAAACTTGATGAATTTCCAAAAATATGCCATGATTAATGCATGCATGTAAGAATTCTTCAATACCAAACTCTAAATGTAAGAGCATATGCATGCATGTATGATTATCATTCTAACTCTTCATTGATAGTCCAATTCTTGCATCTCATAGGTTAATTTCCTTGAATTCATGCATTAACCAACTAAGTCACAGCACTAGGGCTTGAATTCTTACCTAGGCTTTCCAATTTAAGCTCAAAAGGCTAGATTCTTGAGTCTCTAGGTTCAATCCTTTAATCTCCTAGCAAGCCCCTTAGCTTGAGTTCAATTCCTCTCCAATTTGACTGTAATCTCACTCTTCTCACTATCCCTCACATTTAGAGCTTCAAAATGAAGAAATGAGTATGCACAATGAACAAGTGGAGTCAAATGGGCCTTATATAGGCTTCATGAAATTGACTTAATTAATCTTAGCTTAAACTAAGCAAATAAGTACTAATTATTTTAATTAATTCGTTCCGAATTGAATTTTAATTAAAGCTACCATAAAATTCCAAAAATTCCAAATAACCCATAACCTAAGTCAATTCCGTGATCGGATGCTGATAAGGCCTTCAATTCGCAGAACAAAATAGAAACACAAATAGATATTCCTACCGCAGACAGATATAGACACAAATAATGCAATGCGCATGTAATTTAACTCAGGATTTCATCTTAATTACTTATTAGGAATACTTGATCATGGCTTAACAGTTAATCATGTATCGGGGTTGTTGTAGTCTTCCTCCCTTAAAGAGTTTGGTCCTCCAAACTTGGATTACCTTCATTTCAGAAGAACACCGGGTCCAAAGGAAACAACTAAGGGTATCTTTTCATCATATCTTCTTCTGTTTCCCATGTCGGATAGGTTCCACCATGATTCTGCCAATCAACTTTCACTAATGGAATTTCCTGGTTTCTCAATCTTTTGACACGACGGTTAATTTGAATTGGCATCTCCTTATAGGAGATCAAGATGTGTTTGTTTCTTTTTGCTTAAGTAGTGAGACTAAGGATTGAAAGTCATTTGACAATTTGATATTTATAAGGAAATGGGAATGTGTTTTCTTAGTAAGTGTGGTATTGAGGCTAAGGTTAGGAATGATTATGGAATTTTGGTGTGTTGACTAGAATAATGGGGGGTACAATCATGTTGATTTGTGAAAACATGATAGGCTAAGTGCAGACGTCCCCGAACACCCCAGGAGGATGAATCCCGTTCTGTTCATTTGGGCCTACTACAGTTCGGACACAAATTGTCACGGTTCTAAATCTGAACCAAAGAGTCCAAATCCGACAAATCGTTTTTGAAAATAGATTTTTTGTAAAGAAGTGCCAAACATGGGCTGCTTTGCCAGATACAGAGTCGCTACCTAAATATTTTATTTTGGAGGAATTTAGGAAACCCTGACTCGTTTGCCTAAGGCCACGTGTCCGTCATCACCAAAGTTGCCTCGGCTCGGGAACTTGGGTACGATTGGGGAAGGTCAGCTATGAGCACCCCCGCTCGCCCGATCCGAAGATCGGCCTCTACTAACCATGATATCTAGTTTTGAAAACATTATGCGTTCTTATTCCGGTTATTAGCCTAGATTTACTATGTGATGCGCGCAGCAAAACAAGTATTGACTGGATCGCCTGAATTGGAACAAAACATTTCATGTTTATTTTGAAAATGGTTTGCTACTCGTAAGTAGGCTAAAATACAGATTTTGCCACCTTCGGGTGGGCTCAGAAAACATGGTTTTGCCACTATCCAGTGGGCTTAAAACTCACAGTTTTAATGCATTATTTCAATTCAGGCAATTCAACCTCCACCCACAGGCATTCAAGCAGTTATATCACAGAAGCATGTAGCCACATGGTAAGCATGCTATTATGTTAACATTCACACACATGTGGCATGCTAAAGCATAAAAGCTTACCTAGTACTCCAAGCCAAAATAGAAACTAGTTAGTAATCAAATGCATGATCCTAGTTCATGTTAAGATGGCTAATGCAACACATACAAAATGCAACTAGAATAGGCTCGGCTAATCTAAGAATGGCATGTGAAATGCGACAACTCGATACACGTATTCAAGTTGGAATGGAAATACTATGCAATTAGTATGATGCGTTGAGCCCGGTGCATGCAATACAGATGAATGAATGCAAAACATGCGAGCATAAGGATGCTAATTTAAACATGCCCTAATCTAACCACTGAAAGCGGATAAATAAAAGGGAGAAAGACGTGGGGTTGGAAGATATACACACACCCACGCACACTTATTACACAATTGCCCTCGCTCGGAGGGTCCAAATAAATAATACAGTCCGAATAAACAATTAAACTATTCTAGCTAATTAAATATTACAAAACTTCTAATTAATTAAACAAATTAACTGAGCTATGGAAAGTAGTAAAAGGCCTCGGGAAGAGGGATGCACGCATGCTCGGATTGGCTTTGCCCGGAAATCCATTGCCATGACACATGTTGCCTCTGTTTACACTGCTCTACACCTCTGAGACTTGCACAAATCCCAAGGATGCTCCAGAACCACCTTCTGGGCACTGTGGAAGGTCACCGGCCAAAAGTAAAGGCCACCAGCCATCCATCGACCATGGATATTGATATTGGCCACAAATGTTTGGTCGATCGGCACTGTAGATGGCCGACCGGCCATATCTTCCTGCAGAAACCTGTTTTGACAGCAGTAGAGGACAGACAAGGCATGGCAATGCATTTCAAAGCAAATGTTTGCACAACCACACTCCATATCATGTTTAAGACTCAAGGGAGTATGGTGCTCGACCCTCGGACCACCAATCGCGCATTTCAATGCGTGATGGCCCAAGAAGCCAAGTTGTGCATTTTAATGTCAAATGTAATGCACACAAACACATAAGGAACCCAACCTCAATCATGGTGATTCAAGAGGCAAGGCATGCATGCCAAATGCAACCTAAGCATGTGAGCTAAATATGCAATATGAGCATGCAAGCAAGTAATGTACATTAGGCATACAACCTAAGCAATCAAGCATGCAAGGCATGAAGCAATGTAACAACATTTGAGCAACATGCAAAAGGTGGACTTAGACTAATTTGGGCAGCTCTCAAATAAGCCCAAAACAGTGGCCAAATGCTATGGAAATGAGGGCGAATGTTCATACAAACATGCATGCATACATGGTCCAACACTTAAGCACAAAGAAGCAACTTTTAAACACATTTAAAAGAGACTATTATGGACAAATGGCAAGCACATTAAACTTTGAAAAATACGTGAGGGATGATGCCAAATCAACCTATCAATGCAAGCAAGGCATGCAACTATGTCTAAAACTCAAGGCAAGCCAAGGGGCTTAAACCATGGCTATATGAAGCAAGTCCCAAAGGGCCGAGGGGACTCAAAACAGTCCCAATCTAGGTCGAGACAAGGCCCAAAACACACTTAGATGGCATCTAAATGGCCTACACAAGGAAGCATACACAAAGGTCCAAACATGGGGCATGAAACACCAACCTTTTAAAGCATTAAAGGGGCATCAAATGCAAGCATACAAGCATGGAGCAAGGACTGAAATATCATAACTAATGGTGCCAAACCACTGAAATGATGCAAATAGAGCATTGTAGAGGAGCCAACACTCAAAGCATACAAGCTAGATTGCATGGTAGCTATACAAAGTAAGTCATGGATGACCCAAACAACCAAAATTAGACCTAAATCATGCCAAAATAGGCATAAAAGCTTCACAAAGCTAAGACAAAATCATGCTAGAAATAAGGCTCAAGGCACAAAGCATGTTAAGGCAATTTCATGGCATTACAAGACAAGTATGCTAAGCATGCATGGTGTGTCTAAACCAACTTAAAACGGTGCTATATCATGGCAAAATAAGCACAAATAACACTTAAGACATGGCCAACATGAACTCAAGAATGGTGCTCACATATGAGGCTAAAACGGCACATTTTAAAGACAATAAGGAGAGGGGATGGCCCTCTCCTTATTAGGACCTTAAAGCACTATCCCCAGCACTGAAATCCCTCAAGATTTCAGTGGTGAGGAGGCCCAAACAAGGTGGTCCCGGAGCTCACCAAAATAGAACAAAATGGGGGCCAAACAAGGCCTAAGAGGGGTCAAACAACCCCAAACAACAAAGTGACCTTAAACAACTATTTAAAGCACTCAAAAACAAGACTTTTTTCAGTTTATGACAAAGCCCAAAACACCATGCAAGATAGGTTAAAGACTAGTGCAAAATTGGGGAATATAAAGTAAATAGTGTTACCCTTGAAGAACACTTCAAGAACAGCAAGCTCAGCCCTCTTCTTCTGATCAAAACCGACCCAAAGCTCCAAGAACAACCTCTCAACACCTCCCAAGTCGAAGTATGGTGTAATACTATGTGTTCAAGTGCAAAACTAAGAACAAACTACACTTTTAAGCCGTCAAACACACACAAATGAAGAGAGAGAGGGAGATATAGAGAGAGAGGGTGTATATATCAGAATATATGTATAATCTCTAGTTTTTTGCTGAACCATCTCAAAGGAGGAGGAAAGTCTCCTTATATAGACAAGGTAAAGGCTTGAAGCTTCTTAGAGAAGCAAATAAAAGAAGGGTCAAAGGGGGCCAAGCTTCCAAGAGAAGCTAACCCAAAGATTCAAGCTTCTTGAGGAAGCTAAGACAAAGGTCCAAGCTTCCTCAAGAAGCTTGAGCAAAGGGTGCAAAGCTTCTCCAAGAAGCTTGAGTAAAAGGGTGCAAAGGGTGTAAAACAGCCACACACGTGTATGGGGGCAGAGTCTGTGCACCCCAGCTGGCACAGCTGGCATGCATTATGCCTGTAAAAGGAAAAAAGGTGGTATCGGCCAGAAAATGAGGCCATCGGCCAAATAAATGGTCGGCCGGCTACTTATTCTGGTCGGCCGGCTACTTTTTTGGTCGGCCGGCTAAATTGATGGCCGGTAGGTGGCTGCCAAGGCCAAAAAGTGGTCGGTGGGTGTCCAGATTGAAGCCCCAGAAGTTAGCTTTCCAATGGCGCAAACCTTGCATTAAAATTCCTCCTGTGCAAAAAAGTTATGCCCGTTTTGGTGAAGCCGCGCAGATTCGATCCAACCGGATTGATCCCCTACTTCAACCAACCATATCTCCCCCACCCGGACTTGGCTTTAGGAGATTCTTGAGTGACAAATGAAGCCCCGGAAGTAAGCTTTCCAACGATGGTGGCCTCATAGCTAAAATCCAAGTATGCAGATGAATAAGCCCGATTCAACGAGGGCTGCTCGACTCTCTTCTACCCGGATTCATGCCGAACTTCTTCCTTCGCTAGGTTTCTTCTCTCTTCTCCTCTTTTCTTCAAATCCAAACCCCCAAACAAGGTGTTTTAAAAGATTTTTCAAAGATTTCATCTCTCTTTCATTCATTTCCGCTCTGTCCTTGCTCGGTTTACCGAAAAGTGCATTATTTGACAAAAATGTGAGCCTCGGAACATTGTAGAAACTTTATTTCAAAAATATTTTGAAAGAGAGGGTTTTAAGGTCTAAAAACCATCCAAAATAGCTTTGGTCCAAAATGGGGTGTGAAGTTGAGATTTGTCTCTCTCCTTGCCAAAGAAACTGAATCTTTGCCCTGCACACCTTTCTCCACCAAGTAAACCATCAGTGGTGCCCAAGTCTTAAGGGCGGTCAAAAATGGGGTGTCTACAGTTGCCCCTCTTTGACAGAACTCGTGAGTCATGAAATGACGTGAGTGAATGTCAAAGCCCAGAGACGACCCATTTTTGACAAGGCCGAAGACTTGGACAAACAAACAAAATATAGATGCAGTTGGTTGAATCCGCGGGCTGCCTACGTATCCCTTTGCAAGGAATCAAACCAGCGTAGTTCAGGGGCAGGATGCAAAATGTTATGCATGAAGATTTTGACCATTGGACTTATACGTTACGCGAAGCCGGTTTGAAAGTTGGACTTATACGCTACGCGAAGCCGGTTTGAAAGTTGGACTTATACGCTACACGAAGCCGGTTTGAAAATTCAGGATTTATGCAAAAAGGAATTACACCTTTAGAGGATTTAGGGTCTCCTAGACCCGAGAGGGCACAGAATAGTGCGAGTGATACAAAAATACAATGTGCACAAGACAGTGCGATGTAGAGTGGATGCACAAAACAGTGCTAAGAAGATGCACAAAATAGTGCTATACAGGTGCACAAGACAGTGCGATGCAATGCACTAACAAGTACAGGTAAAGTGCGCAAGATAGCGCGATGTAATGCACAAACAGGTGCAGGTAAGGTGCGCAAGAAAGTGCGAACAAGTTCAATGCAAAAGATACAAGCATTTTCTATGCAAGATGAGAGCATGTAATGAGATGCACAGGATAGTGCGATGCGCAAGAAAGCGCGTGTGTAAACTGCACAAAATAGTGCGATGCGCAAAAAAGCGCGAGTGATAAACTGCACAAAACAGTGCAATGCGCAAGAAAGCGCGAGTGTAAATTACACAAAACAGTGCGATGCGCCAGAAAGCGTGAGTGATAAACTGCACAAAACAGTGCGATGCGCAAGAAAGCGCGAGTGATAAACTGCACAAAACAGTGCGATACGCTAAACAGCACGAGTGATTTGAAATGCACTAACAGTGCGATACGCTAAACAGCGCGAGTGATTTGAAATGCACAAGATAGTGCGAGTAAAACACAACCACAAGATGCACAAGAAAGTGCAAATGAGATACAAAGTGTAACTACACAAGGCAGTGCGAGTGAGATACAATGCACAAGAGAGTGCGAGGAAGGTGCACAAAAGAAGTGCGATAAAATGCATGTTCTATGCAAGTAAGGTGCATTTTCTATGCAACAGATACGATCATTTTCTATGCAAGTTTTGAAAGCATATTCCATGCATGAGACAAGCAAAGCATATTCTATGCGAAATCGAAAGCAAGCACATTCTAATACATGCATCATAACGATGCGCGGCACGCATGCAACAGAAGTGTGTATGAAAGTGCACATTCTATGCAATAGAGGGGCATCAAACATGTACTTTGGTGCCTGCGATTTACCTCCCAGAGGACTTTGCAACATGCTCAGCTCAAAAGGGTACACCCTGTTCATATTGGCGAGAGGTAACATCTGCATGTGAAACCCTCGGGTGCTGCTTGAACTGCCATTCTGACTTGAAGTAGGCTTACACTTGGAGTCGAGATACACTCATACTTCGGTAGCATTAACAAGGCCTGAGGAGGTGCATATGGAATGCAATCTCGGTATTTTCTTGAAGGTGAAACACACTTAGATGCTCAAAATTTTCCCCACTTTCTTTTGCTTTGCAGTCTGGAACCTATATAGCTTCAGATGGGTCCTGGTTTTACTGTTCTGACATGACCTGGGTTGAACTCTGCGGTTTTGCGAAAGAACAAATCCTATTTTGTACAAATACAGAGAATGGCACGGCACTCTGAGCACAAGATGATTTTTTGAAATTGAAATGAGTTCCCGACCAGGTATTGAGCCTACGATTGAACACAACGCACCACGACTCAAACAATGGAAGACAAAAGGTAAACAACCTAAACACATCGAGAAACACTTGAAACAACTCAAAACAAGAATTGAGACAAAACAAAACAAAAGACACAACACACAGATGTGTTACAAAAACGAGAGACCTCAGACCACGAGGAGCCAGTTTCTCCGGGTATGTTTCCCACCCTTTCTCCTTTGTGATTCTCACATCACTCGGCCCTCAGGCTTTGTTTTTCTGAAAAAGCCATTTTCTCACTTTTTCTCTCAACGCACATCTCTCTATTCTTCAATCTCTCATTTTTTTATCCCTCCCCTGGGTGGTTGATGGATGAACAGGAAGTTGCGGGCTCATGCCCCTAGCATTCTGCTAGATTCTCTTTCTTCTGCTCACAACAGTGAGTTTCTCCCACAGAGGGGCTACGCTACAACTGGGTGTGTAGCAAATCTGCAACTGACATCGGTTGATGATGCTGTGCTGGGGAGTTTGAACGTGATCAGATCTGTCCAGATGAGGAAGTGGAATATCTTGATCCATCCCAGTTCGTGCTTCGCACTTAACTTGATACCTCGCTGCTTGGAGGATGAGAGAGCTTTCAGCCCTTTTTTGTTAGCTTCCGCTGTGCCCTTTCTGGCAGGTAGAGTGCCCTTCTTGGCAAGTATGGTACCCTTTCTGGCAAATGCATTGACAACGGGGAAAAGACAGGAAGCCTGACTCAACCGTACCCCTAGTTCATCATTTTGACCATTTTTTTTGTTTTTGCTTCTGCTAAAACACTTTTAACCAAAATGAGAGTCAGATTAACATACTTGTTCGATTTTTGATTTGAAAATCATGCAAGTTAGGCTATGAGCACTGAAAATTTTCCTTTTTAGGTCCAAGAAAATGGTCCAGTTTTGGAAAATGAAATAATTTTCAAGAAATTAGTCAACCTCAGTAAAAATTCTCAAAAACTATTTTTGGAAAACGGCCACCGCTCAACGAGCGCAGAACTTACTCTTAAGATGCGCAACCTCGGATCGGAGGCAATGGAAAATTGTCCCTTGCTTGAAAGAGCTGCATGGCAACGGAAAGTTACCCCTGGTTTAAATGACGCCGCAGCATACTGAATGGCAACAGAAAGTTGCCCCTTGTTTGGATGATGCCGCAGCGTATTGTAATCAGTCCTCAGAATGACGATCACAACCGAACTCTCGGATATATAGAAGACAAAGATGACCAGAACCATCACATGGACACAGTCGAATTTGAAGTGTTTTACGGCTGGACTTCAGAATGAAGTTGCCTACGTATCCCAAAGATGGGAATCAAGCCTTACGTAGTTCGGGGTAAGGTACACTCGGGTATTAACCTCTCCTTTTGCGCTCTAACTTTTGCCAAGGCCGCCCTTCTGGGTTTTCGACCTTGCGAGCTCTGTTTTTCTTTTCTTTTCAATTCTTTTCATTTCTTTTCATTTTTTTTTTTCATCTTTTCTTTTCCATTCTTTGTGTATTTTTTTTCTTTTCTCTTTTCTTTTTTCATTCTTTGCATTTTTCTTTTTGTTTTTTTGTTCTTTTTCTTTTTTTTCTTGCTCTAACTTTTGCCTGGGTCGCCCTTCCGGGTTTTCGGCCCAGCGAGCCTCTCAAGGGTAAAAGTGTAGCTTTGTCCATGTCAAATGGTTTTGAGATCCTGAAGTCATCTGAATCCAGGAGAATGGCTGTTGTTCGCTGACGATGCAAGAGTCCATCCAATGGGGTCTGAATTGCCCCCAGTGTTGCGGATAGGAACTCAGTTGTTCTTCAGCAGAAACTGTCTTCTTTCCTCCCTTCTGGGATTTGGCATTCTTGCCGACCTTCTTTGATTTGTGGGGTGATCCATCTTCGGCTCTTCGAGCACATTTGAAATTCTTTGCCCCTAGTTCGAGGGGTGCTTCTGATCTAGCTTCGCAAGCTTCTTTTGACCTTCTGATCTTCTTGATTCGACTTTCCTGGCCTCTTGTTCGAGGGCTGCTTCAAATCTGGCCATACAGGCCTTACGTTGTGGTTGACCGTTGAACATTCTGAATCCCAGTTCAAGGTTTGAAAGTGAGGGGTCGAGTCTCGAGGCCGAGAGCGGTCCTAGGCTGCACAATCTCAAGACCGATTCCACACAGGTCTTCGCAGGATCGCGCAAAATATATTTTGAAATCTTTTAAGAAAGCGACAAATCGCTCGTGCTAAAGACAGTGTGGAGCCAATCTGGATCAAGCCAGGATCCTTCTTAGTATTCACATTAACAAACATGATCTCATTCATTAAGGGCTTAGCATGCCTCTCTTTCTCTCAATTGATCAAATTTTGCAAAACCCGAGGAATTCCTTCCTCTTTGTTTTCACCACAGTGTTCAAAAGGTTTTGAAAAACTTAGGTCAATGCAATGAGTTCGAGGCACCGAAAAGTAGGCGAAAAGTACTGTCGTTTCATTCAAACTTCTGGCACAAGGCAGAAGCAAGCACAAAAGCATGAAAAAAAACACTGCTGTTTCATTGAGATCTGTTGGCACAACTGGCTCCTCGGCAGAAACAGACTCAAAAGAAAGCAAAAAGACAAACACAAAACAAAAATAGTGACGTCCGAGGTAACACCCCCGGAATCACCCGACTCCTATACAACAGGACTGACTCGATACAACAAGACAGACCTGAAACAAAAGGACTGACTCAGTACAAAAGGACTGACTCAAAACAAAACAACAAGACTGACCCAATACCCAAGTCAGAATGTAAAATAACCAGCATTCGCAAAATGCTCAAAACAGTGCGTGCCATACGCCATATCTGGAGTAAATCGAGCGCCATCCGCAGGTGGTTCATCCCCCGATCACATAGTCACATTATCCCCCACAAGTTCACTGATCCAGTGCCGATAGACTTTGCAGGACCCGGCGCAACGATGACCTTGTTGTCAATCAAATCTTGTATTTCATGGCGAAGACGGTAACAACTATCAGTGTCGTGGCCGACTTGTTGATGGAAGGCACAGTACTTGGCTGGATCATGGGAGGGGGGAAGTTTATCTGGCAGTGGCCGCAGCTCCAGGGGTTTCAGATCCCCCTTTCTAATCAGGACCCTCAAGGCCGCTGATAGAGACATGTACAGTGGGGTGAACACCCTCTGGCCCCGAGGTGGGTGCTTGAGGTTTGTGGCTTTTTGCTGGATGCACCAGCAAAGGGATTGATAGGCGCTGACTGGGTTTGCTGATCTTTTCCGAGCACAGGATTAGAGCTAAAAGGAACATTCCTGTTACAACGGCCCTTCTCCCGGCTTACCCCTTGATTCAGACTGCTCTCATTCTGAGTGGCGAAAGTGTCATCCACAGTTTTTGCAACAACTGCGAGTACTTGCTGTTTGTTCAACCCTTCGGCTTTCAAAGCCTCAATATCCCACTGAAGGTGTTCATAGGGACCAATGTCTGCCCCTACCTTGTTCTTACCACTTGCCTCCACTTTGCCAAGGGATTGGCCTTCTTCCAATGCAGCCCGTCCCAAGGTTGTGGAGCCTTTAGACATGAACTCCCTGGTACGTGATGTGGTCGATGATGGGGCCAAAACCCCAAAGGCTAAATCTGCCACAGTTCTCTGAAGATCTTCGATCATTCTCATCAGCTCAGAAGTTGTGGGCTCATGGGTTTGAGATGATTGGGGTCCAGGTGCATCCATCATGCATAAGTCCATGCTCTCCGGGATAAACACCTCAGCTTGGGTAGATGGGCTGGGTGATGTATACGCTGGGGTCGTAAGGGACGGCCAGTGTGTGGATTAGGTTGAGATGCGGATGAGGTACTTGGTCATTGGGGGCTGAAGGTGGAGCTATCGTCCGGTTGTCGATGAGATTTTGGACCTCATGACGAAGGCGGTAGCAACGGTCGGTGCCATGACCGCGCTGCTGATGGTACACACAGTACTTTGAGGGGTTATGTCTGGCTGGAAGTGGGTCAGGCAGAGGTTGAGGATCGAGGGGTTTGAGATACCCTCTTTCCATCAAGACTTTTAGTGCGCTAGTCAGGCTCATATAGAGGGGGGTGAAAGTTCTGCCTTGAGCTCGGGCTGGGCCGGCGGTTTGTAGGCTTGGATTGGCAAAAGGGTCGGCTGTAGCGACTATATTGATTTTGGTGGGTTTGGAAATAGCGTTACTACCAGCGTTGGTACTCCCTGAAATCACCCTCCTTGTCGGTTCACTTGTTCTGGGAATGATCCCACTATTGAACGCATTCTCGATCTGAACCCCCAGTTCATGCAAACTTTTGAAAGTGAATAGCGGAGCGACTATCAACTTTTGCAACATATCATGCTCAAGGTTTCGCACCATCAATTGCACTTGATCCCTCTCGAAGGCCGATCTGTCATCTGTGCTACCTTTGCTCTCCATCTTGCAACAAATTCCATAAAAGGCTCTGTTGGGTTCTGGCGGGTTGTTTCAAGCTCTTGCATGGTCATTTCAACTTGGGTGTTGTATGAATACTGATCGACAAAGGCCTCAGCCAGTTCTTCCCAGTTTTGCTTCACTTTATCTTCCAACTTAGCGTACCAAGTGGCTGCTACACCCGACAGGGTTCTTCCATACAAAGAGAGTTTCTGTGGCTTAGTCAAACCCATCGGCTTCAGGACATCCAAGAAAAGTCGGATATGTACCATTGGATCTCCAGACCCGTCGAAACGGTCAATATATGGCATTTTGAATCTGTCTGGGAGCCGTACGGCAACCTCGGTGTGCCCATCCTCAATGTCAGGAATGGAGTTAAGGCCCTGTGCCTTCTTGAATTGCTTCTCAAGGTTCGGAATTTTCACCACGGTCGGATCAAGGTCATTAGCATCAAGGGGATAAAGCCTCTCATTAGGCTGCACCAGGGGTCTGAAAACTCGGGCTTGAGCCAACCCTTCTCGAGGATCTGGACCCTGCAAATCTTCAGCTGGCGGAAGTGGGTCAAAGTTCAGCTGGGGTCCCGAAGCTAGATGTGAGGCAGATGCCCAGATGGGCGTTGCGTTTCAGTACTAGTCTCATCCCGCATGGTAGTTCCTCCTGATCTAACGCTGCTATCACGGCCACAAATTCTTCCGAACCCTGTGCCATCACGGGTTGTGCTGATGATGTGACTGGTGACTGTCGGATCAGATGAACCAATGAGCCCTGTCTGGCCCTTCTTTGCCTTACCACTGGAAGGAAAACTGGTTGCCCTTGAACTGAATCTCTGACCTGACAAAGTCTATCAACACAAGTCCAATGAATCTGGGGAATCTCAGAGCCTTCTGAAGCTATGGTTCCAAGATTACCTAGCAAAAGAGAAAACATAGAGCATCTCAGCCTGATTTCACTAGAACAGATATAAGCATAGCTGAATGACTGCACTCGTTACTGATTTCTGCCCCAAAATTCTGTCTCAAATCTGATACCCTCGGGTAAACTGATTCCCAAAACACTAATGTTGATGCCCAGACTTGCAAACTGATACATGCATTCCTGTAGAGACGCACTCTAAAAGCACATAGCAAGTAAGTGAGAGCGAAAACACCACTATGGAGGGGTAAGGTTTCCCTGTCCTATTTTGTTAGGAGCTAGGGTTTTACTATGCACGCAGCTGGTTCCAAACAACCTAAAATCGGGTAAGCAACCTGTCCTAGTTTGGAATGGTCACTATGGATTTCGATATGCACTAGGTCGAATGGTCAAAAGGGTGCCCCGGTAAAATCGGGGTTTGTGTTCCCGTCATGGCAGAGCCCGCAACCGGTCAACCTTATGGCACGCTTCTTGAAGCGAGCCTCCGGCAAACCGTTCAGGAATAGCAGACAGCAAACACAGTGTCCTAGGCGCACCAATGCACATGCAATGCAAAGAAACACATAAGTGTAGTCAAAACAAAGATATCACGAGTTCGAGTCAAGTTCTCTAATTTCCCCAACAGAGTCGCCAGAAACTATAAACGTCCCCGAACGCCCCGGGAGGATGAATCCCATTCTGTTCATTTTGGGCCTACTACGGTTCGGACTCAAATTGTCACGGTTCTAAATCTGAACCAAAGAGTCCAAATCCGGCAAATCATTTTTTTGAAAATAGATTTTTTGTAAAGAAGTGCCAAACATGGACTGCTTTGCCAGATACAGAGTCGCCACCTAAATATTTTATTTTGGGGGAATTTAGGAAAACCCTGACTCGTTTGCCTAAGGCCACGTGTCCGTCATCACCAAAGTTGCCTCGGCTCGGGAACTTGGGTACGATTGGGGAAGGTCAGCTATGAGCACCTGTAACATGTCCGCGAGGGACCTCAAGGGTTACAGTTCGGACTCAATTTGTCACAGTTCTAAATCTGAACCAAAGAGTCCAAATCCGGTAAATCGTTTTGAGAAAACAGATTTTTAAAAGAAGTGCCAAACATGGACTGCTTTGCTAGATACAGAGTCGCCACCTAAATATTTTTTAATGGGGGAATTTAGGAAACCCTGACTCGGTGCCAAAGGCCACGTGTCCGTCATCACCAAAGTTGCCTCGGCTCGGGAACTTGGGTACGATTGGGGAAGGTCAGCTATGAGCACCCCCGCTCGCCCGATCCGAAGATCGGCCTCTACTAACCATGATATCCGATTTTGAAAACGTTATGTGTTCTTATTCCAGTTAATTAGCTAGAATTACTATGTGAGGCACACACACAAAAGTATAGACTAGATCGCCTAATTTGGAACGAAGCATTGCATATCCGTTTGTTTGGAAAACGCTTTGGAATTTGCTACTCGCAAGTAGGCTAAAATACGGATTTCAATGAGTTGTTCCAACTCAAACAATCCAACCTTCACCCACAGGCATTCAAGCAGTTATATCACATAAGCAGCTAGCCTCATGGTAATCATGCTATCATGGCAACACTCACACGCGTGCGTATGCTAAAGCAAAAAAAAAAAGCTTACCTAGTACTCCAAGCCAAAACAGAAACTAGTTAGTAATCAGATGCATGATCCTAGTTCATGTTAAGATGGCTAATGTAACACATACAGGATGCAGCTAGAATAGGCTCGGCTATCCTAAAGATGGCATGTGAAATGCTGCAACTAACAAGTACTCAACTTGGAATTGAAATACAAGTGCAGTTAGCATGATGTGCCGAGCCCGGTGCATGCAAGACAAATGTATGGATGCACGCATGCATAGCATAAGGTATGCTAAAATAAATATGCCCTAGTACTAACCATTGAAAGCAGGTAAGTAAAAGGAAGAAAGAAGTGGGGGTTGGAAGACATACACACACTCATCCACACTTATCACAAATTCACCCTCGCTCGGAGGGACCAAAAGAATAATACAAATTAATTAACCTACAAGCTAATTAAATAATTACAGACCACCTAATTAATTAACAAATCAATTAAGCTAAGGAAAGCAGTAAAAGGCCTCGGGAAGAGGGTCCAATGCATGCGTGTTCGGGTTTACTCGGAAATCCGTCGCCATGCACAAGTTGCCTCTGTTTACCCTGCTCTGCTCCTCTGAAAATTACACAAGTCCCAAGGTGCACTCTCTGGACATTGGGGGACACCACCGGCCATGTGGGATGGTCACCGGCCAAAAGTGAGTGGTCATCGGCCACTTGTGAAGCCATCGGCCACTGATGTATGGCCGGCCGGCCAAAGCTTCCTGCAGAATCCTGTTTTGACAGCAGCAGAGGGCAAAACAAGGCATGGCAATACATTTCAAGCAAATGTGTGCACCACCACATCCCTTATCATGTTTATGACTCAAAGGGGTATGGTACTCGATTCTCGGACCACCAATCGCGCATTTCAATGCATGATGGCCCAAGAAACCAAGTGTGCATTTTCAATGTGGAATGAAATGCACATAAACAAACAATGAGCTCAACCTCTATCATACCCAAGTCAAGAGGCAAAGCACGCATGCCAATGCAATGCATCCTAGGCATGTGAGCTAGTATGCAACATGGCAATGCAAACAAGCAAACAATGAACAAGTATGCAAGCTAGTGGACATGCAAGACATGATGCAATCAAAGCATGCAAAGTGTAAGACATGTGACAACATGTAAAGAGTGGACTTAAACTAATTTGGGCAGCCCTCAACTAGGCCCAAAACAGTGGCCATTAGATGAAAATGAGACAATCGAAATGCGTGCACACATGCACGCAAACCGAGGACCGAACCTAAGGCATCAAATGCCACTCTACCAAGGCATGGCAAGGGATGCTAGGTGGCATACAAACATGTAATTTCAGCACTGCAACATGATGCTAAATGGTCCCGAAACATGGAAATATGGCACCCGATGCATGAGATGAGCCCCGAAACTCAAAATTAGGCACATGTATTGACTAGCTATACAAAGCATGCATTATTTGACTTTGAAGCACAAAGACAGAACCAAGGCAGTCCCAAAAAATGAATATTTCTAGTTCAAAGTATGGCCAAAAAGTGTTCACATGAAGAGCTAAGGCAACATGCAAAATTGGCTAGTAAGCATGAGTTGTATTACAACTATATGATGCACATGAAATCTCACCAAACCAGCCAAAATCAGTGAACAAATCATATCAAAATATGCCCAAATAACCACTGAAATGCAACCAATGCATGCAAAAATGATGAGCTCCTTTAGAGGGCCATACAAGGGGTTACTTAGCACATGCAACAAGGACACTTAACATGGTAAAACTAACTCTGGAAATGGGTTATGGAGGTCCTAAAACCCACTGAAAAATGCCTGAACCGAGCTCAAGAAGTATGCAAATATAGGCCCCTTTGTAAGGCCAAAAAGGGCATCAAACCTACCGAGGAGAGAGGGGGTCACCCCCCTCTGATTTTGACCCTCAAAACAGCAAACCTACCACTAAAAATCCACTGGATTTCAGTGGCTAGGAGGCCAAGCAAGGGCTTGCTCAAAGGTCTCAAAGAATAGCACAAAACAAGGCCAAAACAAGCATGCAAGGAGGGAGATGACCTCCAACACCAAAATAGTCTTAAACAAACATCTTAAGCATGCAAATACAAAACTTTTTTCAGTTTATAGTTAAGCTCAAAACAGCATGCAAGATAGGCTAAAATGAGGTACAAGAAAGTGCTAAAAAGGGGAAGAAACTTACCCTTGAAGACCAATTTCGAGATCAGCAATTTCAGGGGCCAAAAACCAGCTTTTAGAGCTCAAGAAACCCTCCCAAGAACCTCAGTCCAATGGTGGTGTGTATGGCTATGAGGTGTGGTGCAATAGGCCAAGAACAAGCCCCTTTTGAACCCTCTAACACACACAAATGTAGAGAGAGAGAGGGAGATATAGAGAGAGAGAGGGTGTATATATATCAGATATATATGCCCTAGGTCTGGTTTTGCTGAACCAAGACAAAGAGGGGTGAGGTCTCTTATATAGGCAATGGAAATGGTGTAAAGCTTCTCAAAGAAGCTATACAAAAGGGTCAAATGGACCAAGCTTCTAAGAGAAGCTAATGCAAAGGTGCAAGCTTCTTGAGGAAGCCAAGACAAGGGGTCAAAGCTTCCTCAAGAAGCTTTGAGCAAAAGGTGCAAAAAAAGGGTCAAAGGGTGGAAAACAACCACACACGTGCATGGGGAGCAGGGTCTGTGCACTCCAGCTGGCACAGCTGGCATGCATTCAATCTGTAGAATACTCCGGAAGGTCGTCGACCGGCCACTTTTTTTGGCCGGCCTGCTACTTATTTGGCCGGCCGGCCAAATTGATGGCCGGTAGGTGCTTCCAAGGCCAAAAAGTAGCTGGTGGGTGTCCAGAGTGAAGCCCCAGAAGTTAGCTTTCCAATGCTGCAAACCTTGCATTAAAATTCCTCCTGTGCAAAAAGGTATGCCCTTTTTGGTGAAGCCGCGCAGATTCGATCCAATCAGACTGATCCCCTACTTCAACGAACCATATCTCCCCCACCCGGACTTGGCTTTAGGAGATTCTTGAGTGCAAAATGAAGCCCCAGAAGTGAGCTTTCCAATGGTGGTGGCCTCATAGCTGAAATCCAAGTATGCAGATGAATAGGCCCGATTCAGCGAGGGCTACTCGACTCTCTTCCACCCGGATTCATGCCGAACTTCTTCTCCAACTTGTTTTCTCCCCTCTTCTCCTCTTTTCTTCAACTTCAAACCCCTAAGCAAGGTGTTTTGAAAGATTTTTCAAATATTTCATCTCTCTTTCATTCATTTCCACTTTGTCCTTGCTCAGTTTATCGAAAAGTGCATTAGTTGACAAAATGTGAGCCTCAGAACATTGTAGAAACTTTATTTCAAAAATGTTTTGAAAGAGAGGGTTTTAAGGTCTAAAAACCATTCAAAATAGCTTTGGTCCAAAATGGGGTGTGAAGTTGAGATTTGACCCTCTCCTTGCTGAAGAAATTGAACCTTTGCCCTGCACATCTTTCATCACCGAGCAAACCATCAGTAGCGCCCAAGTCTTAAGGGCGGTCAAAAATGGGGTGTCTACAGTTGCCCCTCTTTGACAGAACTCGTGAGTCATGAAATGACGTGAGTGAATGTCAAAGCCCAGAGACGACCCATTTTTGACATGGCCGAAGACTTGGACAAACAAACAAAATACCAATAAATAAATGGTTGTGCCCGCAGGCTGCCTACGTATCCCTTTGCAAGGAATCAAACCAGCGTAGTTCAGGGGCAGGATGCAGGATGCAGGAAGACTTTGATAATTGGACTTATACGCTATGCAAAGCCAGTTTGAAAATTGTGAAATCTTCACAAATATGTGCGATAGATACACTAAGTGAGCATAGTGTGAAGATACACAAAGTGAGCGTGTGATAGATACACAAAAGTGAGCACGTGTGATAGATACACCCAATGAACAAAGTGTAATAGATGCATTAGGTAAGCGTGTGATAGATACACTAGGCGAGTGTGGTGAGCATAGTGTGATAGATACACAAAGGGTGAACACAAAGTGTGATAGATGCACTAAGTGAACAAAGTATGATTAATGTACTAAAGGTGAACACAAAGTGTGATAGACGCACTATGTGAACAAAGTATGATTGATATACTAAAGATGACCACAAAGTGTGATAGATGCACTTAGTGAACAAAGTATGATTGATATACTAAAGGTGAACACAAAGTGTGATAGATGCACTATGTGAACAGAGTATGATTGATGTACTAAAGGTGAACACAAAGTGTGATAGATGCACTTAGTGAACAAAGTATGATTGATATACTAAAGGTGAACACAAAGTGTGATAGATGCACTATGTGAACAAAGTATGATAGATATGCTAAAGGTGAACACGAAGTGTGATAGATGCACTTAGTGAACAAAGTATGATTGATATACTAAAGGTGAACACAAAGTGTGATAGATGCACTATGTGAACAAAGTATGATAGATATACTAAAGGTGAACAGGAAATGTGATAAATGCACTTAGTGAACAAAGTATGATTGACATACTAAAGGTGAATACAAAGTGTGATAGATGCACTATGTGAACAAAGTATGATAGATATACTAAAGGTGAACACGAAGTGTGATAGATGCACTTAGTGAACAGAGTATGATTGATATACTAAATGTGAACACGAAGTGTGATAGATGCACTATGTGAACAAAGTATGATTGATATACTAAAGATGACCACAAAGTGTGATAGATGCACTTAGTGAACAAAGTATGATTGATATACTAAAGGTGAACACAAAGTGTGATAGATGCACTAAGTGAACAGGTGTGATGGATACACAAAAGATAATGACGTGAATATGTGCATGATAGATACACAAAATAAGGATGTGTGACAAATACAGAAAATGAGAATATGTGTGATAGATACAGAAAAGTGAATATGCCCGTGATAGATACACAAAATGAGAATCTGTGTAATAGATACACAAAATGAATGAAGTGTGATTGATACACTAAATGAGCTAGAGTGTAATTGATACACTAAGTGAATGAAGTGTGATTGATACACTAAATAAATGAGAGTGTAATTGATACACTGAATGAATGAAGTGTGATTGATACACTAAATAAATGAGAGTGTAATTGATACACTGAATGAATGAAGTGTGATTGATACACTAAATAAATGATCTCAAACGGAACTTCTTTGAATGAACCGTACATACAATATCGTGCATGAATGAGAAAGAAACTTGATAGGTAGAATGCATTACAATGCATGATGCTTAAGAAAAGCAATAAATGGACAAAGCAGCGCTTTAGAAAGCACCTCATGAGATGAGTGGCGGTGAACCGCTCTTCTCCGATAGGGATCTCCCCTTGTGCTCTTCGAACACTTACCTTCAACTTACAGTACAAAGGCTCTGAAATGCTGACAAGGGTTCTTCACGTAGAACACTTTGGACGCTGTCTCTCTTCCTGATCATATTCACAACTTTCCCTATTCTCCAACGGGGTGACAGACTAGGTTGGTTCAGTATCTAGAATTGAGGTGCATACACGCTATCTCAACCTATGGGGCTTCCATACAGATTTCAAGCCGAGGACACGCCTCTGGGTATTTAAACCAGACTTTAGTCTCGGAAATCCCGAACCTTTACGTTCTAGGCATCAGCTATTTGAACTCTAGTTTCCACCGTTGCAGTTGGTCTCCTAGGAACTCATTGCAAACACAGCCAAGATGCCCCTGGCACGAAACGGTACTCGAGGAGAGCACTTCTAATCGCCATTCTGGCTTGAAGCAGACTTGATCTTGAGCTTGAGGTAGAGGCACACTCATACTTCGGAGCATTGGCAAGACTTGAAGAGGTACACACGGAATGTAGTCTCGGAACTTACTGAAGTTGAAACAAACTCAGATACCCGACATTTTCCCTATTTTCTTTTGCTTTGTAGTCTGGAACCCATATAGCTTCAAATAGGTCCTGGTTTTACTGTTCTGACATAACCCGGGTTGAACCCTGCGGTTTTATGAAAGAACAAATACTATTTTGTACAAATGTGGAGAATGGCACAGCACTCTGAGCACAAAACGATTTTATTTTGAAATCGAAATTGAAAATGAATTCTCAACTGGGTATTGAGTCTACGACTGGACACAGCGCATCACGACTCAACAAAGGAAAACAAAGGTAAACAACCTAAACACATCGAGATACGCTCGGAACGACTCAAAGCAAGAATTGAGACGAACAAAACAAAAGACACGACACACAGACGTGTTACAAAGACGAGAGACCTCTCAGTGCACGAGGAGCCAGTTTCTCCGGGTATTATTTCCCATCCTTTCTTATTTGTGATTCTCACATCACTCGGCCCTCAGGCTCTGTTTTTCTGAGAAAGCCCTTTTTCTCTCAACGCACGTCTCTCTATTCTTCAATCTCTCATTTTTTATCCCTCCCCTGGGTGGTTGATGGATAAGTAGGAAGTTGTGGGCTCTTGCCCCTGGTATTCTACCAGACTCTTCTTCTTGTTCACAACAGTGAGTTTCTTCCACAGAGGGGCTGCACTATAACTGAGTGTGTAGCAAATCTGCAGCTAACATCCGTTGATGATGCCCTGCTAGGGAGTTTGGACGTGGTTAGATCTGTCCAGATGAGGAAGTGGAACATCTTGATCCATTCCAATTCGTGCTTCGCACTTGACTTGATGCCTCGTTGCTTGGAGGATGTTGAGAGCTTTCAGCCCTTTTGTTGTTAACCTCAGTTGTGCCCTTCTTGGCAGGTAGAGTGCCCTTCTGGCGAGTAGTTGACGACGAGAAAAAGACAGAACACCTGACTCAACTGTGCCCCTATTTCATCATTTTGACCATTTTTTGTTTTTGGCTTTCTACTAAAACAATTTTAACCAAAATGAGAGTTAGATTAACATGTTTGTTCGATTTTTGATTTGAAATCATGTAAGTCAGGTTATGAGCACTGAAAATTTTCCTTTTGGGTCCAAGAAATGGTCCAGTTTTGGAAAATGAAATAATTTTCGAGAAATTAGTCAACCTCAGTAAAAATTCTCAAAAAAATGTTTTTGCAAACAACCACTGCTCAATGAGCACGGAACCTACTCTTGAGATGCACAACCTCAGATTTAAAGGAAAATTGCCCCTTGCTTGGAGGACACCGCATGGCAACGGAAAGTTGCCCCTTGTTTGGACAGCACCGCAGCGCATTGAATGGCAACGGAAAGTTGCCCCTTGTTTGAACGGCACCACAGTGCGTTGTAATCAGTCTTCACAGTGAAGGTCACAACCAAACTCTCGGGTACAGAGAAGGCAAAGATGATCAAAACCATTACATAGACACAATCGAATTTGGAGTGTTTTACGGCTGGACTTCAGAATGAAGTTGCCTACGTATCCCAAAGATGGGAATCAAGCCTTACGTAGTTCGGGGTTAAGGTACACTCGGGTATTTAACCTTCACTTTTTTGGGCTCTAACTTTTGCCAAGGCGCCCGTTGCGGGTTTTCGACCTTGCGAGCTTTGTTCTTTCTTTTCTTTTTCAATTCTTTTCTTTTCCTTTTTCTCTTTTTTTTTATTTTTCTCTTTTCATTTCTTTTGCATTTTTTTCTTTTTTTTTTGTATTTTCTCTTGCTCTAACTTTTGCCTGGGTCGCCCTTCCGGGTTTTCGGCCCAGCGAGCCTCTCAAAGGGTAAAAATGTAACAAGTCCATGCCAAATGGTTTTGAGATCCTGAAGTCATCTAAGTCCAAGAGAACGGCGGCTGTTCACTGACGATGCAGGAGTCCATCCAATGGGGGGCTGAATTTGCCCCTAGTGTTGTGGATAGGAACTCGGTTATCCTTCAGCAATGTCTTCTTCTTTCCTCCCTTCTGGGGTTTGGCACTCTTGCCGATCTTTTTTTGAGTTGTGGAATGATCCATCTTCGGCTCTTCGAGCACATTTGAAACTCTTTGCCCCTAGTTCTATGGGAGCTTCTGATCTAGCTTCACAAGCTTCTTTTGATGAGATCTGATCTTCTTGATTTGACTTTCTTGCCTCTTGTTCGAGGGTTGCTTTGAATCTGGCCACACAGGCCTCACATTGTAGTTGATCGTTGAACGTTCTGAAGTCAAGTTCAAGGTTTGAAAGTGAGGGGTCGAGTCTCGAGGTTGAGAGCGATCCTAGGCTATACAATCTCAAGAGCGATTCCACACAGGTCTTCGCAGGACTGCGCAAAACATTTTTTGAAATCTTTTAAGAAAGCGACTAGTCGCTCGCGCTGAAGACAATGTGGGACCAATCTGGATCAAGCTAGGATCCTTCTCAGTACTCACATTAACAAGTATGATCTCAATCATTAAGGGCTTAGCATGCATTTCTTTCTCTCAATTGATCAAATTTTTGCAAAACCCGAGGAATTCCTCCCTCTTCGTTTTCACCGCAGTGTTCCAAAAAGTTTTGAGAAAACTTAGGTCAATTGCAATGATTTAAAAGCACAGAAGAAGTAAGTGAAATGCATCGCCGTTTCATTCAAATCTTCTGGCACAACTGGCACAAGGCAGAAGCCAACACAAGAGCGTGAAAATCACTGCTGTTTCATTCAGATTTGTTGGCACAACTGGCTCCCTGGCAGAAATAGACTCAAAAGAAAGCAAAAAGACAAACACAAAACAAGTAAGTGATGTCCGAGGTAACACTCCCGGAATCACCTGACTCCTATACAACAAGACAGACTCGATACAACAAGACTGACTCGACTGACCCAGTACAAAAGGACTGACTCAATACAATATAACAAGACTGACCCAATTACCCAAGTCAGAAAGTACAAAAGTTAGCATTCGCAAAATGCTCAAAACAGTGCGTGCCATACGCCACATCCGGAGTAAACTGAGCGCCGCCCGCAGGTAGTTTATCCCCTGATCACATCACATTATCCCCCACAAGTTCACTGATCAAGTGCCGATAGACTTTGTAGGACTTGGTGCGGCGATGACCCTGTTGTCAAACAGATCTTGCACATCATGGCGCAGGCGAAAACAGCTATCGGTCTCATGACCGATTTGTTGATGGTAAGCACAGTACTTAGTCTGGTCATGCTTTGGAGGGATAGGATCGGGTAGAGGCTGTTGTTCCAAAGGTTTCAGATATCCTTTCCGGAGTAAGGCCTCTAGAGCCTTTGACAAAGGCATATAAAGTGGGGTAAAAACCCTCTTGACTCGAGGTGGATATTTGGTTTTTCGCGAGCTACTGCCGGACGCACCGATGAATGGGGTAGCTGTTTTCGGTGTGGTGGTGGTGACCACGCCCACTTCAGAAGATCTTGCGGCTGTATCACCACTGGTGGTCGCATTCGAACTGCGGGAAAATGCCCGCCTAGGCTGCTCCTTCTCCTGGTCAATAAGGCCCTGCTTCATGGCATCCTCGATCTGTACTCCCATCTCATGCAAATCTGAAAAGGTAGGGAAGGGGAGCACGATCATTTTCTGCATTAGTTTGGGTTGGAGGTTGCGCACAACCATCCGTATTTGATCCTTGTCTGTTGGCCTAATGGTCATCATTGAGGCTTTGGCCCTCCAGCGGGCCACGAATTCTAAGAAGCTCTCCTTAGGCTCCTGCCTCGTCGTCTCAAGATCACGGGTCGTAATCTCAATTTGCGTGTTATACGAGTATTGTGCAACGAAGGCCTCGGCCATCTCATCCCAATTCCTCTTAACATCATCTTCCAATTTTGCGTACCAGATGGCCGCCACACCCGACAGGGTCCGGCCAAATAATGAAAGTTTCTGTAGTCTGGTGAGGCCCATCGGCCTTAGTATGTCCGAAAACAAATAGAGATGCACCATGGGATCCCCGGATCCGTCAAAACGATCAATTTGTGGCATCTTGAACCTATCTGGCAGTGTCACAGCTGCGTCGGTGTACCCGTCCTCAATGTCCGGGATGGACTTTACCCCCTGGGATTTCTTGAACATCTTTTCCAGCTTGCTCACCTTCAGCGCTGTAGGGTCTAACTCGAACTCAAAGGGTGAATCCGGTGGGTTGATTGGTGCTTTAGACAGCTGGGGTAAGATTGGGGGGTGAAGCCGGCCCTGTCGGAATGTCCGTACCTTCCTGGACATTTGGCGTCTCCCCGAGTATTGGATCTACTAGTGGGGGAGGAGCTTGGTGTGAAGCTGATGCTCCGGCTTGCTGCTATAGCCAGGTAATTAGCTCTGCCTGTTGGGCCATGATGACGGCCTGCTGTTTGGCAAATTCCGCTTGACGGGCAGCGTCCTGCTGCATGAGTTTCATACTTTCTTGGAGTTGACGCATCATCTCCTCCATCCCTGCCATATTCTGCTGACCCGGCTAAATGACTGGTATATCTATCCTTGCAGTAGAAACTGAGACCTCAGCCTGACAATTCACTGGTCGGGTAGATAAGGGCCACTGATCTGGTAACCGCTGAACTGGTGATCTGTGCCTAACTGGCCCTTTTACCCTGCCTCTGGCAAAGAAATACGGATTGCCCTTGAACGGAATCTCTGACCCGACAAAGTCTATCAGCACAAGTCCGATGAACCTCAGGGGATATTGGAGCCCTCTGAAGCTATGGTTTCCTGACTACCTAGCAAAAGAGAAAACATGCAGCATCTCAGCCCAATTTCGCCAAAACAGATATGAGCATAACAGGATGACTGTGCCCTCTACTGAATTCTGTCCCAAAATTTTGCCTGTAAACTGCTACCCTCAGGTAAAACTGATTCCCCAAATACTGATGCCCTCAGGCCTGATACCCAAACTTGCAAACTGATATATGCATTCCTGTAGAGACGCACTCTAAAGCACATAACAAACAAGTGAGAGCCAAAACACCCCTATATTGGGGTAGGGTTTCCCTGTCCTATTTTGTCAGGAGCTAGGGTTTCACTACGCACGCAGCGGTTTCAAACAACCTATGATCGGGTAAGCAACCTGTCCTAGTTTGGAATGGTCACTATGGATTTCGATATGCACTAAGTCGAATGGCCAAAAAGGGTGCCCCGGTAAAACCGGGGTTTGTGTTCCCATACTGGCAGAGCCCGCAACCGGTCAGCCTTATGGTCATGCCTTGACAAGACAAGCCTCCGGCAAACCGCTCAGGAATAGCAGATGGCCAACAAGGTGTCCTAGGCGCACCAATGCACATGTAATGCAAAGAAACACATAAGTGTAATCAAAACAGGATATCACGAGTTCGAGTCAAGCTCTCTAAAATCCCCAGCAGAGTCGCTAGAAACTGTAACATGTCCGCGAGGGACCTCAAGGGTTACAGTTCGGACTCAATTTGTCACGGTTCTAAATCTGAACCAAAGAGTCCAAATCCGGCAAATCGTTTTGAGAAAACAGATTTTTAAAAGAAGTGCCAAACATGGACTGCTTTGCCAGATACAGAGTCGCCACCTAAATAGTTTTTAATGGGGGAATTTAGGAAACCCTGACTCGGTGCCAAAGGCCACGTGTCCGTCATCACCAAAGTTGCCTTGGCTCGGGAACTTGGGTATGATTGGGGAAGGTCAGCTATGAGCACCCCCGCTCGCCCGATCCGAAGATCGGCCTCTACTAACCATGATATCCGATTTTGAAAAGGTTATGTGTTCTTATTCCAGTTAATTAGCTAGAATTACTATGTGAGGCGCACAACACAAAAGTATAGACTAGATCGCCTAATTTGGAACGAAGCATTGCATATCCGTTTGTTTGGAAAACGCTTTGGAATTTGCTACTCGCAAGTAGGCTAAAATACGGATTTCAATGAGTTGTTCCAACTCAAACAATCCAACTTCACCCACAGGCATTCAAGCAGTTATATCACATAAGCAGCTAGCCTCATGGTAATCATGCTCTCATGGCAACACTCACACGCGTGCGGTATACTAAAGCAAAAAAAAAAGCTTACCTAGTACTCCAAGCCAAAACAGAAACTAGTTAGTAATCAGATGCATGATCCTAGTTCATGTTAAGATGGCTAATGTAACACATACAGGATGCAGCTAGAATAGGCTCGGCTATCCTAAAGATGGCATGTGAAATGCTGCAACTAACAAGTACTCAACTTGGAATTGAAATACAAGTGCAGTTAGCATGATGTGCCGAGCCCGGTGCATGCAAGACAAATGTATGGATGCACGCATGCATAGCATAAGGTATGCTAAAATAAATATGCCCTAGTACTAACCATTGAAAGCAGGTAAGTAAAAGGAAGAAAGAAGTGGGGGTTGGAAGACATACACACACTCACCCACACTTATTACAAATTCGCCCTCGCTCGGAGGGACCAAAAGAATAATACAAATTAATTAACCTACAAGCTAATTAAATAATTACAGACCACCTAATTAATTAACAAATCAATTAAGCTAAGGAAAGCAGTAAAAGGCCTCGGGAAGAGGGTCCAATGCATGCGTGTTCGGGTTTGCTCGGAAATCCGTCGCCATGCACAAGTTGCCTCTGTTTACCCTGCTCTGCTCCTCTGAAAATTGCACAAGTCCCAAGTTGCACTCTCTGGACATTGGGGGACACCACCGGCCATGTGGGATGGTCACCGGCCAAAAGTGAGTGGTCACCGGCCACTTGTGAAGCCATCGGCCACTGATGGATGGCCGGTCGGCACTGCAGATGGCCGGCCGGCCAAAGCTTCCTGCAGAATCCTGTTTTGACAGCAGCAGAGGGCAAAACAAGGCATGGCAATGCATTTCAAGCAAATGTGTGCACCACCACATCCCTTATCATGTTTATGACTCAAAGGGGTATGGTACTCGATTCTCGGACCACCAATCGCGCATTTCAATGCGTGATGGCCCAAGAAACCAAGTGTGCATTTTCAATGTGGAATGAAATGCACATAAACAAACAATGAGCTCAACCTCTATCATACCCAAGTCAAGAGGCAAAGCACGCATGCCAATGCAATGCATCCTAGGCATGTGAGCTAGTATGCAACATGGCAATGCAAACAAGCAAACAATGAACAAGTATGCAAGCTAGTGGACATGCAAGACATGATGCAATCAAAGCATGCAAAGTGTAAGACATGTGACAACATGTAAAGAGTGGACTTAAACTAATTTGGGCAACCCTCAACTAGGCCCAAAACAGTGGCCATTAGATGAAAATGAGACAATCGAAATGCGTGCACACATGCACGCAAACCGAGGCCGAACCTAAGGCATCAAATGCCACTCTACCAAGGCATGGCAAGGGATGCAAGGTGGCATACAAACATGTAATTTCAGCACTGCAACATGATGCTAAATGGTCCCGAAACATGGAAATATGGCACCCGATGCATGAGATGAGCCCCGAAACTTAAAATTAGGCACATGTATTGACTTATAGCTATACAAAGCATGCATTGTTTGACTATGAAGCACAAAGACAGAACCAAGGCAGTCCCAAAACATGAACATTTCTAGTTCAAAGTATGGCCAAAAAGTGTTCACATGAAGAGCTAAGGCAACATGCAAAATTGGCTAGTAAGCATGAGTTGTATTACAACTATATGATGCGCATGAAATCTCACCAAACCAGCCAAAATCAGTGAACAAATCATGTCAAAATATGCCCAAATAACCACTGAAATGCAGCCAATGCATGCAAAAATGATGAGCTCCTTTAGAGGGCCATACAAGGGGTTACTTAGCACATGCAACAAGGACACTTAACATGGTAAAACTAACTCTGGAAATGGGTTATGGAGGTCCTAAAACCCACTGAAAAATGCCTGAACTGAGCTCAAGAAGTATACAAATATAGGCCCCTTTGTAAGGCCAAAAAGGGCATCAAACCTACCGAGGAGAGAGGGGGTCACCCCCTCTAATTTTGACCCTCAAAACAGCAAACCTACCACTGAAAATCCACTGGATTTCAGTGGCTAGGAGGCTAAGCAAGGGCTTGCTCAAAGGTCTCAAAGAATAGCATAAAACAAGGCCAAAACAAGCATGCAAGGGGGGAGATGACCTCCAACACCAAAATAGTCTTAAACAAACATCTTAAGCATGCAAATACAAAACTTTTTTCAGTTTATAGTTAAGCTCAAAATAGCATGCAAGATAGGCTAAAATGAGGTACAAGAAAGTGCTAAAAAGGGGAAGAAACTTACCCTTGAAGACCAATTTCGAGATCAACAATTTCAGGGGCCAAAAACCAGCTTTTAGAGCTCAAGAAACCCTCCCAAGAACCTCAGTCCAATGGTGGTGGTGTATGGCTATGAGGTGTGGTGCAATAGGCCAAGAACAAGCCCCTTTTGAACCCTCTAACACACACAAATGTAGAGAGAGAGGGAGATATAGAGAGAGAGAGGGTGTATATATATCAAATATATATGCCCTAGGTCTGGTTTTGCTGAACCAAGACAAAGGAGGGGTGAGGTCTCTTATATAGGCAATGGAAATGGTGTAAAGCTTCTCAAAGAAGCTATACAAAAGGGTCAAATGGACCAAGCTTCTAAGAGAAGCTAATGCAAAGGTGCAAGCTTCTTGAGGAAGCCAAGACAAGGGGTCAAAGCTTCCTCAAGAAGCTTTGAGCAAAAGGTGCAAAAAAAGGGTCAAATGGTGGAAAACAACCACACACGTGCATGGGGAGCAGGGTCTGTGCACTCCAGCTGGCACAGCTGGCTTGCATTCAATCTGTAGAATACTCCGGAAGGTCGTCGGCCAACAAAATTGGCCGGCCGGCCACTTTTTTTGGCCGACCTGCTACTTATTTGGCCGGCCAGCCAAATTGATGGCCGGTAGGTGCTTCCAAGGCCAAAAAGTGGCCGGTGGGTGTCCAGAGTGAAGCCCCAGAAGTTAGCTTTCCAATGCTGCAAATCTTGCATTAAAATTCCTCCTGTGCAAAAAGTTATGCCCTTTTTGGTGAAGCCGCGCAGATTCGATCCAATCGGACTGATCCCCTACTTCAACGAACCATATCTCCCCCACCCGGACTTGGCTTTAGGAGATTCTTGAGTGCAAAATGAAGCCCCGGAAGTAAGCTTTCCAATGGTGGTGGCCTCATAGCTGAAATCTAAGTATGCAGATGAATAGGCCCGATTTAGCGAGGGCTGCTCGACTCTCTTCCACCTGGATTCATGCCGAACTTCTTCTCCAACTTGTTTTCCCCCCTCTTCTCCTCTTTTCTTCAACTTCAAACCCCTAAGTAAGGTGTTTTGAAAGATTTTTCAAAGATTTCATCTCTCTTTCATTCATTTCCACTTTGTCCTTGCTCGGTTTATCGAAAAGCGCATTATTTGACAAAATGTGAGCCTCGGAACATTGTAGAAACTTTATTTCAAAAATGTTTTGAAAGAGAGGGTTTTAAGGTCTAAAAACCATTCAAAATAGCTTTGGTCCAAAATGGGATGTGAAGTTGAGATTTGACCCTCTCCTTGCCGAAGAAATTGAACCTTTGCCCTGCACGTCTTTGATCACCGAGCAAACCATCAGTAGCGCCCAAGTCTTAAGGGCGGTCAAAAATGGTTATTAGCCTAGATTTACTATGTGATGCGCGCAGCAAAACAAGTATAGACTGGATCGCCTGAATTGGAACAAAACATTTCATGTTTGTTTTGAAAATGGTTTGCTACTCGTAAGTAGGCTAAAAGGCAGATTTTGCCACCTTCGGGTGGGCTCAGAAAACATGATTTTACCACTATCCAGTGGGCTTAAAACTCACATTTTTAATGCATTATTCCAATTCAGGCAATTCAACCTCCACCCACAGGCATTCAAGCAGTTATATCACATAAGCATGTAGCCACATGGTAAGCATGCTGTTATGTTAACACTCACACACATGTGGCATGCTAAAGCATAAAAGCTTACCTAGTACTCCAAGCCAAAACAGAAACTAGTTAGTAATCAAATGCATGATCCTAGTTCATGGTAAGATGGCTAATGCAACACATACAAAATGCAACTAGAATAGGCTCGGCTAATCTAAGAATGGCATGTAAAATGCAACAACTCGATACACATATTCAAGTTGGAATGGAAATACTATGTAATTAGTATGATGCGTCGAGCCGGTGCATGCAATACAGATGAATGAATGCAAAACATGCGAGCATAAGGATGCTAATTTAAACATGCCCTAATCTAACCACTGAAAGCAGATAAATAAAAGGGAGAAAGACGTGGGGTTGGAAGACATACACACACCCACGCACACTTATTACACAATTGCCCTCGCTCGGAGGGTCCAAATAAATAATACAGTCCGAATAAACAATTAAACTATTCTAGCTAATTAAATATTACAAAACTTCTAATTAATTAAACAACTTAACTAAGCTATGGAAAGTAGTAAAAGGCCTCGGGAAGAGGGATGCACGCATGCTCGGATTGGCTTTGCCCGAAAATCCATTGCCATGACACATGTTGCCTCTGTTTACACTGCTCTACACCTCTGAGACTTGCACAAATCCCAAGGATGCTCCAGAACCACCTTCTGGGCACTGTGGAAGGTCACCGGCCAAAAGTAAAGGCCACCGGCCATCCATCGACCATGGATACTGATATCGGCCACAAATGTTTGGTCGATTGGCACTGTAGATGGCCGACCGGCCATATCTTCCTGCAGAAACCTGTTTTGACAGCAGCAGAGGACAGACAAGGCATGGCAATGCATTTCAAAGCAAATGTTTGCATAACCACACTCCATATCATGTTTAAGACTCAAGGGAGTATGGTGCTCGACCCTCGGACCACCAATCGCGCATTTCAATGCGTGATGGCCCAAGAAGCCAAGTTGTACATTTTAATGTCAAATGTAATGCACACAAACACATAAGGAACCCAACCTCAATCATGGTGATTCAAGAGGCAAGGCATGCATGCCAAATACAACCTAAGCATGTGAGCTAAATATGCAATATGAGCATGCAAGCAAGTAATGTACATTAGGCATACAACCTAAGCAATCAAGCATGCAAGGCATGAAGCAATGTAACAACATTTGAGCAACATGCAAAAGGTGGACTTAGACTAATTTGGGCAGCTCTCAAATAAGCCCAAAACAGTGGCCAAATGCTATGGAAATGAGGGCGAATGTTCATACAAACATGCATGCATACATGGTCCAACACTTAAGCACAAAGAAGCAACTTTTAAACACATTTAAAAGAGACTATTATGGACAAATGGCAAGCACATTAAACTCTGAAAAATATGTGAGGGATGATGCCAAATCAACCTATCAATGCAAGCAAGGCATGCAACTATGTCCAAAACTCAAGGCAAGCCAAGGGGTTTAAACCATGGCTATATGAAGCAAGTCCCAAAGGGCCGAGGGGACTCAAAATAGTCCCAATGTAGGTCAAGACAAGGCCCAAAACACACTTAGATGGCATCTAAATGGCCTACACAAGGAAGCATACACAAAGGTCCAAACATGGGGCATGAAACACCAACCTTTTAAAGCATTAAAGGGGCATCAAATGCAAGCATACAAGCATGGAGCAAGGACTGAAATATCATAACTAATGGTGCCAAACCACTGAAATGATGCAAATAGAGCATGGTAGAGGAGCCAACACTCAAAGCATACAAGCTAGATTGCATGGTAGCTATACAAAGTAAGTCATGGATGACCCAAACAACCAAAATCAGACCTAAATCATGCCAAAATAGGCATAAAAGCTTCACAAAGCTAAGCCAAAATCATGCTAAAAACAAGGCTCAAAGCACAAAGTATGTTAAGGCAATTTCATGGCATTACAAGACAAGTATGCTAAGCATGCATGGTGTGTCTAAACCAACTTAAAACGGTGCTATATCATGGCAAAATAAGCACAAATAACACTTAAGACATGGCCAACATGAACTCAAGAATGGTGCTCACACATGAGGCTAAAACGGCACATTTTGAAGACAATAAGGAAAGGGGATGGCCCTCTCCTTATTAGGACCTTAAAGCACCATCCCCACCACTGAAATCCCTCAAGATTTCAGTGGTGAGGAGGCCCAAACAAGGTGGTCCCCGAGCTCACCAAAATAGCACAAAATGGGGGCCAAACAAGGCCTAAGAGGGGTCAAACAACCCCAAACAACAAAGTGACCTCAAACAACTATTTAAAGCACTCAAAAACAAGACTTTTTTCAGTTTATGACAAAGCCCAAAACACCATGCAAGATAGGTTAAAGACTAGTGTAAGATTGGGGAATATAAAGTAAATAGTGCTACCCTTGAAGAACACTTCAAGAACAGCAAGCTCAGCCCTCTTCTTCTGATCAAAACTGACCCAAAGCTCCAAGAACAACCTCTCAACACCTCCCAAGTCGAAGTATGGTGTAATACTATGTGTTCAAGTGCAAAACTAAGAACAAACTACACTTTTAAGCCCTCAAACACACACAAATGAAGAGAGAGAGGGAGATATAGAGAGAAAGGGTGTATATATCAGAATATATGTATAATCTCTTGTTTTTTGCTGAACCATCTCAAAGGAGGAGGAAGGTCTCCTTATATAGACAAGGTAAAGGCTTGAAGCTTCTTAGAGAAGCTAATAAAAGAAGGGTCAAAGGGGCCAAGCTTCCAAGAGAAGCTAACCCAAAGATTCAAGCTTCTTGAGGAAGCTAAGACAAAGGTCCAAGCTTCCTCAAGAAGCTTGAGCAAAGGGTGCAAAGCTTCTCCAAGAAGCTTGAGTAAAAGGGTGCAAAGGGTGCAAAACAACCACACACGTGTATGGGGGCAGAGTCTGTGCACCCCAGCTGGCACAGCTGGCATGCATTATGCCTGTAAAAGGAAAAAAGGTGGTATCGGCCAGAAGAGGAGGCCATCGGCCAAATAAATGGTCGGCCGGCTACTTATTCTGGTCGACCTGCTACTTTTTTGGCCGGCCGGCTAAATTGATGGCTGGTAGGTGGCTGCCAAGGCCAAAAAATGGTCGGTGGGTGTCCAGATTGAAGCCCCAGAAGTTAGCTTTCCAATGGCACAAACCTTGCATTAAAATTCCTCCTGTGCAAAAAAGTTATGCCCATTTTGGTGAAGCCGCGCAGATTCGATCCAACCGGATTGATCCCCTACTTCAACGAACCATATCTCCCCCACCCGGACTTGGCTTTAGGAGATTCTTGAGTGACAAATGAAGCCCCGGAAGTAAGCTTTCCAACGGTGGTGGCCTCATAGATAAAATCCAAGTATGCAGATGAATAAGCCCGATTCAGCGAGGGCTGCTCGACTCTCTTCTACCCGGATTCATGCCGAACTTCTTCCTCCGCTAGGTTTCTTCTCTCTTCTCCTCTTTTCTTCAAATCCAAACCCCCGAACAAGGTGTTTTAAAAGATTTTTCAAAGATTTCATCTCTCTTTCATTCATTTCCACTCTGTCCTTGCTCAGTTTACCGAAAAGTGCATTATTTGACAAAAATGTGAGCCTCGGAACATTGTAGAAACTTTATTTCAAAAATATTTTGAAAGAGAGGGTTTTAAGGTCTAAAAACCATCCAAAATAGCTTTGGTCCAAAATGGGGTGTGAAGTTGAGATTTGTCTCTCTCCTTGCCAAAGAAACTGAATCTTTGCCCTGCACACCTTTCTCCACCAAGTAAACCATCAGTGGTGCCCAAGTCTTAAGGGCGGTAAAAAATGGGGTGTCTACACTAAGTGATTTCTATCTTTGATTGAAGCCATGAAATTATATGGGTTGCATGTTAAATTAGACTATGAGAATATGTAGGAGATTGAGCCATTTGATGATCAATGAAGTATGTGGAACTATAGTGATTGAGATATTTGGTGATCGATAGCATATGGAATTATAGTGATTGAGAATTAGTAAATTATTTAATCTGCATAAGGTTGATGTAGTAAAAGACATAATGTATGAGCCTTAGAATCAAAGAATGTGTCGGGAAGTTTGTGGTAAGAAAGATCAATGAATAGATATTTAATGAATGCAAGAAGTGTTCAGTTGAAATTAGTGTTCCTATGTATGCTCAAATGACTATTGGAGAGTTAGAATTCTTTTGTGTGGATAATTGAAACTCGATCTGAAATGCTAAGATAATTAGAATAGGGACACTTTGATGTCTTAAGACCATTATGTCAAGTGTTTAAGCTAATAGCGAGCAATTGTTTGTATGATTAGGTCAGGACCCATTCGTTTTTCGGAATCATTTCATTATAAACTGAATTGATTTTTGAGGCTAAGATTATGTATTAAGAATTTCTTTGTTACCCGAAGGATCTATTTTATTGGAGATGTTATACTATGGATCTGATTTAATGCCCTCCATAGAATGTATGATAAGTAAATGTAGTTAACATGCCGAAGCAAGTTATTTGTGCCTTCCAAATGTAGATGACTCTCCTACTTGATTTATCAATAAGGCATGTAAGTTGTATGGGAACGACTATTCGGGCTAATGTGGCTAAGGAATTTGTGAACCAAGACTTGAATTCGATATTAAGGTTATATTAGATACTTAGCCTATGTTGAAGGCTCATGGATGTCAATAACAGAATATCATGAATATCATTTGAGATTGAACTTTGATTATTTGGGCAGCATGTGAATTATTTGGAGACATGTGTGGATAGTAAAACAAGAATATATGAGTGTTATGTACGATGAGTTTTGTGTTTTGATGCTATGAAGTTGACTTTGAGAACCATCATTGCATCGCAAAATAATTTTAGTGACTAAACCAATTTGGGCTAATAACCTGTGAAGAGAAAATTAAATGGTAAGGAAGTTACTTGAGAAATGGAATGAGACAAAGTTGGTGAATTATTTGCAGTACAAGTGGCATAAGTTTGGAGGACCAAACTTTCTAAAGGAGGGAAGAATGTAATAACTCCATCATGTAATACTTTATATTTAATTAATGACGGAGATTTGAATTTTAATTGCCTACTATGTTGATTTAATTTGGGAATTATGAAAATTACTGAGACTGATTTGTATACGATTCTATTGAAGATTTATTTGGAATTAGAAATTGAAAGCCTAATTGGCTTCAGAAAGAATAAGTAGTGAGTCAAATTATTTTAATTTCGAGTATCGGATCATATGGGAGTTTAATTAAATATTCGATTCAGATTTGTAAAATTGAGATTTGATTAATTGGGTTCGAATTAGAGTTAATTACATTATGAGGAGTGGGAATTAAGATTATTGTGAATTAAATTTATTTATGAGGTATTCAATTTGAGTATGTAATTTATTGACGGAGACCTTGAAGTTGACCTGAAATTGAGGGCCTTACTGATGTGAGAAATCAAAATTGATGATGGAGATAAGCTTAATTTGATATTTGGAGCCTTTTGGGAGTGTGATTAAAAATCTGATTTAGACTGATAATTTAACTATAATTAATTGGGCTCTAAAGGAAGTCAAATTAGGTTAATTAAATTTTGTGGGACTTGTGATTAGTGATGATTAGTTTAATTATGTTGTTGATGTGGAATTGCATGTCTAAGGATGAGAATTATAAGGATTTGAAGTTATATATGTTGATTGGAGAAAAATCTGTTGAAATTACAGCTTTAAACGGAAAATTGAGGACCTTAGAGGTGCCAGAAAACAAAACCGATTACATAATTGTGATCAGCATGATTTTTAGAGTCATTTGGGAAGTTTAATTGAAATTTGATTTCGTCTGATTCGTTAAGTCATGTTTGGCTCTTATTATTGGAATAAGTTTTTGGATATAGATTTTTATGAGACAAGTTATAGATATAAGTGTATTGAGCTCTTATTTTGCTCATTCTTATCCCCTGAGAAACAAAATCTGGGGGAAAGAGAGGGAGAGTTCTAGAAAGAGAGATTGAGAGCTCTAAAGAACTCAAAGAAAAGAAAAGGAAAGTGTAGAGATTGAAGGGGGAACTCAAGATTTAGCTTGGATTCTCCAAGAATGTGCAAGAATAAGGGTTAATGAAGGCTTTAGGTAAGATTTTACCTCTCAAACCTTGAAGATCATGAATTAAGAGTTAGATTTATGGATTTTATAGAAGCTTTTACACGTGTTTTGTCACATAAGGCAAGAATATAGCATGATCTCATAAGATTCATGATTATAACTTGTTTTTTTTTTTTTTTTTGCATGGTTTCTAAGATTCATAAAGATTTCAAGGGACTTTCTCCATGGATTTTGGAATTAGAACTCATCACATGCATAACTTTTGATTCTGTTCTTGACTTCAAGTCTTTGAGCTTGTAAATGGAATTTTGGATTTGCTTTGAAATCATTATTTTCATTGAAGTAAGAATTGTTTAATTCAACATGGTTTTGAAAGGTTTTGATGCCTTTGATTTGGAAAACAACCTTATTCCCTTGAATTTATAAGGTTTATGTTGAGTTTTACTAAGTCCTAGCTCAAGAACTTGCAAAGAAACCATTTTAGAACATACTAAAATTTTGGACCTGCTGCTAGAATCCCAGAACCGCACGTGCAGCTTGGATTTCCGTACGTGCGGATTGCCCTGTTTTAGCCAACTTTAAATAGGCATATCTCCCTCATTCAGACTCCGTTTTAAGTGACTCTTGAGCCTAAATTTAAGCCCCGGAAGTCTAGTTTTCAATGGTTATGGTCTCACATCCAAATTATATGTACACAAATAGATATGTTCATATTAGTGAAGGCTATTCACTTTCTTTCTAACCGTTTCATGAGAGAAGTAAATTTAATCGAGAGAGTAATTCTATGTTTCGATATGTTTTGTTATGTAATTGTGTTTGTAGGTCAAGATGAGGACATTGCCCAACTGCTACCAGAAGTCCATCACTGTGAGTAATAGTATACTAAAGATATGTTTTTCATTATCTATTTTGATTTATGTATGAAATGAACCTCTAAATATTGTATTTTGTCAAAATGCATAAATTTCCAAGAAATGTGAAATGAGTTATGATCAAGAAATGTGAATTGTTTGTAATATGATATGGTGGGCCTAAGGTCGTTCTGTTTATCCGTTCTGTTTATGCTATGACATGATATGAATTGTTCGGTCTTTAAGACCTATTGATTTCTGGTATGGGACAAAGTGCTGTACAGAACTAAATGCCACAGTGGAAGTCACCTCTAGAGTCCGTACGAGTCACCTTTTGGGTCCATACATACATGAATTAGGCCCCAGGAGAGGTGGAGGCATGTCAATGTTCCATCTACTCCATGATAAGATATAGTGATACAATATGATATGTTTGGACCTAAGGTCATTGATATATGATTGTGCCTGAGGCCGTTCTGATATATGATTGGGTCCAAGGCCGTTTTGTTATACGTGGACCCGAGGTTGTTCAGAAAATATGATATGAATACAAATGTTTTTACATCGCTATATAATTCATGTTACGAAATGTTATTTTATATGAATGAATTGATGTCCTATTTCGAAATATGATTCGGACCCTTTGTATAAGTGGGCGTACCACATACCGCGTAAAATGTTTTGTAATGATTTCAGATATGTATTCCATATGAAAAAGCATGGATTTTGATACGATAAATGTTTGTTTTAAAATGATTTAAGATACGTTTTAGAATTGTGAAATATGTTTTCCTAATGTTAAGGACATTATTCAATAACCTCTTTACTTTATTATTACTCACTGGGCGTTAGCTCACCCTTTTTCTTTATATATATGTAGGTGAGCCATCGAAGGATCAACATTAGAATTTGTACTGAAGTCCGCCTCTCTGTCAAGCCTCCCAGGAAGTGTATCTGTGTAGAGGCATAGTGTTATTTCGTCAAGCCTAGTTTTGTTTCAAGTCTTTCATATAGTGTGTGAGATCTGTATAAGCTCTGTTATTGTACATGTAAATATGGAGAGTATAGTTAAATAGGTTAATTATTTCAGGTCATCGTGTATGCACAGCTCAATGGACATTTATTATTTTTGTTTTGCTTCTTCTTTAGGCACCAATATGATTTGAATATTTTGAAATTTCATCTCTGGGGCCTGAGTACAGGTCGGTCATGACCTAAACTTTTAGGGGCGAGTTTGGGTCGTGACAATCTCGGTGCTAATTTGCCCTTTACGCCAAACCGAGTTTTCCTTTTCATTGGAGTCACTTAGATAAAAACGTGATCCCCAACTTCATATTCTCTGTCTCGCCTTCGGACATCTGCATAACTCTTTTGGTGGCTTTGAGCAGTCTTCAATCTTTGTTGAATTAATTTCACATTTTTCGTCGTTTCTTGCACTAGTTCCGATCCCAACAAAGGTTTGTCACTTATCTCGGCACAACATATTGGAGAACGACATTTCCTACCATACAAAGCTTCGTAAGGAGCCATTCCGATACTCGAGTGGTAGCTGTTGTTATACACAAACTCGACTAATGGTAAGTAGGTCTCCTAATTGCCTTGAAAGTCTAACACACACATCCGTAACATGTCTTCCAATGTTTGAATGGTCCGTTCAGATTGGCTGTCTATCTATGGGTGGTAAGCACTGCTTAGTCTCAGTTTAGTCCCCAAAGCCTATTGCAAACTCTGCTAGAATCTTGAGGTAAACTTGGGATCTCTGTCAAACACTATGGAAACTGTAACTCCATGCAATTTTACAATCTCATTGACATACAAATTAGCCAACTTATCTGCATTATACAAAGATTTGACAGGCAAAAAGTGGGCAGATTTAGTTAAATGATCAATAATGACCCAAATAGAATCCATACCTCGAAAAGAGCGAGGTAGTCCAACTATGAAATCCATCGTGATGTGCTCCCATTTCCATTCTGGTATGGGAAGCGGTTGAAGTAGTCCAGTGGGTCATTGATGTTCAGCTTTAACTTGTTGGCACTGCAAACATCTAGTTACAAAGTCAGCAACACACTTTTTTATTCTAGGCCACCAGAAATTTTGTTTCAAATCCTTGTACATTTTTGTGTTTCCTGGGTGTATAGCAAATTTAGAGTTGTGAGCTTCATTCATGATACGTTTCCTCAAGTCAAAATAATCCGGCACACAAAGTCGATTATGAAATTTCAACACATTATTGTTAAGCACAAATCTCGACCTCAGTTTTGAGTCAATCTTATCAACAATTTTCTTCAAGAACTCATCTTCAAGTTGTTTCTCTCTAATTTCTTCAATGATTGCTGGCTAGGCAGAAATGGCGGCCAGGATCCCACCTTGTTCACGTAATACAATTTCAATCTCATCCTTTTCCAAGTCACATAGCAACTCTTTCTAATCGGTGAGCAAACATGAGAATTTCCTGATTGACTTTCGACTTAAAGCATCTGCTACTGTATTGGCTTTCCTCAGATGATACATAATCTGCAAATCATTATCCTTTATCAATTCCAGCCATCTTCTCTGTCTCACGTTCAGTTCTTTTTGGGTGAAGAAATATTTCAAACTTTTATGATCAGTATACACCTCACAAGTCACCCCGTATATATAGTGTCGCCAAATTTTTAAAGCAAACACCACAACTGCTAATTTAAGGTCGTGAGTTGGGTAGTGCTTTTCATGTGGTCGGAGTTGTTGTGAGACATAAGCAATCACTTTACCATTTTGCATTAATACACATCCCAAACCTTTATATAAAGCGTCATTGTAAATTTGAAACCTATCAGTATCATTAGGAAATGTCAGGATAGGTGCAGTTACCAATCTAGTCTTCAATTTTTGCAAGGCTGATTCCTGCTGCTCAGTCCAATCAAATGGTACATTTTTCTATGTCAACTGTGTTAGTAGCATAACAAGTTTTGAAAAGCCTTTCACGAATTTGCAAAAGTATCCTGCAAGCCCTAGAAAGCTTCGAATTTCTGACACGTTAGTTGGTCTTAGCCAGTCTACAATTGCTTCAATTTTTTGTGGATTTACCGATATGCCGTCTTTGTTGATCACATGTCCCAGAAAT
Organism: Camellia japonica; assembly: GCA_030407325.1. Lineage (NCBI taxonomy): Eukaryota > Viridiplantae > Streptophyta > Magnoliopsida > Ericales > Theaceae > Camellia > Camellia japonica. The sequence goes on along the minus strand of JAPPVO010000003.1, from coordinate 32,140,604 downwards.
GCTACACTGTCAAGCCAAAATTCACATTTGGACAATTTTGCATTTAACTTCTTCTCTCTTAGAATCCGTAAGGCAATTCTCAGATGATTTTCATGTTTTTCTCTGCTTTTGGAATAAATCAAGATATCATTAATAAACATAACTATAAATTCATCCAGAAATTGTTTGAAAACCAGATTCATTATGTCCATAAACGCAACAGGTGCATTGGTTACCCCAAATGGCATTACCAAAAACTTGTAGTGCCTATATCTAGTTTTGAATGCAGTTTTCTCTATGTCTTCTGCCTTAACTTGTAGTTGGTGATACCCGGATCTAAGGTCTATCTTAGAGAACACTTGTGCTCCTTGTAGCTGGTCAAATAGGTCATCTATTCATGGTAGTGGGTATTTATTCTTGATAGTCACTTTGTTTAATTCCCAATAGTCTATGCACAATCTCAACGATCCATCTTTCTTTTTAAGAAACAAAACTGGAGCGCCCCAATGTGAAGTGCTCGAGCGGATGAATTTCTTGTCTAAGAGTTCTTGGAGTTGAACTTTTAATTCTTTCAATTCAAAAGTTGACATTCAGTATGGGGTTTTAGAAATAGGTTGTGTTCTTGGTACAACATTAATAGTAAATTCAATTTCTCTATTAATCAAATCCCCGGGCAAGTCATTTGGAAATACACCGGAAAACTCATTTACTACTGAGACGTGCTCTACAGTAGGACTATCAGAAGTCATATTCAAAACACAACACAAGTAGCCCCACTATCCTTTTATTAATAATTTTCTAACTTTCATAAACAAAATCAAATACGGCGGAGAAACTACCCTATTCCCAATAAAGGTAAACTCAGGCATACTGGGTGGTTGAAACACGATAGATTTACTCACACAATCAATGGTGGCATAATATTTCGTCAACCAATCCATACCCAGGATACAATCAAAATGAGTAATTTCCAACAGTAACAAATCAGCATATAATGACATATCCCCAACCATAATGTCACATGCAGGGTACACATAAGCACATAACATAGAGCCTCTAGATGGTATAGTTACAGATAGTAGATAATTCAATGGTTTTAAGGGTCGAGTTAATTTCCGAGAAAAGGCATGCGACACAAAAGAATGCGTAGAACCAGAATCTATCAACACATAGGCACGTTGAGCGCAAATAGAAATCATACCTGACACCACAGACTCGGTGTTCTGTACATCACCAGGTACTAGTGCAAATACTCGACCTTGCCTCAAAGGTTCTTTCTCGGTATTGGTTCTCTCATTCATTCTTGGTGCAGGAGCAGATCCGACAGAACTTGTTGTGGGTCCGGTAGCAGTGTTGAATCTCATCGGACAATCTCTAATCACATGGCCAGTCTTGCCACACCGAAAACAAGTACCAGATGCATGGTAACATGTGCCCTTATGCTTCCTTCCACATTCTGAACAAACTGGCATAGACCCACTACTTTGGCTTGAACTATTTGAAGATCCAGTATTTTGCTTTTTGTTTGTAAAGAATGAGCGGCCCTTCTGAAAATTAGATCCAGATCTTTTACCTCTCCATTCAGTTGTTGTTGTTGGGGCTTTACTTTGTTTCATAGCTGCTAAGGTAGCTTCTGCCATCAATGCTCTGTCTAATACTTCCACATAGGTAGGTAACTTCAAGATGCCAACTCGGTCAAACATCCTTCAAATTTTCGTGCCTTTTTGTAATCGGTATCCACCATGTGTGGAGCAAACCGGGCCAATTTATTGAATTTAGCTTCATATTCAGCGATTGACATATTGCCCTGCTTGAGTTCCTGAAATTTTGAAACCTTTCGGTCTCGAAAACACTGAGGGAAATATTTATCATAGAAGATTTCCTTGAATTGAACCCATGTCATGTTTCCATTGTCGTTTCGGATTTACAACCACCATCTTCGAGCTTCGTCTTTTAGGGTATAGGTGTCCAAGAGCACTTTTTGAGTCATGGAGAAAGGGAACACTTCAAATAGCTTTTCTATTGCAAGTAGCCTGTTTCTGCCTTCAATGCTTCAATACCACCTAATAAAGTTGGTAGTTTCATCTTTATGAACTTCTGTGTTAAGTTGATTATGTCATGATCATCTGGCTCATTTTGTACTGGTGGAGGCGAAGGGGGCATAGGTTGTTGCCTCAGAGATTTCGTTAAGGCTGCCAGCATTTGTTCCATGCGACTCATGCAAGTCTCTGAGGATTCAACTGTACTATCACTTATTGTATTTTCCATTTCTATAGGCAGACAAGGTAATAATAAACATAGGCATAATAATCTTGTTTTCTGTGTTCAAGTCTAATTCAATTCATTTCGTATTGATTCACATATGTTCATATCAGTTCATTTCAGTTTAAGTATATCCAAATAGTTCACACACCCACACATGCAGATGAAATGTCCCTAATTCGTTCTTACTAGGACATCCTATAGCTCTTATGGACTCATGTATGAGGTATAACTCGTGCTCTGATACCACTTTGTCACGACCCAAACCCGCCCATATAGGTTTAGGGTCATAACCGGCCAGTAATCCTCGGATTACCAAAGGCCTCTGATCTGAATATCATAAAATGTAAGGGGTTGCGGAAGCAAATATATAAAATATATGTAGTCCATTGAGCTGTGCTGGCATACAAGGGACAGAAATTTAAAACTGGTATAAAATATATACATCTATGACGTCATATCCACATAAGTCTCGCAACACCGTACAAGGTGTGCGGATGAACAAAAACAAAACAAAACGTTCTTTACAAGACAAACTTTTAGCATGGTCCACAAAACATGACTTTAATACACGGGAATCTCCCCGCGAGGCACGATAGCTGGCTGACCCCAAAACTTTCCAAGCAACAGCTTAGGCCTATTCACGTGCCTGCTCGCCTACATACATAATATAAACAGTGAGTGGAAGCCCAGTGAATAATAACAAAGTAAAGGATTTAAATGAATGATGTCCCAACAGATTCAGAAATAGAAACATATTCATATTGATATTCTTGTTTGAATCATATACAGAAATCAGAATTCATGCTTGTTCATATGTGGTACATCCATTAGCGTTAACAGATCAAATACGGAGCATTAAGGGTCATGCTTGTTAGTTCTATGAAGGAACCTCCAGTACTGGGAACAGATAACATACTTGCCAGTTCCACAAAAGAACCTCCAGTACTAGGAACAGATAACATACTTGCCAGTTCCACAAAGGAACCTTCAGTACCGAGAACAGATAACATACTTGAACCACAGAATTGTTGCCACGGGTACTTGTCAGAAACTGGACAATCATTCATTGCACTGAACATAACATTTCATAAACAGATCTTATTCTATATACAAAAAATAAATAAAGTTGAACATACCTTTACTAAGTTATTACTCATAAATGGCTCCAAAGCAAACAACAGAGCAGACAAATTAGGTAACTTACAGCTCGTGACTGTAGACCCAACTTTTTTTGCGCGCCTCCCTTTCGGAGAAGGCGTGAATTTGGTCTTACTACAGTTTGGATTCCTGTCACGATTCTAAATCTAATCTCACAAAGTGCAATGTGAGACTGATAAACACCAAAGAGTCCAAATCTGGCAATTGGTTTTGGAAAATTAATTTTGAATCAAAAAGCGCCAAACATGGACTGCTTTGCCAGATTACAGAGTCGCCACCTAAATATTTTGTTTTTGGGAAATTTAGGAAACCCTAACTCGTGCCTAAAGCCACGTGTCCGTCATCACCAAAGTTATCTCGGCTCGGGAACTTGGGTACAAGAGGGGAAGGTCCTGAAATGAGCACCCCCGCCCGCCGGATCAAAGGATCGGCCTTTACTACCATGATATGTAGTTTTATAAACACATGTGTTCTTATTCCGGTTATTAATCTAACTCTCTATGTGATGTGCACAACATACAAGTATAGACTAAATCGTGAGAATTGGAACAAAACAACTCATGCTTGTTTTCGAAAATGGTTTGAAAGTGCTACCCACAAGTAGGCTAAAGCGCAGATTTGCCACCCTCAAGTGGGCTTAGAAAAAAACATGATTTTGCCACCTCAAGTGGGCTTTAAACTCACAATCATCGAGTTGTTCCAATTCAGGCAATCAAGCCTCCACCCACAGGTATTCAAGCAGTTAAGTACTTAAGCAAATAGTCTCATGGCAAGCATGCTATCATGACAACACTCACACTCATGCAAGGATGCTAAAGCGTAAACACTCACAATGTACTTCGAGCCAAAACAGATTACTAGTTAGAAATCATGCATGATCCTAACTATACAGAATGCCTAATACGACACATGCAGTAATGCAACTAAATAGGCTCGGCTATCTAAGATGGCATATGAATGTGACACTTGATAACATGCTTTGAGACACGTATTCAAGTAAGTATTGAAATACAATGCAGTTTGAATGATGCGCCGAGCCCGGTGCATGCAAGACAAATGAATGATGCACGCATGCAAGCATAAAGTATGCTAATTGAAATATGCCCTAAAACTAACCATTGAAAGTGGTTAAATAAAAGGGAGAAAGACGTGGGGTTGGAAGACATGCACACACACACGCATGCACACTTATTACAACATTGTGCCCTCTCGAAAGAGGGTCCGAATAAGAGCTAAGCTATTCTAAGCTAAGCTAAGCTAAGCTAACTAATCTAATTAAACTAATTCGACTAATTATTACAAAACAAACGAATAACTAGTAAACTACTTACTAATTATTACAACAATCAACTAATTAACACACTAATTAATTAATTTACAAAACTATGCTAACTAACAAGTAAAGCATTAAGTAACACTGCCTCAGCTCCATTTAAAGAAGTTGAACATGCATGCCTCGGTTTTCGTCTCGAAAGCTCTCCGGTTTGCTCTTTAGAGGCTCTGTTTGCAGGGTATCTTCAAGGACTTACTGTTGAACCTTACCAAAACAATGCTGGGGAGTGCACCAGTGGCCTGCCGGCCACCTACCGGCCAAGAGTGGGCCTCTGCCAGCCAACAATGCAAGGGTGCCGGCCATCAGTGTGGTACTGCTGGTCATTGGTGTGCTGTGACACCAAACTGCAACAGAGCACAAAATAGAGGAAATTGAGGGTCTCCCTAGGGCATGTATGTACTGTGCCACTCCTTATCATTTCAAAACATCAAGGGAGAGGCACCATTGGATTCAAGACCATCAACCAAGCATACAATGCATGATGGCCAAAGATCCAACTTGCACAAATTCAATAAATGCAAGACAAACAAGACTCTAGAACCACTACCTTATCATGGAAGGTCAAAGGCAATGGAGACAAAAGGAATTGGCTCATTTTCATCACTTTGAGTATGAAATGGACCAATTCACCTTGTGTTCAATATAATGTCCGATTGAACACAATGCAATGCAAATGCAACATGCTTATCTTGGCATGTTTTACCTGATTGATTTTGTTTACACATTTTAACATTAACAACCATTCTTTAATTGATTTGTCCAAATGTGAAAGTCCTCTAATGATAAGGGGTCAACCAAAAGGGGAGTTTAAGGCATGAGAGGGATGATGCCTTTGACTAGGAGGAACCCTCAAAAGAGGGTTAAAGCCATTTGAACACCAACCCTACCTCATATTTAAACATAACCTTAAGACCAAACAACCCTCAAAGCAAATTGAAGATTGAAGAAATGAGGAAGGTGGCAGCCATGCAATGCATGATATGGCATGAAACACAAGACTCTAACATGCAAACAACGCATGCACAACATGCTAAGAGACTTAAGCATCAAAAACTAGTGAAGGAAACAACACTAGCACCATGCAATACAATGCTCAAAGGACTAAACCAACCCTAAACAGACCCCAAGCATGCCAAAATAGTGGCCAAAATGAGCTGAAATGACAGCATGAAAAGCAAGAAAAAGCATGCTCAAATGATGTCTCGCAAGCAAGGCACAAAGCTCAACTCTAAAAGACATTGAAGGAGTGAAAAATGTGAAAGTGTGACTAAGCTACAAGCACTGAAATCATGTGTGAAATAATGCCAAAACATGCAAACACCTCAAGCTTAGCATGTTAAAGACTTTGAAACTCAAAACTAGTCAAGGCCATTTACACTATAGCTATACAAAGCAGTCCTCATATGACCCAAACCACTCGAAATAGAGTTAAAGCATGCTAAAACATGGGTAAAAGCATGCTGGAGTGTAGCCAAAATAAGCTAGAATGATGGGCTAAAGCATCAAGCATACAAGGCTAATTAGCAAGATTACACTACAAGTGTAATAAGAAGCATGCATGAGGTGACTCAACCAAGCCAAAACAGATTTACAACATGCTGAAATAAGGTCAAAAATAGGCTGAGATCAAGTCAAGTGATGGTAGAAAAACATGCTCAACAAGTAGGCCAACAAGACATGCAACCAAGAAGCAAAGAAGGGAGGCCACCTCCTCTTACTTTGGACCTCAAAACATGATTTCTACCACTAAAATTTCTCTGAGTTTCAATGGTAGAAAGGCCAAACAAAGGGTGCCTCAAAAGCCTTAAGAGATGGCACAAGGCTTAGGCAAATAAGGCACACAAGGGGGTGAAACACCCCTAACTCCCACAGGGCCTCAAACAACCACTTTTAACACTTAAAAATAGAGATTTTTGTAGTTGAAAGCTAGGCCAAAAATAGCATGCAAGGGTGGCCAAACCAATGTACAAAACAAAGCTTAAAGAGGTTGATTCTCACCCTTGAAGCACAACTTTAAAACAGCAAGCAAACAGCCAACTTCTGAGCCAAAGTCACTCCAAGGAGCTCCAAAAAGGCCTCCAAGAACCTCAAGCCTAAGGTTAAGGTGTTTGGCTAAGGGTGCTAGTGCAAGTGTGTAGAGAAAACACAATTTCAAGTACAAAATGTAGAGAGAGAGTATTCTAGAGAGAGAGAAGAAGAAGAAATATCACAGCCAAAATTTTGCAACCCGTTATATGCAAGAGGAAGGTCTCTATATATAGGAGATACAAGGAGCCTTCAAACAAATCTAGCCATCCACGTGGGTACAGATGGTCTATCTAGCAAACAGCTGGCTCAAAAATATCTAAAAAAATATCTATTGAAATAATGGTGGCCGGCCGGCCGGCCATCAGTGATGGCCGGCAGTGCCTCATTGATGGTTGGCAGCCCTATTCCATGGCCGGTAGGCCATCTAGAACACCACCATGCAAAGACCAATACATGGTCCAAATATGAGACAGAATGGAAATAGGATCTGAAAAGATCAAACCTGGAGCATTTCATCGCGAAAGTCGAGTACTCGATGAGCAATCAAACTTGTTGCTGGATGTTCCCTGCAAGAACATCCAAGTCTTGAGGACGGTCAAAAATGAGGTGTCTACAGTGACCTACATAGATACAGGACGAATACGTACTGAATTACACACCCGAAATTATTAACTCAGTTCTTTCTTCTTTAGGAGTGTTTCTACTTCTTATCCTCATTATTATGTCTTAACTAGGGCTTAGGAATGCCTAGGATGCAATGAGAATGCCAAAACATGCTATTCAATACTTAGGCAAAAATGCTAGAAAAATGGGCCTTGCTCGAGCGGATGTCCAAACATGTGTGTGGTCGCTCAAGCACAACTTCCTTCGCTTGAGTGTTCTGTAAACTTTGCAAAAATATTAGTTGCTTGATTTTTTTGCTCGACGCACACTTTACGGTCGCTCGAGCGTAAGGCTGAGGTATTCGCTTGAGCGCAACTCTTGTCGCTTGAGCAGTCTGCCAAAAAAATGGTAAACTTCTAGGAGCATGCATTTTACGCTCGAGCCAACTTTTGATCGCTCGAGCAGAAGTGCAAGATCACAAAGTGGTCACTCAAGCGTAGGCTCTGTCGCTCGAGCTGAGAGACAGAATTCTGGATTTTTCAAATTGCTCTTCCAAGTTTAAAACTCAAATTCAATGCTGAAATTCATGTTCTTTTGGGTCAAAAACTTAAGGAAACATATGTAAACTTGGAAAACATAGTGAATTTAAGATCATTTCACAAAATCAAGGTTCAAGAGCATATGAATTGTGCAAAATTTAAACTCAAAGCTTTGAAACATAACATGCATGAGTTGATATAAACTTCGACCTCCCAAAACAAGATCAAACAAGACAAAATGGTAGGAAACTTGATGAATTTCCAAAACTACGCCATGATCAATGCATGCATGTAAGAATTCTTCAAAATCAAACTCTAAATGTAAGAGGATGTGCATGCATGTATGATTATTATCCTAACTCTTCATTCATAGTTCAATTCTTACATCTCATAGGTTAATTTCCTTAAATTCATGCATTAGCCAACTAAGTCACAGCACTAGGGCTTGAATTCTTACCTAGGCTTTCCAATTTAGGCTCAAAAGGCTAGATTCTTGAGTCTCTAGGTTCAATCCTTCAATCTCCTAGCAAGTCCTTTAGCTTAAGTTCAATTCCTCTCCAATTTGACTCTAATCTCACTCTTTTCACTCTCCCTCACGTTTAGGGCCTCAAAATGAAGAAATGAGTGTGCAAAATGAACTAGAGGAGTCAAATGGGCCTTATATAGGCTTCATGAAATTGACTTAATTAATCTGGTCTTAAACTAAGCAAATAAGTACTAATTATTTTAATTAATTCGTTTTGAATCAAATTTTAATTAAAGCTACCATAAAATTCTAAAAATTCCAAATAACCCATATCCTAAGTCAATTCCGTGACTGGATGTTGATAAAGCTTTCAATTCGCAGAACAAAACAGAAACACAAACAGATATTTCTATCGTAGACAGATATAAACACAAATAATGCAATGCGCATGTTATTTAACTCAGGATTTCATCTTAATTACTTATTAGACATACTTAATCATGGCTTAATAGTTAATCATGAGTCGGGGTTGTTAGACTTAGTAGATACACGAGTAATCCGAATGCTACTCATTGGAGGGGCATTATGCGGGTGTTAGTTTATCTACGCTACACCCGGGGTTATGGACTGCATTATACCAAATACCCGGCGGTACTAGAAGGGTATAGTGACGCCAATTGGATATCTGATATAAAAGACTCCAAATCCACTAGTGGTTTTGTGTTTACCCTAGGAGGGGCAACCGTATCTTGGAAATCTTCTAAGTAAATGTGTATATTGAGGTCAACAATGGAATCTGAGTTTATTGCTTTGGATAAAGCAACTGAAGAAGCTCAATGGCTTTGCTAGTTTATTGAGGATATTCCACATTGGTCGAGACCTGTGCCAGCTATCTGTATTCATTGTGACAGCCAATCGGCGATTGGACGGGCACAGAGTAATATGTATAATGGAAAGTCTAGACATATTAGTCGTAGACATAATTCCATACGACAACTACTCTCGAACGGAGTTGTCACTTTAGATTATGTAAAGTCTTAGGATAACATTGCGGATCCACTAACTAAAGGGTTAAATCGAGTGTTAGTAGAGAAGTCGTCAGAAGGAATGGGGTTAAGGCCTTTAGTGTAAGGTGTTACCGGAATAGAAACCCAACCTAGTTGACTGGAGATCCTAAGATCTAGGTTCAATGAGACAACTTAATTGCGTGTAATGGTGGTATGCCACTGAGGAGGTTAAACCTCCATCCATTTCTTTTATTAGTGATACCTGCAAGTGTAGAGTTTAAGCTGAGTTTTTAATGACTCTAGTGTGTTAAGCTATTGAGCTGAGTATAATAGGATACTTAAGTAGAGTCACCTATGTGAGTGTGAAGTGGGGCCGCTTCTATAAGAATTGACAGGACCTAATTCTTTAAACCACTCACAGGAACCAGGCTAGTGTTCAGGGCCATACAGGGTACACCAGTGAGAACAGAACGATGGTTGGAGTAATTCTTGTGTGAGGTCTGTTGTCTTGGTTTATATAAATGGCAGAACAGTTCAAGACTTCGTGTTCACTAGACAGCCAGTAAATTTGATAGACTTCACTAGGAGGAGTTCAAAGCCAAAAGCTACATTTTCTGATACCAGGGTTATTCCGTTGCACTCTCTCCTAGTCTTTGTTGTTAAGTATTGTCCGTTTGTTGTTATTCGGTCAATTTTTATTCATGTGGGGGATTGTTGAAAAAATAATGGTTTTTGGGGACTTTAATGCAATATTAAGTGGGTGTCAATCCTCAATTGAGGTGGAGTAAAGTGAGTTTAGATTTTTTGCAATGAGATCTTTACACTACAAAAAGAATGGAAAAAAACTATTGAGATTTTAATGAGAAATTGCCTCATGAAGTTAGCTTCATGAAAGAGGTATCCACCAAACTCTATTGGTTTTTTCCAGACCTAGGGTTTGTGTGTGGCTGCTGTAGGATTATTATACACATGTGTATAATAGGTTTGTAACTCCTGCAATATTGCAGAGTTTAATGGTGCATTTGTGGAATTTGTAACTCTTGCAATATTGCAGAGTTTAATAGTACATTAGTGGCAACCTTCAAGGCTGCCATCTTTTCCTCTCTTCTCTATACATGTATAAATTGAGACCCTCTGTCAAGTCTAAAAGTAGGAAAAATAGAAAACTTGTTGCTTCCATTATCCAGTTAGTTTGCCAGAAATATCTTACAGTGAGAGAGTGCTTTTACCGTAGTTGGTCTATGACCATCGTATCTTGGGAGACAGACGCCAGAATTCCTCAAGCACTCAATCTGTGAGGCGGTGAAAATTTGTTTTAAGGAAACTGCTTCTGTGCAGGCTTTGGTTTGATTCTTTTTACCATTTTATTTTGTTATGAATTTATGTTCAATATATATTTCCAGCAGGCTTCTTTTCTGCGATTTACATTACTTTATGACTGTATTTGTATTATTTAATTATACAAGTGAGAACAAGCTTAAAATAGATTTTCGTGTTTATCATAACATTAGATAAATAGATTTAGATTTATAATAGATTAATTCATCTCGTCATCATCTTCGTTGTTTGCTTCTGTTAATCAGATTCATAGAATTGCATATCAGTTTCTTGCTACTGCTAGTATTCATTTTGGAGGGAAAACATACAGAACCTGTTTGGTGTCCAAAAATCGTAATTGTTTCCTAGGAGCCCTCTGTTTCACCAATTCTTGATGAGAATTCCAATGGATTTATATATATATATATATATATTATTCTGCTTATGCTTTTAGAATTGAATTTTATATATATGCTTGTTAGAGTTTCCGAAAGAGACATGCTTATGAATAAACTATTATTTCTAACCGGCACTGTGTTGAATAGCCCACTGTTATTTTATTAAATACCTGTTTCATTGCATTCAATTCATGATTAGGAGGATTATATATTGAAAAATGTTTGAGGGCCACAATTTCTGTGGCTCAAATGGCTCGAAATTGTCAAAACAACGTCGTTTTGGGTACAAAACAACGTCGTTTTATAATAAAACGACGTCATTTTGACAAATTCGAGCCATTTGAGCCACAGAAATTGTGGCCCTCAACCATTGCTGTTATATATTTTACAATAGCCACTGTAATAGCCACTGTTTTGATGTTAGGAGAGTAATAGTCATCAATATATATGAATATAAATATGTTGTTGCTGTATGTTATTTTGTGGGTGTGTTATAAAACTTGAATATCATATACATGTTGATGTGTTCTTTCTCAACTTGAAACCAAACCACCTATGGTCCACTGTTTCGGTTTTTATTAGATACCTCTGTCTCATATGTAAATATTTGCAATGTTATTTTAATTAGAATATTTATTTCTAGATCTCTATTAATATTTGCATATTGATTGTTGTAATATAATTTCATGAGTATGGTTTTTATTTCCTACCATGATTTGGATGTTTCTTTTTTAAAAATTTTTTTTTTAATTTTAATTTTATTTTTTATAATTTCGTAACATAATTTGCATGTTCAAAATTTTCTAGATTTTAATTTGGTTACATGCTTATTGTTTCTAAAGTTATGTCTATTATCTTATTTCCTTGTTAATTGCTAGAAACATTCACATGTGTATTACATGGTTATTGTTTTGTGACAATTATATATATAACTCTTGCTTATTAAATTTTTAGTTTAATGTCTTTAGAGTTATAAAATGTTTGTAACTTGTTTATATGGTTAATGTATAAATTAAATTATAAATTTAATTTTGAGTTTTAGTTTTATATGTAACTCCTGCATATTTAATTTTATTTATTTATTATTGTGAAATAATTGATGTGTAACTCATGGCTAAAATTTTAATTATTTAGGAGGTATAAGGCTTTGTAACCTTTGTCATAAATCTTGACTATTAACTTTTAGTTTAATTTCTAGAATTATAGATTGTTTTTGTAACTCATCTAGCATGTTAATTGATTAGTTAATTTTATTATTAATTAGTTTGCTAGATAGGTTTCAAGTAATTTATTATATTTACAGTTTCTTTAGATTGGTTGGTGTGCATTTTCTTGTGGTTTTCTGCTAACTTTTTTACAAGAATACCTAAGCGTGGAAAGGAATTATTTGGACTATATAAATTAAGCAATTGCTTTGCTTGAGATTTTGTTATGGTTTTTACCAATGTGTAAAAGCATTTTTTTTTTTTTTTTTTTTGCTCATCTTTGTTGTAGTAATTTTTTATATTGCTTGTAATTGTTAGCAATTTTATTTTAATTGCTTGTAAGCTTGGAACTGGTTTGGTTTAACCTAGTTCATCCCTTGGAAAATTTAATCTTAAAAATTGTTTCTCATAGACTACGAGTCAACATGCTCTTGAAAGTTTTGTCAAAAGGTTAAATGGGTTTTAAATGGGACCGATGTGACCCCTCCAGTCTTCTTGGGAACATTCTTGACCATGTTCGATTCTAGGTTAAATGGTGAGACTAATTTTGAATTAAATTTTCAATTGTGGGATTTTCTAATTTTTAAGTTTAATTTCGGGAAACACAGAAAGTGATATTCTATTGTATTTTTTAGAAATGGCAACTGTCACTAATGATGCTGCTATTGCTAATGTTGGTGGGAATCTGAACCCTGTGGCAACTGGCTTGCCAACCCTAACTGTGACATCTGTGGTCAACCGTGGTGTTACTCTGGCTGTTCCAGGAGTACTGCTCAGTCACCATGAGTGCCCAGAGAAATTTGCTGGGGTGAACTTCAAGAAATGGTAACACAAGATGCTATTCTACTTGACCACGTTGAACCTTGTAAAGGTTTTGAGCGAGGATTCTCCAGCTGTGGCAGAGAATGAGCCAAACAGGCAGTAAGTCATGGCACTTGACACATGGAAGCAGGCAGACTATCTTTGCCGAAACTATGTATTCAATAGCTTGGCAGGCTCACTCTACAGTGTGTTTTGTGCCAAGAGCTCAGTAAAGGAGTTATGAAATCTCTGGACAAGAAATACAAGACTGAGGACGCTGGGGCAAAAAATTTGTCGTTAGTCGGTTCCTAGACTTTAATAAGGTAGATTCAAAAATTGTGATAAGCCAAGTCTAGGAGTTCAAAGTGATCTTGCATGAAATTCATGCTGAGTGGATGTCTCTGAACAAGTCATTCCAAGTTCCTGTGATCATTGAGAAACTTCCCAATGGTTGGAAGGACTTCAAGAACTACTTGAAGCACAAGCGCAAGGAAATGTCAGTTGAAGACTGTAGACACCCCATTTTTGACCGCCCTTAAGACTTGGGTGCCGCAGGTTGATCACTCGATAATGAAAGTTACGCTGTCCAATCGCTCAATTTCTTCAGCAAGAAGAGCTTCTAAATCCCAACCTTACACCCCATTTTGGACCAAAACTATTTTGACCAAAACTATTTTAGACCTTAAAACCCTCTCTTTCAAAATATTTTCGAAAATGTTTTTATGATATTCTGAGGCTCGCATTTCGTTAAAAATTATATTTTTCGGTAAATTGAGTAAGGACAAAGTGGAAATAAATGGAAGAGAAGTGAACTCTTTGAAAAATCTTTAAAAACTTCTTATTGATAGGTTTAGAGTTGAAGAAAATAGGAGGGGATGGAAGAAAACTAGTTAGGGAAATGGTTGAGCATGAAACCGTTAAGAGAGAATTGGGTAGCCTTCACTAAAATAGGCATACTTTTTTGTACACTTAGACTTTAGTTGGAAAGTGGACTTCCAAGGCTTCAATTTAGACTCAAGAATCTCCTAAATCCGAGTCCGGATAAGGGAGATATGGCCGTTTGAGGTTAGGCATCAATCCGATTAAGATAGAACTGAGCAACTTTCACTAAAATAGGCATATCTCTTGGAACAATTATAATTTAGATGTGAAGCCACCTCCATTGGAAAGTAAACTTTCGGAGATTCAATTTAGACTCAAGAATCACCTAAAACAGAGTCCAGATGAAGGAGATATGCCCATTTGAAGTTGGCCTTGGAAACAGATTTTTGTGGCAAACATGCCACTATTTGTGGTCGGCCGGCCACCACTTCTGGCCTACCGGTCACTTGTGTAAAGCCCAGATATTTTGTGCCAGCTGTCTCCCAAAAGCTCCAGCAGTTTGTAGATAGATATTTTCGACTGAGATGCTATTTTTTTTCTATAGATACTTGACCTCTCCTCATGTTTTTAGGTGACAAAAAATTCCAAAAGTCGCAAAACTTGAAATTCTCTCTCTATCTCTATCTTGCAACCTATACACTTTCTCTCTACACTTCCTAAACCAATATTGGAGCTCTCCTTGTTGAAATTATTGGTTCCAAATTTCAACCCTTGAGAGTGTAAGCTTTGTGGTTTGTGAACAAAAGAGTAACCTTGCTTCAAGAGGTATAATTTTAAGCATCTTAGCACTACTTGTTCTCCTGTCTTTTCTTGTTATTTTTGAACTATTTTTGGACTGTTTTTATGGGCTGAAGCTTGTGGTTTAAGGCTATTAAAGGTAAAGAGGTTAACCACCCTTCTTTACACCTTGTCTCCTAAGCCTTTACACTTGTGTTTCCCATCTCTTCACTATCTTTTTTTGAGCTTTTAAAAGCTAATTTTCAAAGCTTTTTCAGTGGCTAAAATGTTGTTTTGAAGTCCAAAAATGGAGAGGGTAGCCTCCCTTCCTTGTGTCTTGTTTACTATCTTACATAGCTCCATGTGTTTAGCTTATTGTTTTAGCTATTTTTGTCTTAATTCTAGCATATTTTAGGACTTATTTAGCACTATTTTAGGACTGTTTTTAGTGGTTCATTGCATTTGAGCTTTGTATTGCATGCTTGTAGTGTAATTGTCCTCATAGGCTTGGTGGTTTAGACTTTAGCCACCAACCTATTTGAGTTGATAGCATTTGTTTATGGCTTTCCATACTTGTTTTCACTCCTAATCACTTTTGCAACCTCCCTCCTTCTTGGCTTTTGCTTTGCTTTGAAAGTTGGTTCAAACTAGTTGCTTGTTTAAAGCATGAGATTAAGGTCTTGTGCTTAATGGTTTAATCCCTTTGGGGGTTCATTACCAATGGCATGACACTTCTCTCATGCCTAAAACAACTCTTGGTTTGATGCTTCTTTCCATTAGAGGACTTAAAGCTTATCCATGGACTTAATTTACTAAGGAATGGTTGGTAATTAAAATGGAGTAATAAAATTAGGGACTAAAAATGATGCAAGATAATAACTTGGTTTGGGTTTAATATGATGTTAATTGAACCCTTGAGTCTTGAGTCGTTTCATACTCATTAGTGATGTAAACGGTTCAAGAGTCATTGTCAACCATTTCCCTTGACCATCCATGATAGGGAGGGGGTTTGAGAGTCTTATTTGTTGCATTCATTGAACTTGCACCCTTTAGTTCATAGGCCATCATGCAATGAAATTGCATCGATTGATGGTTTGTGAATCAATTTTGCCACTCCTTTGAGTTGTTTGATGATAAGGAGGGGTAAGTTGTGCAAACAAACCCTTGAGAATACCTTGTGTTTGCTCTGTTTACTCTTTGTTGCAGTAGGAAAAACCAGTCATCAGTGGCCGACAGGCCACCACTTCTAGCTTGTCCTCCACTTTTGCAAAACCCAGTAGTGTACTTTTCTAGCAAAATAGAGTTGGTTTTGAGGTAAAGAAAAATAGTGCAAGTGTTCTACTGTGCAACAGAGGCATCTGGCAGCAGAACAATGACTTTTTCGGGTGAAAATCTGCGCGCATGCATGAGCACTCCTCGCTTCCCGTGGCCGTTTAGTTTAATTACTAAGCTTAGATATTTGTTGTAATTAATTAGTTATAGCTAGTTAATTTTGTAAAGTGTTGTAATAATTTGTTAGCTAGAATAGTTAACTAATTTGTTGTTGTAATAATTAGTTAAGTAGGTTAGCTAATTTATTCATTTGTTTTGTAATAGTTAGTTAATTCGTAGTAATTAGCTTAGTTAGTTAGTTTATTCGAACCCTCCTGCGCGAGGGCACAGTTGTAATAATGTGTATGTCTTCCAACCCCACATCTTTCTCCCTTTTATGTAACTACTTATGATTGTTAGTTTAGGGCATCATGTTTTGTTTAGCATATTTCATGCCTTGCATTCACTTGCCTTGCATGAATTGAGGCTTGGCGCATCAGTCTAACTTGCATCGTTAGTTAAATGTCTTTTTGAATAAGTGTTTAGACCGCATGCTATCAAATTGATTTATATGTCATATTAGTAGCCGAGCCTAGTAATTGCATATCGCATGCGTTGCATTAGTCATATTGCATAGTTAGGATCATGCATTTTTCTAACACTTTTATCTTTTTGGCTTGCCTTGGAGTACTAAGTGAGCTTTTCTTTGTTTTAGCATATTGTATTGTATGTTAGTGTTGCCATATCAAAGGATGTTCACCATGAGGGTAAGTGCTTAAGTGATAAACTGCTTGAATACGTGTGGATGAAGGCTAGTTGCTTGAATTGGAATAGTTTGATTCATGTACATTTGAGCCCATTTTTTCAAATGGCACATTCACAAACTCTTTTCAAAAACAAACATGAAATCAAAATGTTCCAATTTTTGCAAAGTAGTCTATACTTGTATGTGCGTCACATAGTAAGTTAGCCTAATAAATTGTAACAAAAGCGTATAATGTAAATAAGAATCACATCATGATTAGTAGAGGCCGATCTTTGATCGGGCAAGTGGGGGTGCTCAATTCATGACCTTCCCCTTTCGTACCTAAGTTCCCGAACTGAGGCAATCTTGGAAATGACAGACACGTGGCCTTTGGCACGAGTCATGGGTTTTCTAAATTTTCCAAAAATATTTAGGTGGCGACTCTGTATCTGGCAAAGCAGTCTATTTTTGGCATTTTGATTCAAAATCAATTTTCCAAAAGATTTGCCGGATTTGGACTCTTTGGTGTTTATCTATTTCACATTGCACTTGTGAGATCAGATTCAGAACCGCGGGAGTTTTAACTGTAGGGCTTATCGTCTTCCGAAATGAGCATGAAAAGTCGAGCTACAAAGACCTGATTGTCCGACTCCGAATTTTGGAAAAATAATGGGTTTTTTGGTGACTTTAATGCAATATTAAAGTGGGTGCCAATCCTCAATTGAGGTGGAGTAAAGTGGGTTTCGATTCTTTGTAATGAAATCTTTACACCACAAAAAGAATAACCAAAAACCATTAAGGTTTGAATGAGAAATTGATTCATTAAGTTGGCCTCATGAAAGAGGTGTTGGGAAATGTGTAAAACCTTGTATCCCACATTAATTGTAGAGGAGGGCATTGATCGGTATTTAAACCCTATTTTTTGCATGAGGGTGTAAGCCCTTTGGGGCATCCAAATTTTTCGACGGAAGGGAGTTATGGATGCTTCAAGGATAGACTTGGGCCAAGACTATGGTCCTAGTTGGCTATGCAAAAATTGGAACACGCTCGCACGCGCCGCCCTCCTATTCGGACCGGGCCGAGTCCGTGGATTGTGGATTGTGGATCTTGGGACTTGGGCTTGGGCTTGCTAGAATGGATTGAGTGTGGGGGTTGGGCTTGTCCCACCCATCTTAATCTTTTTGGGCCAAGCCAAATTTATGGGCTACAGATATATATATACACACAAAACATATGTGTATAATAGAGCCGGTAACTCCTCTATTAATGATGAATTATTCCAGCAGTTTTGTAGGTTTAATACAGAATTTATTTCTGCATTTGTGATGGGCCTAGATAGCAGGTGACTTTTCCTCTCTCCCTCCATGCGTACAAAAGAAGGCCTTCTCATTCATTTTCATTACCTAGAAGATTTGTTCTTCTTGTCTTTAAAAGTTTTCCTCTAGTTTGTATATTATATTCTTCCTGTGAGAAAGTGCTGCAAATTCTATTTGCTAAAACTACTCAGTTGGTGCATTGCTGCAGCTAGTCTAACCGTCGTATCCTGGGAGACAGACGTCGAACAACCTCCAGCATCCAATCAGTGAGGCGACAAATCTGTTTTAAGGACACTGTTAAGTGCAGGCTTCGGTTTGCTTTCCTTTGCTGTTTTATTTTCTGATGTATTGTAATTTCAGCATGCTTTGCTTGTTCTGGAATTTTAATTGTCAATTATGAATCTATTTTGTTTTATCTTATCGTACAAGTTGTACAACAAGATTGTTGTATAAATTGTGGGATCAAATAGAACAAATAAATTCATATTTTATAATTGAAATAATAGAATACAATATTATGCTAGAAAATAAAACTAGAAGAACATAAATACATAAAATAAAATAGCAACTAAAGAAAGCAAACCGAAGCCTGCACTAGACAGTCTCCTTAAACCAGATTCGCCGCCTCACCGGTTGGGTGCTGGAGGTTTCTTCGACATCTGTCTCCCAGGATATGACAGTTGAACCAGCTACAACAAAAGCACCAAGTGCATAGCCTCAGCGAACAAAACTAAGGCAGCACTCTCTCACTAGGAAGATTAAAACACTTGGAGGAAAAATTCTACACACAAAGATAGTAAAAATTTCTTGTGTTGAAGAATGAAGGAGAGTGTCTTCTTTTATACACATGGAGGGAGAGAGGAAAAGCCTCTTGCAACAAATGCAAGAGATTTAATTTTGCAAAACTCCCAATTGATGGCAAGACTTAATTTTGCAAAACTCCTAATTAATGGCTTTAATCCATCATCATTATAAAGGAGTTACACCCATTTTATACACATATGTAATGTGTATAATTCTGCAGCTACCTTTTCCAACACCTCTTTCATGAGGCCAACTTAATGAGTCAATTTCTCATTCAAATCTTAATGATTTTTGGTCATTCTTTCTGTGGTCTAAAGATTTCATTACAAAAAATCTAAACCCACTTTAATCCATTTCAATTGAGGACTGACACCTACTTCAATATTGCATTAAAGTCACCAAAAAAAACTATTATTTTTCCAACAATCCTCCACATGAATAGAAATTGACCAAATAATAACAAACGGACAACGCTTAACAACAAAAACTCGGAGAGAGTGCAATAAAATAACTCCGGCATCGAAAAGGGTAGCTTTTGGCTTTGAACCCCTCCTAGTGAAGTCTATTGGATTTACTGGCTGTCTAGTGAACATGAAGTCTTGAATTGTTCTGCTGTTTATGTAAACCAAGACAACAGACCTCACACAAGAATTACTCTAACTGTCGTTCTGTTCTCACTGTTGCGTTCGGTTTAGCCCTGGAACACTAGCCTAGTTCAGTGAGTGGTTTACAGAATTAGGCCCTGTTAATTCTTATGGAAGCGGCCCCACTTCACACTCATATCGGTGACTCTACTTGAGTATCCTGCTATACTCAACTTAATAGATCAACACACTAGAGTCATTAAAAGCTCAGCTTAACCTCTACACTTGCAGGTATCACTGATAAAAAGAATGGCTGGAGGTTTAACCTCTTCAGTGATATACCACCATTACACGCAACTAGGTTGTCCCATTGAACCTAGACCTTGGGATCTCTAGTCAATTAGGTTAGGTTTCCATTCTGGTAACACCTTACACTAAAGGCCTTAACCCTATTCCTTCAGACGACTTCTTTACTAACACTCGATTTAACCCTTTGGTTAGCGGATCTGCAATGTTGTCCTGAGACTTTACATAGTCTAAAGTGACAACTCCGTTCGAGGGTAGTTGCCGTATGGAATTATGTCTACGACGAATATGTCTAGACTTTCCATTATATATATATATATATATATTACTCTGTGCCCGTCCAATCGCCGATAGGCTATCACAATGAATACAGATTGTTGGCACAGGTCTCGACCAACGTGGAATATCCTCAATAAACTAGAAAAGCCATTCAGTTTCTTCAATTGCTTTATCCAAAGCAATAAACTCAGATTCCATCGTTGATCTCGATATACATGTTTTCTTGGAAGATTTCCAAGACACGACTGCCCTTTCGAGGGTAAACACATCACCACTAGTGGATTTGGAGCCCTTTATATTAGATATCCAATTAGCGTTACTATACCCCTCTAGTACCGTCGGGTATCTGGTATAATGCAGCCTATAATCCCCGGGTGTAGTGTAGATAACCTAACACCCGCATAATGCCCCTCCAATGAGTAGCATTCGAATTACTCGTGTATCTACAAAGCTTGCTAACAAAATAGGCTATATTTGGCCTCGTACAACTCATTAGATACATCAAACTTCCAATGACCCGAGAATGTTCTAGCTGAGAAACCCTCTCACCATTAGTCTTGGTCAAGTGTAGACTCACGTCTACCGGTGTCTTAGACATACTTGTATCAGATTTACCAAATTTCTCAAGTATTTTCTCAAAATAGTGAGACTGAGAAAATACAATATGACTAGATGTTTTGGTAATCTTAATACCCAGAATTACATTTCTAAGGCCCATATCATATCTTTCATGTCAAACTTGGAGTTTAACAATCTCTTGTTAGTTCTAATCATTTCATCATTACTACCAACAATGAGTATGTCATCAACATATAGACACAAAACGAGATAACCTCTGTCAGTGTCTTTGACATATACGCAGTTGTCACACATTGATTTTGAACCCATTTGATAACATAGTGTTGTCAAACTTTTCATGCCATTACTTAGGAGCTTGCTTCAAACCATACAATGATTTGACAAACTTACAGACTTTCTTATTTGTCCTGGAGTTGAAAACCCCTTGAGTTGCTCCATGTAGATTTCTTCATTCAAATCTCCATTTAAGAAAGTTGTCTTTAAATCCATCTGATGTATCTCTAGACCACATAAACTTGTTATCGCAATCACCATGCAAATGAATGTAATCCTTGTCATAGGTGAATACGTATCAAAGTAATCTAGGCCTTCTCGCTACCTATATCCTTTGACAACTAGCTTAGGTTTATACTTATCAATTGATCCATCCGCTTTCATCTTTCTTCTAAAGATCCACTTGCTTACCAAGGCCTTACTGCTTGGGGTTAGATTAACCAACTCCCAAGTATGGTTCTGAAAGATCGAATCAATCTCACTCTTAATTGCTTCTTTCCACAAAGGACTTTCAGATGAAGTCAGAACTTCATGGAAAGTTCAAGGTTCTCCCTCTAACATATAAGTCAAGAAGTCCGTACCAAAGGACTTTGCAGTCCTAGTCCTCCTACTCCTTTTTGGCTCATCTACATCCTTAGCTTGATCATCAACTTGATCATCTAAGTGATCACCTGATTAATCAGCTATGTGATCATTGTCACCTTTAACATCTTTCATGGAACTCGGAATCCCTTCTTGGAGACGACAAGGAAATACATTTTCAAAGAAAGATGCATTTCTTGATTCTATGATAGTATTCTTGTGTATATCTGGAATAGCAGACTTAACCACAAGAAATCGATATGCACCGCTATATTGTGCATAACCGTTGAATACAAAGTCAACGGATTTTTAGGCTTATCCTAACCCTCTTGGGTTTAGGTATTCCCATCTTTTTGCATGACACCCCCACATTTGTAGAATTTATACAAAGCCTTTTGGCCTTTTCCAAAAATTCATACAGGGTCTTTAAACAATTCCTTGTGTCACAATGATTATGAAACTCTCACAATCATATCACAGTAAATACATTCCCAAAATGTCATCAACCAAATTAGGCACCCAAATATATTTGGTCCAACCTATCACTCTGAAGCCAATAGTCTTACTATTAGAAAGCACAAATCCAGTATTCAATAGTCTACTATTCGGAACTTCATAACGTGGCCAATAGTCTTATCACTACGAATCACTAATTTCTCAGCATGTGGTCAGTAGACCTTTTATTACTAGGAATCACAATGTTTTAACCTATGATCAGTAGTCACTTTACTACTAGAAATCACAACGTTCTGACATAGGATCAATAGACTATTTCATTACTCGGAATCATCATGTCTTGACATATGATCAGTAGCCTCTCCACTACTAGGAACTATCATGTCTTGACATGTGATCAGTAATCTGTTCACTACTAGGAACCACAATCTCATAACTGTGTAGCCAGTGGTCTAACACCTCCTAGGAACTACCAGTTTTCTATCTCTGTGATCAGTGATCTTGTACTCACTAGAAGCCACCAATTTAAGAATATCTAGAATTTAAAAATTGAAAAATATTCATCCACCCTAATGGGTTGTCTCATCTTTGCTTTCAAGCGAAATCACATAACAATCATATATGCTATAATTGACACAAAGATCACATACTAATTACCTCTGATTAATTCAGAGGTATTATCATGCAATCTTATGATTTCCTTTAATCACACTTGATCTCTCTAGATCTTCCTTTAAGAACCTCGCAAGGCTTAAGCTTGTCAGGTGGAACAACATTTCTGTTGTCACCTCTTGAAGCCATTTCTGTAAAATCACAACAAAATTTCGCTATTCTATTTTTCCAAAACTAAACTTAACACCAGAAAATCCACAGTTTGAAATTTAATTCAAAATTGATCTCACCACTCACTCTAGAATCAAACATGGTTAGGAAATTTTCTAGGAAGACTGGAGAGGTCACACCGGTGCCACTTAAGACCCAATTAACCTTAGACAAAACTTTCAAGAGCATGTTGACTCCTAGTCCATGGAAAACAAATTTAGAATTAAGTTTTTCAAGGAATAAACTAGGTTATAACAAACCAATTCCCAAGCAAATAAAATTTGCTACTAGAATTACACCACTCATAAAAGTTAACTAGTACTGTCGGAACTGAGCACATTATTTCTGAATAAAATCAGAAATATTTTAACTAATACTAAAATTTGGTTTTTTCTCAAACCAAAACACTTTGGGAAAAGAAAAAAAAATCATATTATAACTAAAAATTTTCTCCAAACTTGGTTTTCCAACACTTTTGGAATAAAATGATTAAACCCAAAGACTTCCTCAAACCCCAAAGGTTTGGAACCAAATCCGTATTAATTGTCATTCTTGAACAAATAAGAACTACTCTTTAGCCAAGGCTAAACACTTTGGTTTCTATTACAGAAAACCAAACCAAGTTCCAAACTTACAAGCAGTATAAAAATTGCTAACCAAATTAAAAACTGCAAATCCTCGTAGTCTGTTGGTTCAGCAGCCTGATGATATAAAGTCTCTTCATGATGCTAATGACATAGCCAAAGGACAAGAAAGAGTTGTGATTTCATTGGCAAATGAAGTCAACAATGAGTGTCCACCATCCTTTCACTAGATACCCAAAAAAGCAGTTTTTCAGAATGCTTATGTCAATTTCTCTCTGGCTCGGATTGGGGAGAATTGTTGTTTGATTTGTCTTGGCGAATGTTTATCATCGTCAACACCTTGTGCTTGTGCAAATGAAACTGGTGGTGATTTTGCATACACCTTAGAAGGCCTGGTTAAACATGAATTTTCAGAAGAGAGTATTTCGATGAATCGCGATCCTCAAAAGCACTGCCACTTTTATTGTAAGGAGTGCCCACTGGAAAGATCAAAAAATGATGATATTATAGAACCATGCAAAGGTCACTTAGTGAGGAAGTTCATAAAAGAGTGTTGGTGGAAATGTGGCTGCAGTAAGCAATGTGGTAATCAGGTGGTACAGCGTGGTATAAGTTGCAATTTGCAGGTGAGAATTTGAGCCAAAAATCTCAGGTTTATGTATTTATTAATTATTATTATTATTATGATTTTAAATTGGAGTTTTTTGGGAACTTTGAATTTTGAAAAAGAGTAGTAAACCTTACCAATTTTTAACACTTGAACCGTGATACGAAATTAGTCGATAAAGCATAAATCAAATTTCTAAAATAATCAAACAGGCTATAAATGCACACGATGTGACTCTCCCAAGGCAAGCTCTTGAAGCAAAAAATCCAAGATTTCAGTTTTTTTATGTTCTTTAGAAAAGGGTCTCTTAAAAAGTGAGGCTCAACAATGTCTACATATTCTGTAAATAAACTTGCTTCAATAAGATCTTCATGTTAGTTTACATGCAATTCTATGACTAGTTCGCTGTGTTTTGCTCCCCCTATCCCCATGTTTCAGGTGTTTATGACTCCTGGAGGAAAAGGATGGGGTCTTTGTACCCTAGAGGACCTCCCAAAAGGTGCATTTGTATGTGAATATGTTGGGGAAATATTAACCAATGCAGAGCTCTTTGAGCGAGTCTTGAAATGCCCCAGCAGTGAGGAGCATGCATATCCTGTGCTGCTTGATGCTGATTGGGGTTCGGAAGGAGTCTTAAAGGATGAAGAGGCTCTTTGTTTAGATGCAACACATTATGGAAATGTTGCAAGGTTTATTAATCATAGGTAAGTTCAACAAAACACAGAAGCGCATATGCCCTTGTGGCTTCCTCTTAATTATTAATGTGTTCTGATCCTTGTTGGTTGTTCCTCAGTCATTAACATTTGGTTTTACTCTGAAATTATCATAACTGATGTGTATATCTATAATAAAGACGCTGCCAGGATCTTTATTGATACAAGGTATTTTAGATTATGTTTCATGACTTGTAATTTTTAACTTCACTTTACAATAGAAGAAAGGGAATCGCTCTCAGTACTTACAATAAAGAAAAATTCAAAGGAAAAGGAAAAAGAAAAAGAGATAGTCCAAGGTAAGATATAGAGAGGACCAAAAAAATAATTATGGGTGGCAACAGATTGAGTCTTTAACTAATCTGGCTTTTTCATGTGATGCCCCTATCAATTAAGCCTTGAGCCTTTGGAAGTTCAATTTATATCTGGTGTTGAAACATACCATTTCATGACTTGTAACTATCTAGATTTCTAGATTTTCTTTGAACTGTATTTTTGCTCTCTCGCTCTCTCTCTGTGGCACTTGCATTTAGATTGCATCCTATCATTTTTTGCATTTACATTTTAGTTTACATCTCTGTCATCTCTCTTTGCTTATCTTCTTCTACTTCTTTTGGTGTTTTCTGAAGTTAAATCTTCATTTGGGTTTTAATATTTAATAAATTTATTTCTTATTCCTCTAGATGTTTCGATTCAAACTTGGTTGAGATACCTGTGGAGATGGAGACTCCTGACCATCATTATTATCATGTATGGATCTCAGATACTTCTGCACATCCTTCTGCCTCTGGCCATAACTTGCGGTGCTGACCTAATCATTTATAGTCTTGAATGTAATATAGTTTGTGTGTCTTCCCTTTATGCAGTTTGCCTCTTCACAAGCAGAAAGGTTCAAGCATTGGAGGAACTTACGTGGGTAAGTTAGTTTTCATTAGATTATGTTTTGAAGTTATTCATGCGACAGTGTGGTTGTGCACTTTCACTTAATATATATATACCTACTAGAAGGTGTGCACCGCCATATCGGTGTGCTTAAAATGGGTAGTTAGAAATCTATGGTGTAGTTGAATTCAGCAATTGCAGTTGTAGTTATAGAAGGGCATTTTTTATTTAAAGTAAGCGAACATATTTTCAGGAGGTTAGGCTTTGTTTATCAAATTGTTTTGAAAAGCTGAATGTGTTGTGAATTTGGAAGTAGTCATCAATGCGGATGATCACAATTATGGAGGTATGCCCATCAGTACCTTGCTGAACCTATCAGGCACACATGACTTCATCTCCAAAGACTCTAAAATATGCTTGACGTGTCTAAAAGAATCATTTCCCTGAAGACCCTGAATGTGTTCAGGTAGATGTGTATTACCATTTACTTGATTGACGAAGTTACGTAAAATCTTCTGAAGCTGTGAAACATTGCCTAAGCTTTACTATATATGTCATATAAGAAAGAGGTTGGCAGATGGCACAAACATTTTGACATGTTCTGGCATGCCGTTTATGAATTGTATGACTCTTGTCTGATTGTGAGTTTTAATTAATAGTTGCACAAAAAATGACCTGTTAATGTTGCCTGTATTGCACAGTACAAATCTAGTCCACTTGGAATGTCTGCTAATGAGTTTATACATCGTGCTACAAGAGCATACATGCAGTTTTCCCTCAAAAAAAAATTTCAAAACCAATTGTGTGCTTGTATACTAGTTTACTTTGCTTGGAACTCAAATGACAAATTATCGATGCTTATTATTTAAGCTTGGTTGATGCATAAAAAAGAGTTGTTGGGGATTTGTTTTGGTTTTCTTTGTGAAGCTGATAAATGTGATGTGTCTGCAGGATTATGGTATCGATTTCGATGATCATGATCATCTAGTCAAGGCATTTACGTGCCGGTATGGCAGCAAGTTCTGCCGAAACATCAAACACTCGATCAGTAAGTGCTTACCTGTTGTAACGCATGGAGTTGTGTGTTCTCTTTTTTGGCATGACTAATTTGGCCTTGTTTTCTCATTTCAATGATAAAATATCTTTATAGTAGCTTGCTTGGGCGAGCTTGTGAGCATAATCTAGTCCACTTTGGTAATGTTGCACTTCTTGACGTGCCTGTGTTCTACTTTATCTTTCCATACTGGCATGCCTACATAGTTGAATTCCATGGTCTAATCTGGGATTGAATAGGAGGTACTGTCTGTTTTGGATAGCACATTGAAGTATGAGATTTTGATTCTCCCCTTGTCCTGTTTCATGTATTTATTTCCCAATCCATGGTTGTCTCATCATTGTCCTCATTGGCCTTTGTTTTCATATGTTATACTTGTCTTAATTGGCTATCCCATCTGCATCTAGGCTTTGTTGTGTGATTCACTTAATTTAAACTATTGGAATTAAGGCAGGATATAAATAACCTCATAAGAGTAATATATTATTTGAGTTTTGGTCAATTTTTGCAGCCACATCTCGTATAAGATTATCTTCATGTTTCAGCTGCTGCTAACTGTGATTGTTATCTGGCACAGGATCTAGATCTGCAGCGAGTAGAAGATGAACATGTGGGGTTCAGGAAGCCATTCACTATTTTTCTTCCCTTGTTGAAGTAAATTTGGTTAATGAGACTTTGCTCCCGGAGGTTATAACCTCTCAATTGACTGGATTTTGGGGTTATTATGAAAGCCTTGAGGAGTTGTTAGTTTTCAGGATGCTATTTTTAATGGTGGCACAGCTTTAATTTGACAGATACTTATAAGCTTGTGTGTCTCATGCCTATTATGTTGTATTCGTAGCATAAAGTAATTTGCTGGAGAATAAGGGTTGGCTGTGTTCGTTTCCCGGATTCAGGCTACCTACACTGAGCAAAGACTGGATAAAAAAGTCGTATTTGATTTGACACTTCTTATAAAAGCTTGTTTGCCCCATTCATATTGTGTATGATATGTAGCAGAGTAATTTGCTGAAAACGACACTTGACCATGTTCGTTCTCTGGCTTTAGGCTTACCTTGTTTGGCTTTTATCATTTATCAGTGATGGTGCTTGAAAGGGTGGTTTGCCCAACAGCAAGGCTTATCGTCAGTGTCTCTAGTGGCTTGCGGGGGTTTGAACCACAGAACCGTCTGTAGAAATGGAGTTGTCTATCTTCGACTTTGTTTTAGCAGGTGTCTCGTGCATGGTGTCGGTTTTTTATTTTTTTCAGGCGACATAAGAGCTGCTTAAATTTTAACTTTTTTCTAGGTTTGGTCTTCCTAACTTGTTGCTTTTTTAAGCACTCTCCCCTGATTGAGTCTGATTTTAGTGGTCAATGTGAACCTCCATGTGTTCGAATACAAGACAGGGGGAAAGGGGAAAAAAAGGTCGTTTTCCTGTACTTTTTTTTTTTTTTTGGTCTCCAATTTTAAATTCAAATATAGTATTCATTTCATTGATGTTTTTATCTAGAAATTTCATGTCTAAATTATCATATTTAAAATTGAGCTATTTCAAATCAGTGACCAAATTCTTTAATTTGAAATTCATAAATCAGATATTTACTTTCAAGGGATATTGTCAAACACTAGGTGCAAAAAAAATCAGATTGTTTTACTCTTATTATTATTATTATTATTATTATTATTATTATTAATAAACTTCACAGTATACAATGACAACATGTGAAAGTAAATATTTGAATGCCACTACCTCCCTAAGCCAGTTCGTTGCAAGATTCCAGTCAATTTTCTTGTCTTCCAACCGAAAAAAAAAAAAAGTCAATTTTCTTTTCTCCCACTTCAAAATGCTAGAATATTTAAATAGATATAAACAAATTGGCAAAACCAAAGCCATTTTTCAGCTTACGAGTGTCATTTTGCCCATTTTTTGGCACCGTTACTCCAATAATGTAAAAGTAAATTTTTTTTTTTATTATCACAATTACCATTCCTTTTCGGCCATTAGATCATCTCACCATAATCACAACCAGTTGATCACAATACAAAGACTGACAGATTTGCCTAGACACAGAAGTTGGCAGAGCCATTATTTGACCGGAAGAAGAAAAAGAAGAGACGGATGTTTACAACATCACATAAACCAAACCAAGTCAAGCCTTCACTACAACATATAAGACTTTTGACGCCTAATTATTTTGGTCCCTACAATCATTATTTTGGTCTCTAAATAGTTTTTGTGACAAAATTAAATTCGTCACTAAAAAAGTCACTAAAAGTGCATCTAGAAAAGTCTTCAGCGACAAATTTTTGAAAATGTCGCTAAAAATGACAATTAGCGACCAATTTAGAAAATATTTTGTAACCATTTAATTTCATAGCTTAAAATGCACAAAAATTAAATTTGCCATCCAATCAAATAAAATAAAATAAAATAAAAATTTAAAATCCACACACCAAAGGCATTTTACTCTCAAACCACAGAGTACATAGAAAATAAAATTTTACAAAAATTAAAACACAGAGGCCTCGTTTGGGGACTTACTTTTTTAGCCAATTAGCCAAAAAGTTACTAAATTAGTCAAAAAGCCAACAACTCATACCAAAAAGTCAAAGATTCTCTTTCTCTCTACTTTTTGCACATCTTTTCGTAATTAGCCAAAAAGTCATCCCAAACATACAAGTTTTTTTTACCTATCTTTTTAGCCAAATAGTCAAAAAGTTATTAAATTAGTCTGTTCCCAAACGAGGCCAGAGTATCCAAAGTCACTTCAACACAGTTTATTATATGAGTTAAAACTCAAAATAAGATCAAAATAGTTCAACATAGGTCATTATATGAATTAAAACTCTACGAAGATATCAACCACAGTCGACTTCAACACCACGCTATGGCTTTGCATTTGCCATGCCCAGTTTGAGAATGCTGGCAAAGGAAGGGCTTCAGTGGCCTTCCCTAATGCTCTTCCTGGCAAACCAAAGATGATGATCAACACCATTTTCTTAGAAATACAAATGAGAAGGTCTAGGGACAAAAGCATAAACTGAAGTTCTAATCAATCAGAAGATTTCTTAGAAGGCTAATATATGATTTAAGTTGTTCATCTACTATTTATCATTTTGTTAAAACAAGAACTCTGACTTTTGCTGTGGAATGCTTGCTTACTGTGCTTTTATCATATAGATTTTGTTGTTATATTAAAAAGATTGCATTTCTCTGTGGTTTTAGAAGGTAGAAATATTGGTCACTCAGTTATCTGTGAGGTAGACAAAATGATAGACGATAGTTACCTCATAGTTTGGTGTGAAAATGGGATAGATGCCAGACCATATCAGAGGGTGCTTGGGCCATTGTTAGACCACGGGAGTTTTGTCCATCCATAGTAGCAGAAACAGAGCTCTCAACCTGTAAAATACACAAAAGACATTGATCTATTAAGAGGTTATAGTAAACACAAAGATCACAACCTATGTGATTACAAAAATTCAAAGACGAGAGAATTCAAACCAGCCACAAGATGAAACAGGATAGTAGAATTACCAATAAGGATAATAGAATTACCTGGACATAAGCATACTTGTTGAAAAAACGAACCAGAGTCTCCACAAGACAAAACAGGAAATCAACACAGCACAGCAAACACTCATTGTTGCCAATCTTTGATCTGAATCCCCTAATCTGAAAGAATTCAATCAAACTGCATAATCAGTCATACCCATGCACGCTTGATAATATCTATGAATGCTATCCACTTGTGCAAATAATATTTCTGTAAAACTTAATTCAAAGCAGTATTTGACTACCTTCCACCGCAATGTCCAGATAGCAGCTGTAAAGAGTGATCCATAGCAGATGCTACCAAAAGTAGTCATGGCATACCGCAGAGACTTCATCAGTGGCTTGGAAGGCATTGATGCCACTTCTCGACCACCATGGAGAAGAACAAGAAACACCATCCCAGACACAATAACATGAACAGTATTAGAGAACTGCACTTGTCCAAAATAAACTTAGAGAGAATACCTGCATATAAATAACAGCACTTCTTGATCTCAGTGGAAGAAACAGACAATGATAATACCTTGTTCTGACTAAACCCTGACAATAACAAATAGTATGAATAGCTAAAAATTTGCCAGCTCACCACAAGAAGCCACCAACGTCCACCATCACCCATGCTTGAAGCCACAACACCAGCTGCACCGAAAGACCATAGTGCTAGCCATAAAAGCATGACTAACATGAATGTGCATGCTACTCTCATAACCTCGGGAAGACTCCAGACCATCTTAACAGCTCCTTGCAAAACCCACATGGTAAATGGAAGCCTACAGAAAAATATACAGTCAGGGAACAATGGAAACAGTTGATTAAAGGTTATTCCAGATCTTTATCATGAGAGAGGAGAGTTTTATTTAATGCAAACTAACCATTTGCTTACAAATTAAATCATAGCCTAATACATTTGCAAGATTTTCATAAGCAACTACCAACAATGATGCATTTAATTTGGAAGAGTCATCCCAAACTAATAAGAGAACGTTCAAAACGTTAACTATTGTGCAATTATTTATCTTTGATGAGTATGAATCCTCATGCAGGAACTAGAACTAATTCAAGTGATTCAGAAGAAATACAAAAGACCAAGCTATTTAAACCAAGAATTTAAAGTACTAATCTATACTAACATAATATGTTTCCAACATATTTAGAGCTGGACTCACTGTTGAAGTGTTATATTAGGAATTTTATTTGTACCAATCATATGGCAAAATGCTTCATCATTACTAAAGAGCAAGTGAATGAAAAAAAACCCAGGTCCAGTCAGTAGTCACACAAAATTAATGTCTTAATATTCAAAAGTCATTGTTCTAATAATGAACAGTATAACATCATGATTTGGTCCATATATACCAATTGAATTCGTCTTTCCTACTAATTTGCGTACATCTAAAAACTATAAAGTTGTGATACTGGTGACATATCCCACATGACATAATCACTCTAACCAGAGCCAAAGCACCAAAAAACATAATCAGATGAAATGAAGCTGTACAAGCTCAAACTTTTACCTGTCCATAATTGATATGATATACAAGAACTGCAATGCAGCCCCAACAGCAAAAGCAACACCCCAGAAGAATTGTTCGCCCCAAAAACACAACACACTAATCACAGCGAGATAAGTAGTCAATATGTGAACCGCAAATTTCATCATTTGATTTGCACGTGAACCAAGCAATAACAACCAGGCCCACCCAATAACCGTCCCAACTCCACCAGCAACGGAATATAACGGCCAGTAATCCTCTGTTTAAAAAATGCCCCAAATAATCTAATTGATTTTTCATCCATAATACTAAACTAGGAATTCACTTGGCAGATCTAAACTCACACTGCAAGGTAAATCAAACAACGATATTTCTAGTAGGCCAGTAGATACTCTCAACCACACTTGAATTGTGTACACATTGAATAACAATCCCATAGCTTCTTCAGTGTTGAAAAGAAGAAACACAAAAATAAAATGACAGGAAAGTTCAGTGAGATAGCTAACATAGCTGAAATTTCTAGTTGTTTATCATTTATAGAATTCTAAGCAAGTACCAAAAGATATATTAGCAACAATTCCAACCATTCATATTGAGAGAGAGAGAGAGAGAGAGAGAGCTCTTTCAATGCTCATTGAAATTACTGATGACCCTTCCATCTGGCAGCTGATTAAATCAACTTTTCTTAATAAATTAACAAAAAAATACGTACAAATTTTAATATGGAAAAGTATAACCTATGTCATATATATATAAAGTGTGCGTTAATTTCCTACAAAATGAAGAAACCAAAGAGAAATATGAGACAAAAATCCACGAGTTAAATAGTAAGTACGCATAAGTACATATTTTCAATTTTTTTTTATATATTCCGCATGAAGGCACCATATATGAAACTACTATGAGATAATTTAAAAAAAAACAACCTTTGCTATTAATTGCTTTAAACCTCCCAGCTTGGGATATTTTATATGTCACAATCACAGTCACACCATTCCCAAAAGGAAAGTAAGTTGAACAATTCCTAGAAGATTCTATATAATTACACAGATAGATAAGAGAATAAACTTATACTATAATTCTTAACAAGGATGGTAGTCTCAAGTCCCAATTGATATTCCCTATTGTAATCATAACTGCAGGAAAACAAATCTAATAAATTGTAATGAAACGAATCCCAAAAAAGCATACCAAACTATAATGTTATTTCTTCACCTTAAGCAGCAAAGGTTCTCTTTGATATCCCTAACAGTCTCAAAGTCAGCGGTGCTATTCTTAAAGTGCTTAAGTAGCAAAAGCTTTAAGGCAAAAGCCATTAACCCAATCTCCTTTGGGTAGTCACAGAGCTATTCTTAAAGTGCTTCATACCAATTGGAGCCATGGTTAAAGTAATTCTCAGGAAAACAAGAGGTTAATATCATCATGCCCATATTCAATACAACTTTACATGGAACAACATAAAAAATTTGAAAATATTCACCAAAAACTTGTTTCTCTTCTTACTCTGAAGCCACACTGCCAAAAAAAGGAAACTTCCCCGAATCTGAAGGGTTGAAAACATGTGAATGAAAACTAAAAATATCCTGAAAGGTAGGAGCAGAATAGAGAATGAATTGAGAATCACCCACCATCTAGCAACTTACCTTGAAGAATATACATTAGTTCGAAATGGGTATAAGATACTCCACCACCAAAAACCTTCAAGGGCCGCTGAACACAAAAATGTCAACTTGGAGGGAACAGCCAGACTCCGCACCTGAGATCTTCCCTCCATTAAGACCTTATTTCCAAATTTTTAGCTCAGATTGGACAAAATATACCCAACCAAAAGTATTAAAACTCGATATTGCCTTCAACGATCTAATTAAGTTTTGAACTATTAGAAGACAAAAAAGAAATAATCCAAAACATACAAAATCGTTGCAGCTTCTAAACTCTACATTAGATGACTACATGATGTCCCAATACAAGATCACTAATCTTGACCAAGAAATATAAAATACTATCTAAAACATAAGAATAGAAATTACCCAATGTTCCCAATATCACTTGCAATCATCTTACAATATCTCGGCAGGTCTAACCCAAAGATGGGATTAGAAAGGATTCTATAGGGTATGATATTGAATCAGGTGGGACAAGACTTCCAAAAATAGCCCTAAAGCCATTCATCCTTTCTAAGTGCTCAACGACCAAGGGATAAATTGAGATGCAGGAATGTGATATTCCAAAATACAACATATTTGAGAAGCTATTTATAAGCAAAGGAACTTACTTTACTAATGCTCTTCGCACTTTCCAAAATTCTGGTGTTGTGTTCTAGGTTTGTAGAC
Source organism: Camellia japonica (assembly GCA_030407325.1). NCBI lineage: Eukaryota > Viridiplantae > Streptophyta > Magnoliopsida > Ericales > Theaceae > Camellia > Camellia japonica. The sequence continues at coordinate 32,106,646 of JAPPVO010000003.1, read as the reverse complement.
CCACTCAAAAATCATTGCATGATAACAATCCTGTTCAATATATGTTAGCTCCTCTTAATGCCTTTTTCATATCATAGGCCTTTTTTGGCAAAGAGGTTAAAGTAATATTTTTTAAAAGTTAAAAAATTAGTTTTTAATCTACCTCCCAAAACAAATATATATATATATTAATTTTAATTTTCATTGGCAAAGAAAATTGAAATTCTATCATTAGAAAATAATAACAAAAACGGATTGCAAGGAATGGAACACCAAGAACCAAGCTAAGGGGGAGAAGCTCCATCATAGCTTAGCAAACACATCTCAACCAGATTGATATATTTTTATTAAGAAACCAGAACAATTTCATGTGGGAATCCTTACATGTGGTTACTGGTATTCTTGAAACAAGCCTCTGCTATGGAAAGTATTTAGGAGGGCTTTTAACCTTTGTTTTGATCCTCAAACATCAAACAATCAACAAGGTAGCAAGGGGGAATGATGAGTGTGGGTGTATATGAGCTTAAACTTGTGTCTTCCATTGATAAAAATAAAACCACGGATCCAAAAGCATAAACACTCTACAAAATTAATTTCATAACAAAATTATTTTGCCTAATGTAGTATGGCTCTCACTTATACAATGTGTACCTAATTACGCAATCACTCTTAATTAGGTGATATGAAGTAGCAAGCAATAGCAAAATATGGATTGATAGAAACCATGGAAGAGTGAAATTAAACTTTACCTCCAAATCCAAATCAATCAAATCCAAATTGAACTAAAAGAAATCTAAAAGCCCGTACATTGATAAACATCAAAATCCAATCATTTCTGGAATGAACTATAATACAAAACAATCAAATACAAATCAAATCAATTCTGAAGTTGAATTAAAACACAAACTATTGAAAACAAATACAAATCCAGATTGCTACAGTTTACCTAGGAAGAAAAAAGCACCTACCTAGATTATTTGAAAAACTTTTTTTTAAAAAAAATTTGGCACATAAATTTCCAATCCCAAAGCACAAAAAATATGCAGAACAAGTGCCTCGGATTCGGCGTTCAATTGTCGAATAGATATTTTGTGCTCTTCAGATTCTAAATCACTCAAGTGAAGAGAGATGATCAAATCAAATAGACAGAGAAGAAGAACAAGAGATTGAGATGTAGAAAGCGAAAGAAACCCTAGATTTTATACAAGACGATAATGAGAGCTCAATCAATAATAATATGTAGTATATAGCAATTTTAATCTGTCCAATCGAACAATACGTGAACTACTTATTATGTTCTTCATAGATCTACAAATATATATATACATATATGTATGTATGTATAAGCAGAGAGAGATTGAGAGCGAGACTCACCAAATCTGCAACAAATTTGAAGAACAGAGATTTACTGTGGATTGAAGCTTGTAGACCTCAAATTGACTTTGAGTGAAGATCTGCGATAGAGAGAGCAAAGAGAGAGAAATCTGCGATGGATAGGGTGAAGATTTGCAATGGAGCTGTTTCGCATTGTGGATTTGTAGAAGTGAATGAAGCGTGAACAAAGCGTGTATTTCATTTTGCAAATTTTTCATTATTTTTGGTCCCTAAAGATGTTAATAATGTATTAGCAACCAAATTTATGGGTCTCAAAAAGTTTGTAAATATTAAGTGAGAACATTAACAGTTATTTTTACAATCTTATAAGTAAATTATTATATGTTTAAATTTGTCCCTAAAAGATCATTTTTAGCAACCAAATTCAACTAGTCCCTAAATATTAGTCTCTAAGGCCCCGTTTGTTTGGGGTTATAGGGAAGGGATTGGGATTACTAATCCCTTTGCTTAAGTCCCATGAAATGGGGTCAACTACGTAAATCCTTCTTCTCTATTCGACTCTATCAAAAAGGCTATTTGTTTACAGCATCATATACAGCACCGAATTCACAATGTGCAATAAGGTGAGTTATACATCTGAATTACATACTGAAAGCAAGCTTAAGGTGAGTAATACATCTGAATTACATACTGAAAGCGAACTTTATGAAACAAGTGCCTGTACATTTTCATCTACCGATGACAGAGATGCCCTGTTGTGAGGTTGAGAGAGGAATTCATGCTCGCAGCCGGAAGGCATGACAGGTCGAATGCTGCTTGGATTCAGTGGAAAAAGAATTTTGTAGTAACCATCCATAATTGCTCCGAAATTGCAAGTTGCTGCAACCTTTGGAATCTGTTCAGGAAACAAACGTTATTGGGTTAGAAGTAATGAAATTTCAACAGATGTGAGACGCTTGAAGATTATAATATCTAAGAGCTGCATTGCCAAAGAGCTTATTTTCCTAAATGGATGCTCAAGCATGGGCATATAAACATATGCCAGTTTTACTACTATGGATTATCAGCAACTATGAATCATTAACTACTACATTTTCTGCTTGCTTTTTGTTTGAACTAAGAAAATACGAGATCTTATTCAGTTAGATAATCCTGTTGACGGATTAATATTACACAAATACTAGAAGGTTGAGATAAAACAATCAGAGAGTATCAATGAAAGCAATGTGGTTCTCTTTCTCCCCGTCCCTCCCTCTATTAGGCTAGTTCTAAACTTCGATATTGATATGTGGATGAAGCAATTAAAGAAGGTTTTATCCTGTTGCTCGATAAATGGAATAACTCATGTGCTCAATTATGTGTATATTAGCACTTTGCAAGGAGTTCATTCACAAAAAAACATGGTCTCCATGTCAAATAAAACAGTGAACACCAGACCGATCTGGCACAGATGATGAAAGGATGATTGTTGAAATCACCAAAATTCATGTACATCATCACCAACTTGTTCTCTCACCCGGATAGTCAAATATGACAAATCTAATAAAACCCTTTATTTATCAAGAAAAGAGAAAATAAAAAGCCTCTTCCAATCAGCATTTCAATCTTAATTAGATTTGTCGTTTCTACTCCTCAATGAGTCCGAGGAACATTGAAATGGGTAAGTTGTAGATTGCAAGCTAACATAATAACCCTATAAATCAGATATTCTACACCATTAGACTACTTAAGAATATAACAGTTACAGTACGAGTTGGTACCTGATAGATATCGCGCATGTACGCATGAAGGTTTGGATATTCAATCAGCTTCCTCTTCGTGCATTTGAACAGAACATTATACACAAGATCAAACCTAATCAAAGTTGTAAACAAACATATATCTGCTAGGGTCAACACATCACCACATAAATACCTAAAACTGCCCAAGTGATCATCTACCATGTCCAATGTACTAAACAACTCATTCACTACCGAATCATACGCTTGTTGACTCTGAGCAAATCCACACCTGACAACGCAACCACCATACAACCACAATTCAATATGATTTGTATACAAAATTTCAACAATCCTTTGGCATCATACAATCATAAATCCAATATATATTTGCACAAACAGTTTCAATAATTCTTTGAAGTCCAACGTTGAATCATATGCGATATACCTATAGACACCATTGTTAACATTAGGGTATATGATCTGATTCCAATCCTCAATCTTTTTCTTCAATGATGGCGGTGAAAGATCCAAATCAGGATTCTTCGCCAACTGATTCAAACCCAAATTGAACAATTCAATTATGTCATAACTCTCATTGCACACAACCTCCTTCCTCTCCACATCCCAAAGCATCGGAACAGTGGACCGGCCGTCATATCCCCCTCTCCGAAGCCTATAAACCTCCCTGAGGGTTTTACGCCCATTCGCATTATCCAAACCGGGGACAACCCTATCCCCATCCGGGATATCCCTATGCCGGAACTCCCACGACCCGTCCAGTCCCGGCGCGGCCGAGACCGGCACGGCATCTTCGAGGCCCTTGAGGGCCCGAACGATCAAAGTCCGGTGGGCCCAGGGGCAGGGCAGACCCACGTAGAGATGGAGAATGCCTGGTTTTTGGCGGGAAAATTGGGTGGAGCGAAATTGGGATGTGGGTCGGGTGTAACGGCCGGTCGGATCGGAGGGGGCGAGTTGGGACATCATGAGGTGCCACGCGGCGGACCAGGTGGAACGGACGGTGGAGATGAGGAGTTGGGGTGGAAGAGACTGACCCCATAGGAGTCTGGTGAGGGTTGTGAGGAGGTTAGGGTTGGGGGTTGTTGTTGGCTCAGTGACATTCTAGGGCTGACGTGGCGTGTTTTGGAGTTGGTTTTGGTGGTGGTGAGCTTCGTCGTCATCGTCTTCGTTGGGATGGGTAGGGCTGAGGTCAGCAGCGAATGCAGTTGCAGGACATCGTCTCTGGTTATCGGGTCTACACAGTCGGACCATTGATCTCAAAAGTGATAGAAGGGTACTTCCGTAATTTGACACTACGACAGCGTGGGCCGAACCGGACTGTTTTTGCACCTTAAGCCCAAAACACTGGGGCGAAGAATCTGTACCTCGTATCAGTGAAGTGTATCAAGCGGAGGCTGAATCGGTTGCCTTCGGCCTGCGTTGGAGACATGGTGATGGCCACCGTGAAGAAAGGGAAGCCAGATCTCAGGAAGAAGGTCATGCCCGCCGTCATCGTCCTCCAGCGCAAGCCCTAGCGCCGGTGTCTTCATGTACTGCGAAGGTGATTTTTTCGTCCTTGTTTCCATTGATGGCACTTGGGTTTAGACTATTTTATATGATTTGTGTTTGAAAATGGGAATTTATATGGTTTTGATTTATTTGTTGTTACCTTGATCACTCTAAGAAAACAATTGATACCGCTCAAGCTTGAAGTTTGATATATATATTATATATATATTTCATTTGAACTGTATAGCAAGTATTAAAGCCTTCTCTTTATATTTTTTTTTTTTTTTTTTGGGTTCTTAAACAGCTTTATTGCGGTTATGCTTGTAATTGTGAAATTATATATATAGTTCTACTTGAAATTGGGTGTTGAAGACAAGCTTGTCCCTACAGTACTCATCTCTGCCCACACAAAAAATTATAACTATTCTCATTTATGAATTAGGAGTCAATTTTGAGATCCTGCTCAGAAGGTGTGGTAATGCATTGGTAGCACTTGCTAATCTAAGTAGAGGTGTATGACTTTTTTCAAACTCAATAAGAATCTTATTTCAAGTTGATATAATTTTTTTTTTTTTTTTGTGATTTGATTCTGATTAATTATTTGCACCAAATTAAATGTTTCGTCCAGTATATACAGTTTTGTTAAGTTAATTAATATTGTAACTCATAAGTCAATACATCGACAGACTACTTAATGTCATTCTATATAGTCTTAAGTTCCATTGAAGTAAATACATTGTATATATTTGTTTTGCTTATGCGTCCTCTCCCCCTATTTTTTGCTGCTCAAGCATCCTATGAATCTTGCTTGCTTGCTTTTGGGTTAAGTTTTGATGAATCCTTGATAATGTGTTTTTAGCTTTATCAGAGGTTAAATTTTGTAGCTTGAGATTTGTACTTTGATTTTTCTTACCCTTCTTTGAGGTTGCTTTTTTGAAAGGCGAATGACCATTCTAAAAGTTGGTCAGTCATATCGGGAAGCATATATAAAGAATGTATTGCCAGTTTTAAACAGCATAATGTTCTTCTGTTGCGTTGTGTTACCTGTCATCTGGTAAATTTTACTTAATGTTTTTGCAGGTGAAATTGGTAACTATTATAATCCCCCTATTCAAATCACAGTTAAATTTGGTGTTTATTTTAGAATTAGCTAAGCTGCCTTAAGAAAGTTGGTAATTATTTTATTATTAGTCTTTCTACATCCCTAATGTTTATTTCTCATACAGCGAGATTTCCAAATTAAGGGGAGAGATTATTTAGTGTTTGCATGTGGTGCATTTGAATCCACATTTTAGTTAATTCTTAGATAGCTTGATTGTATTTTTTTGGGTACCAAATTACCAATAAAGTTATGCTCTTTGAATCTGATGCTGTCTAGTTTTTTGGGTTATGGATCAATTGTGTAATAAGTAACTGAATGGTGTTTTCTTTTTTTGTATAATGGCTTGAAATTGATTTTGCAATTGTGTTAGATTTTTCGATATTCCTACTGAAATCTTGGCAGTATGTGGCTTTAATTTTTTTTCTTTTGTTTTTCAATTTTTATAATTCCCAAAGTGGGGGCATGTCAAGTAACATGACATAAATGTAATCTTTATATGATCTATCATAGACCAGTATTATATTCCTTTTTGTTGCTGTTGGAAAATAATAAAACCAACCACTGTCATTTTATAATTGGAATGAGGTGTTGCTATCAACTTATTGCTTATTTACTTGCTTCTTTTGGGAGCTCTAAATGCAAACTATTATCTTATTCAATTATTCTTTTGGAAATGCCAAACTTATGTTTTTGTATGTGCAGATAACGCTGGTGTCATTGTGAATCCCAAAGGAGAAATGAAAGGTACTACTTACATGTGATGATGTATTTGATAGATGTGGTAAATGCGGCCCTCATAAATTCCAAGTACAAACCAAATTGGACCACTTCGTTGAAGTTATGTTGGCACATAAAATTGGCAGAAGTTATGTTGTGGCCTGTGTTAAACTGGAAAT